>CAESWR010000386.1:2005744-2019792 GCA_903171835.1 Mullus surmuletus
TTGAAATTCAAGGCAAGATCCAAGACCTACAGTGGGCCTGTCCTGACCTGCAGGTACATACACAAATATGCACATTACAAAGCGATACTTAAAGCTATCCAAATGCAAAAATGTCAGTATTCCACAGATATCTGTTCACTATCTGTCAAGTACCAATTTCAAAATATCTTTGAATCCTGTTTAGATTCAAGTTTATAATCACTGCATTCGCTAAAGCAAAGTTGATTGATTAAGTTTTGAATAGCATATAACATTGTAATCCTATCTCCACTGTTTCTTTTAGGGGTTACACAGTTGCTATTAATGTAAATCATTTTATCGTTTACAATCTCTATTCCAGTCATCTCTGTCCAGCATAGCGAGTGGGCAGGGCTTGCTGAGAAAGGTTCCAGCTGCAGCTTCAACCCCAGCTACTGCACAGTTGTCCTCATCCTCTGGACCCAAAATAAATTCACCTGTGCTCAAACCAACTGCTCCCGAAGCAGCTACTTCTTCCGTTACTGACAATGAGGTGAGCGAACCTTCGCCTTAACCCTCAGGTCACCACCTAAAACACATACGCTTGTTACTTAAATGGCCACAAACTTCTCATGGAGGATTTTTATGTGTAAATTGTTTTTTTTGCTACTTTCACTGCATAAAGTGAACACAGTGAGCACAAAGTCAGCTCTTGTCATTAGTATAAAAGAAGTATTTGCTTTTATGATTTGAACCCTTCAAATGCCAGTTTGTTTGCATGCTGTGCCTTTTGCAAAACAAGCCCAGAATCGATGAAATACCATATTCCAAGTGCCAACAGACTTTTCCTGTATCAGTAATAGTAGAGTCTGGAAAATGTAATTTCTTGACAAGAGCATTGATTATTATGCATTTCTTTTGTGCTGTCATCATCTGACATTCCTAAACATATAAACAAAAAAAAATTGTGTCAGTCTTCAAGCTAACAAACACTCCCTTGTGGAAGCTAAGAATATGACATGAAATGATCCCTTGGCCAAAAATGGACTAATGACGTCATATGGTGGAAAACATTTCAAATTTCAAAGTGTTGAGATTAGAATGTAACCATTTTATACTTAAATGCATTATTTTATACTGTAAATTATCAGAATAAAATAAAATGTGGTTTGAATGGGTTTCGATTGGCCAAAATGGCCACTAACAAAACAAATGTAACTATTTAAGGTAAACAGCTTATTATAGAAATATTTTAAGATCTTAAATGAAAATTTAGGGGATCAGATGAAAGTCCAGACCCTCTGCAAATTTCATTTCATGCACTACAACCCAGCCAAAGTTATCAAAAAAAGAGCATGGTGGCCAAAAAATGCTACCATAGTGAGAAGGGGGTTAAAGTGAACAAACCTCCATTTTCAGATCTGTATGATCTGCTAATCCATCCTCTGTATGTTGGCAGCTTTGGTCAGAGATGCGCCGACACCAGATCCTGCGTGAAGAACTGCGGCATCGCAGGAAGCACCTTGAGTCCTTGATGGCTGAGCACCAGAGGCGCAGTGGTCTCTGTGACTCACCCCATAGGACCACTGAGCAAGAGGAACTTGCTACATCCAACAGGGATGAAAGGTAGGAGACCTATTTTCGTTTTTCACTATTATTATTGTGCATCCATGATTTATACAGCATTTGGGTACAGAACCCACAGAGTTACCATGATATGCAACACACATTAATGAACCACGCTTGTTATTTATTTATTTAATTTTTGGCCATGTTGATGTTTTATTAGAACAATGGCTACTTGGGGTTCTTCCTGCCACCTTGATGACGATGATGAGGATGAATACCGCTTTGAGATGGCTGCAGAGGAGGAAGACGAACAAGAAGACAGCACGGAGAGCAGCTCTGATGAAGACATCCACATCTATTCACCGAGCAGGAGCCAGCGCACCTACACTGGCAGGAAAAATCAAGGATGGTCAGAAATGGCTGATAAATCACAAATATTGCTATATGTGATATTATTTCAATGATCTGCTCATCTTAATTCTTTTTTTTTTCCCACAGCAACCTGAAGCCTCCGCCAGCCTTTTCATGTGAAGGCAGTAGCCAACCCTCTCCTCATACAAAAGCTACGACCAAGCAGCAGCAGCAGCAGCAGCAGCATCAGCAGCAGCAGCAGCAACAACAACAACAACAACAACAACAACAACAGCAACAGCAGCAGTCCAGAACTTTAAATCAGTCTGCAGCGGCAAGCCAACCAAAAGGTGCAAGGCGGCAGGAGAACCTGTGCTGGGCCTCCGACCTCTCTTTCACCGAGGGCTCGGCATGCCAGTGGCAAGAGCAGATCAGCCAGCTGCAAAGACAGCTGGACTTCAGTACCAACATGTGTCAGACATTTATGCAGGACCAGCAGGTCAGTTTGTCGAACAAATGAAAGCACCGCCACTGGTTGAGACATGTGAACTGAACGTTCCTTTCCTGCCTTCTCCCACAGACGCTGTCCTGTATGTTGCAGACCATGCTGACTGGCCAGTACAACGTTTTACCCAACAACCTGTCATCCCCGCAGGTGCACCTTGTCATGCACCAGCTAAACCAGTGTTACACCCAGCTGGCCTGGCAGCAAAGCAACGTGCAAAGGTCTTTAGTTGATTTTTTTTTTAAATGCACCATTTACTTAACTGATGTGGTCCATTGTTGTAAATGTTTTTGTTTTTTTTCCCCAGACTAAAACAGGTGCTGAATGAGCTACTCCACCAGCACCAGCAGCAGCAGCACCATCGTCATCATCCCTCCTCTTCGGCAGCAGGTTGGCAGCCACAGAACCAGGCCTCATCCCAGGAATCCAGCTCCTGTCCCTCAGCCTCTCCCGGAATCTTCCTCCCTTTCTCTTCCACCCTGCAACCGCCATCCAACAATTTGTCGACTGCCGCCTTATCCCCATTTCCTCCCAGTACGACATGCATATTTATTAGCTCATGGGCTTAATTTTTCATAAATTATTATAAGTAGGAGACAGCTAAAACATCAAGATACTTTTTTAGCATTTTTGTTCTGGTATATATAGAAACCTTCCACATGTCTCTGGCAAGAGTATCACTTCTCATTAACATTTGAAATAGTCTGTTGTGATTGTATTGAGAACACAGTGGTGTATTACAGAGAAAAGTGCCCTTTAATTGATCAGGAGAAGCTGTGGATGTAATGTAACTGAAAAATGTTTTTGTGAGATGGCGAAGTCAAGTGACACTATCTTTATTTTGTAATTTAATTCAATTGTTTGTTTTGAACAACTCGCCTGAATGTAAAAAGCAAACGAATCAGGTTATTTTCTTTTTCTCTCTATTTAGGTTTTAACTTGTATCCACTATTCCCGGCTCCCATGGCTGAGTTTCCTCAAGGCGCAGCAGCTCAGACCACCCCCAACCACCAGAAGCCACACTTGGACCATAACGCTTCGATCAAGACGGAGTACATGAGTTTCCCTCCGCCGCTGAAGCACTCTCCTCTCAACACAGCAGCAGACAGAGGGTATGTTAAATATATTATTTCCAAAAAGGTATTTTTCTCTCTTCCTGTTCATGCTACTTATTTGTTTTGCAAATACATCCTTCAGACAAGGTGTCTGGCCCGGCACCCCCTACCCAAAAAACGCAGCGCTACATCGTCCGAATAAAGTGGAGGAAGAATCGCTTTGCTCTTCACCGGGCCTGGCCCTGCGCCGCTCCAGACCCCAGAACTATGACCGGGGCTCACAAGAGAGCTTCAGCAGCATCCCCGATCCCGTCGATCCCACCACCATCACAAAGACTTTCAAAGCCGGACGGAAGGCCTCTGCGCAGGCCAACCTGGCCTCCCGAAGCAAGACTCCCAGTTCCAAGAGTCGTCGGAGGCGGGGCAAAGGACACAACAAGAACAGCGATGGTATTGAATGTTAGATTGATTTGTTTTTAACTGTTCTGTCAAAGTGCTCTTACCAAAGCGGGAAACAATGAAAGACAACTTCCTGTTGTTTTTTGTGCATTCCTCAGACCAGGAGAGCGACAGCGCTAGCAGCACTGCAGATTTTGGCCAGGAGAGGGCAGTCCCGCCCCGTCAGAAGGATCAGAACCAGCGCTTGTTGGACAAACTTACCCAAGAGAAACTTGACAGCAAAACCAAGCTTGGGAGCAAACGAAATGACCTCTCCTCTGGTAAAACCAAAGATACTCGTGTTGAACGTCTCATACTCACCCCTTCTTTGTGTGTCTGCATGTTTTACATATTTATTACCTTAATTGTCCAATTACTCCTTAATTATCATAACATCATGTCCTTTGTTTTCCAGATTTGATTTTATTCAGTTTTTCTCACACATTAGTCATGAGCACCTGTTTACCTTTGGTTAATTTACGTTGTTGCTTTAATTTATCCTACTCACAGCCTATGCTTGGAGAACACCCTTCCTCTCTAACAGAATTGCATGCACAGAAGCACCAGGTAAACTCACCATGCAAATGCCAGCATCATTTGGTTATTCTCACACCACCTAAACATCTCATGCATGGCCAGTTGTTGTCTGAACTTAAGCTCCTGTTGCTATGAGGTTCACTGATCTCTCTACTTCTGGATGAGATTGTACTGAGATCCCTCTACATCTTCTGCTTTACAATCTTGAAACTGCAGACGCGAGCAGCGACTTCTCCTTGTTCGAGGCACTGAGGGAGACAATTTTCTCTGAAGTGGCAACACTGATATCTCAGAACGAGTCCCGTCCTCACTTCCTCATCGAGCTCTTCCATGAGCTGCAGCTGCTCAATACAGACTACCTGCGCCAGAGGGCACTCTTCTCCCTCCAAGTAAGTGAAGAGAAACATTTGCTCATTGCACTGCTTGGTGATGCTCTGTGAATGTTGCGACACCATCTGAATCGAATATGTGTCTTATCCTTTGTTGGCAGCCTCGGATCACAAGATATTCACACTGATTTATGTCTTGATGGGCCACTAAAGTAAATCTGTGGGAACTTTTTGCCCGGATCAGGTCATTAACAAAGGGTATATGTTAATCACGTTCGTTTTCAGAGAGGATTTCCAAAACACAATTTCTGAACACTGTGGGGGCTACTTTCATCATTTTAGCTTGTAGGGCTGTTTTATGTTTGAAAGAAGCCAAGATGAACCTGATCAGACTCAGAGTGGATAAGACCTACAGTAGACAATGGACGATAAATCAACTCGGAGTTGAGATATAACTGCACGGCAAGTGGAGCGAATGGCTAATGAGTTTGAAGGACAGCCAGAGGTTGGAGGCTGGAGTGAAATAGAATTCCTTAAGGATTCTCTTAGCACAAGGAGAAATTGAACGCCTTTTTTAAATAATTTAAAGTTTTCACTATTCACCAAAGTGATTAGCAATTTAGAAAAAAAAGTTACAATTAAATAATTGATATTTCATAGGTCGATCATGCCGGGCCAAATGCCGTCTGTTTAAATGCTTCATAGCATCTTGATGCTGCCTCACTTAAAAAAATCTTAGACTTTAAGGTCCCATGAGTTTGAGCAGAGATCACTTCTAATTGGGGTCCAAGACACAAAAAATGTCCACTGCCCTAATGTTTCATTGAGCCGCTTTTAAGATAATTTGAGGTTATTCAGCTTTAGTTTTTTTTTTTAAATGATGTATTTATGACTTGAGGACGGTAAAATATGAAATATACTGTGTCGATGAAATTGGATTTCAAAGTCAGTCCAAATCTGAGTTTAGCCTTTGATCAAAGTAATGGCAATACTCATGGTATAACATTCTCTCCATGTGTGTCTGCCAGGACATTGTGACCAGGCACCTGACAGAGAACAGCGCAGCTGGCGACCAGTTGCCCCCCCTCGGCCCTGTGTCATGGGCTGCAGGTTCTCAGTCCGAGCTCACACCCAGTGAAAGCCTCACGACCAGTGATGCAGTAAGCGCCACATTATTGCTTCCCAGCATGGCATCCTCACTCTGTCCTCCTGTTTATAGTCTTCTCATATTTTGTGGATCCCCATGCTCTGTGTGTTGAAGTTTTATCTTCTCAATCTGCCTTGTCTCCCTGATTTTTTTTTCGTGTGCCTTTTCCTTATTTCATCTACTTTTAATACATCTTTCATCAGTTTCTCCCTTAACCTTGTCTCCTTTCATCCCTCCCTGCCTTGTCTCCTTTCATCACCCCGTGTCTCTCTTTATTCTCTTTTTAATTTTTTCCCCCCATCCTCATCTTCATTGTCTCTGAATTTAACTTGACAGCAAGACTTCAGAAGCCTGTCTGTAAGAAATGACCCTCATCGCTCCATGTCTCTTTTGCCAGATTAGACATGTGTTCTTTGTTCTGGGCCAAGGTCCCCAGAGTCGTGCTAATTGGGAGCCAGGCTTCTTGTGTCTAATAACGCCTTTGTGGAGGAATGATGGATGAAATGTCTAATTTTATGTTAGTGGAATAGCAGGAGCAGCCACCGTAGTTGTTGCACATACTGGCTATCTCTTTTCCTTTTTTGAACCCTCTGTTACAATTACTCTAACCTTTTGTTTGTAAAATGTAAAATACTTCAGAAAAAACATGTTTTGCAGGAGGTAGTGGAGAAGAACCTGAGGCTCCCGCAGGACGCTGTGAAGAAGAGGGATGATGTCACGTCTTTGTGGAACGACAGCAGCGTGTCTACCTCCTCCAACCTGGATCCATTTGCCAAAGACGACCTTGGTACGAACACTCGCAGTTGGAGAGGGATAGAAGTTTGTAAACTTCAGCATGGTGGTATTCCACTAAAAGGCTTTGCTTGATGCCTCTTAAAACTGTTGCAAATTGAAGAAACCCTTTTTATTTTCGGCAGAGCTTCTCTGAGCCACGCTGTGCTTGCCTCACTTTACACCACGGGATCAATACCGCATGGACAAGCTAAACTATGTTTCCCCTCAGCATATGAGTGTTTAGCAGTGTTATATTTGGGAAACCTCAGTGACAGATGGCCTGGCATGCCTGGTTTGATCCTGTAGTGTAAACACGGTTGCAGGGGCATTAATATTCATTAGACTTCACTCTTTTGCTTCATTGATTTTGAACTTTTCGTATCCTGTCTCTGCCTCCCTTTGACTCCCCTCGCTCTCCTGTCTGTGCTGCTCTAATAGGCAACACGGTGATTCATTTCGACCAAGCTCTGGCCCGGATTAAGCAATACGAACGCATGAAGCTTAAAGCAGAGTGTAACCCCTGCAATGCCAACACCGCAGGTGCGGGCGATTCTGAACCCTCAAACGCCGAGCATCCTTTCGCTAACGCTGCCGATTCTGCGCAAGGTATCTGCCAGAGAACAAAGGACCCGTATCAACGCCGTCACTTGGCCTCCACTTTGCTGTTTCGTCGGATTAAAATCATGCCCTTGTTTGTGTTTGTCTGCGAGCAGGAGGTGCAGCAGGTGATGTGCGCTGCCCTCAGATTGACACCCAGCAGCTGGATCGTCAGATCAAAGATATCATGACAGAAGTTATTCCCTTCCTCAAGGTAAGACGACTGCACGGGGGAGGGGACTATAGGGTGGAATGCATTCAAATATCATAGATATGAATGTGTTCTTATAATTTGAACATAAAGCTGAATACTTTGGTTGGAAATTTCATGATGTCGTAACGCGCAAAATTACTAAAATGTTAAATCTGATGTTCAACATTGAATGAAATTGTCGTTTTTTTTAGGAGAACATGGATGAGGTATGTTCTCACCAACTGCTGACCACCGTGCGTCGCATGGTCCTCGCTCTCACGCAGCAGACCGACGAAAGCAAGGAGTTTGTCCGCTTTTTCCACCGACAGCTGGGAGGCATACTGCAGGTACGATCTCTGCCAGCACCCAACTCCTCAAACACCAGTCAAAGGGAGGTCGGATCAAAGCGAATGAAACGTTCTGATATCCCTCTCTTCCTCCCTCTCTGTCCAGGAGTGTCTCAGTAAATTTGTTGGCCGCACTCTGAAGGACTGCGGGGAGGAAGTCCTGGTGGAGATTGCGGAGATCCTCTTCAATGAATTGGCCTTCTTTAGACTCATGCAGGATTTGGACAGCAGCAATGGCATTCCTTCAGCAGGCAAACAGAAGAACAAGACGAAGGCGGAGCAGGTTTATAAAGCTAAATACAGTCTGAAGGTCAGTTTGGATCAGTTGTGAATTAACAGGACTACATTTGTTTAAATGAGATTTACTCTACTGATTGTTTATCCCCCATAGGAAGACACAGCAACTGCGGGCGAGGAATCATTTTCTACAGTCTACTCGGATGAAGATAAGGTCAGCGATTGAAAAAGTCATAATGAAATGGTCTTATTTCCTGCACGGAATAGCAGATCTGTTCTACATTATCATCTCTCTCTTTTGCAGGATCAAGATGAGGCTGAGCAGGACTGCGACTCCTCGCTCAAGGAGATGCAGATGGGGACTAACAATCACCGGAGCAGTGATGCCTCTGAGGTGGAGGAGGAAGATGAGGATGATTGCGATGGGCAGGGTGTCCCTTTATCTATCAGTGAGTGGGAATCTTTGCCTTTCAGTGCATGCCATCAGAAAATGCAGTGATACATTCGCTTTTACCTGTATTATGTGTCCAGACTTGTGGGACTGAATCGTGCATTAAACATATGATTCTTGTCTTTCTTTCAGGTCTCTCTAAAGCAGAGACCCAGGCCCTGACAAACTACGGCAGTGGGGAGGATGAGAACGATGAGGAGGAGATGGAGGAGTTTGAGGCGGGTCCTGTAGATGTCCAAACCTCCTTGCAAGCCACTTCCGATGGACAGTTGGAGCAGGTCGGGTTTTACCATTTAGGTCTTACTTTGCAGTAATGCCGCTTGAGTTATTATTCTGACGAGTGTTTTGTGTCCCTAATTCAGGGGGCGTCACCAAGCGAAACCCAGGAGACTGTAGCTGAACTGAGTTCTGAGAATAATCGTAAGCACTCGCTATATTTTCTTAGAATATTTTTTCTTTTTTTTTTTGTTATCCGTTATTTGTTTCTTTATTGCATCTTTCATCTTCACAGTGGAGACCAAATCAGTTGAGATTGTGGATTCCACCCTTGAGGAACATGTTACAGAGGAGTGCCAGAGCCCCGTGCAGCAGCAGCATGAGGATGAGGATGAGGAGCAGGAGGAGGAGGAAGAAGAGGAGGATGGTAAAGGCGAGGCAGCTGCTCCCTCAGAGTCCAGTGTTGCTGCGGCCGACACTCAAAGCTTCCAGAAGGAGTCGATCGCCACGAGCAGCCCTGACACTGACTCGCCTGTCATGATCAATGTTGATGTAAGTCCACTGCTGAAGAAGCTCCTCTGATGATAGTCTGTTATTTGAAAATCTCCATTTATAATCTACATTTTTGTATGGAATTATACCTTCTCACTCAGTCCAATTTTTCTGTTTTTCGACAAATGCAGGAGGTGGGTTCAGGGAATACCAGCCAGAAGTCTGATGAGGAAGACTTTGTTCAGGTGGACGACGTGCCGCTGCAGCTCACAGTCATGTGTGAGGTAAGAGCAAACGCCTGTCTTGTTTAATTGTAAATGTAGCGACGGGCGAGGTGGAAAATCCCTGTAAATTAGCTCAGCGCCTAATGATATATGCTGTTTGTGCTGTAACTTCAGGAGGAGCTGCAAAAGAGAATTGTGGAGGAGCAGCAGAATAACAACCTGTCTGTAGAAATCCTCAACGGGAACACTGAATCGCTGGGCGAGCTGGTGGGAAACGCTCAGGCACTTAAGGAACCAGGTATGAATTTCAACCCTTATCAGTTAGGATTTCAGTGTTGTTTGTTTAGTTGCCAAATAAACCCCCAAAGCCAAACCACAGTGCGTGTTATGCATAAAAGTATGTATAAATGTAGTTGTTTTCTGTTTTTCAGACATTACTGGTGCCCAGAGTGTGTGAAGAATACAACCCGGAGTATCAAAATCGACTGTTCCTATTAACACTAAATCTGTTCAGGTTCAGTGATATGTTGATTCTTTAATCTGCTAGTTTTAAGGAGCAAAGGCTCATGTTTGTCACGTTAGCAGTGACTCGCAGATAAAAAAAAACATACGCATTATAGCAAACAGTTCCATTTTTATTTCAGAATGTTATGTGGGTCACTGTAATCTTGGAGTGGGGGGGGGTATCTTTATGCTGCTGATAACTGTTAGTTAAGCCTCTGTTTGAATCTTTAGCACTGAGACTACTGTTACAATCCACCTTTGTTTCGTTCTTGGTTGTGGGATCAGCTTGACATGGATTGTGATTTTGAACGTTTTGTTTCTTTCAGCCTTACTGTTGCACAGTTTCACTGTTTCACCGTCTCTGCACTTGATTCCTAATTATAGAGAGATTACACTAGAATGGATGCTCAGCTGTAGCCGGCTGACTCCAACTAATTGTCTCTCCTGCATCCAAATGGTTCCCTTTTTTTTCTTTTAATCAGTGTTCTGACTTTAAGTCCTTATACTGTATTTTTCTGTTGGTTATTTTCCCATGATTTCCCTGTAATTACAATGTTGCCCACAGTAAATGTTTTAAATAATAAAATGTTGGAACTTTTCAAAAAATGGTTTTGAGTTATTACAGGTTTCTTTACACATTTGCAGCTTCTAATGTGACCAGGCTCAGTGAACATGCTGACAAATCAGAGGATTCCAAACAACCTGCTCTGTGTAGCTCACAGTAAAAAAAAAAAAAAAGAGACCTCAGAAACAAGATCTTGATCTTTCTTTATTAACCAAAAACAGAAGTGGTCATATGAGGTACTTTAGTCAGTATTGTGAAAGTTGTGTGAAATGCTTGGTCACATAAGTGCAGTTATTTTGGCTTGAAACTTGACATAAAGGTGATCTAAGCCTTGCAACAAGAAAAAAAACTGCAGGATTATCTTGACAAGCTATTCAAAGTGGAACATGGTGGTGCATAAAATGACAGTAGTCTCAGGAGTCCCTACACCCATTACAAAAAGGAGATCATTAATTTCATAGAAATGTGTAAAAAGAAAAAAACGCAAAGGGTTACTTCATTCTCACAGCACAAGTACAACTTTGTATAGTCAATGCTTTTAAGTATCCCTGAATTATTAAGAACAAACTGAATGTCAAAGCGGCATCATAGTGGAGACAAACTTTGGTTAAGCTGATTAGATGCTGTGCAAAATTAGGGATCTTGTTTCAAGATCATCTGAGTTTGTCTCGGACACAGCTGGACACGGTGGCGAAGGCCCAGAATCACCACGGCATGCAGGGGTTGGGACAGTCTCGGATGTACGACTCCAGTTTTCCTTCAGACACCTGCATCAGTGTTGTGTACGTAGTCAACTGCCAAATGAGGAGGGGAAAATGTGGATCATCAATGAAGCAACAGAAGATGCCTCGATTTGAATGCAGCATTAGACAGGTAAGCTCACCTTGTTCAACACTGGTTTAGTTGAGAGCACGTCATATAACGTCTTCAGTGAGATATCCTGAGAAAAGAGACAACGAAACTCAATGTCATTTATCAACAATTGCACCTTAGACCTCATTATCATGAAACAAGAGTGAGCTACATCGGCAAGCCCTTCAGTACTCACAGCCTGAGTGGTCTTGTTCATACACTTAATGGCCGGAGTCCTGCGATCATCCAGGAACAAAGGCTCCTTCCAGTGGTCATAGTTTGTCTCCAAGACGTACCAGCGGCCGAGCTTCAGGTCAATCCTGCAGATGAACGAATAACTTCATAAAACCTGACATGTGATATGTGACACATTCCTTAAACTGTCACATGAGGTGACCTGAAACTAGGGCGGCTGCCAGTTCCTCCTTGTGTGATTAGAAATGACTATCACAAGACAACAAGGGAGAAGCAGTGTACTTAAAACCCATTGTTTTATCTATTGTCAATACAGTTCACAAAGCATCTCTGACTCAAAGGTAACATGAAAAATCCAATCCCTATCTGCAGTGGTTGTGTTTACAATTTTGTGTGTGAGGTGTCATCAGTTTACAGACGAACTGAAGCTGGTAATTACAAATTCTCTTGACTGTTTCCTAACTGAACGACAACAGTGATTCCTGGACGATTACGGTGATAAAAATGCAACATACTGCTGAATCCCCAATTTCTTCAGCTTTAGTAGAGGAAGATGGATGTGGATTTTTTTCGCCTCAATTATGTGCATCGGAATTGATTTACAAGCGTATGCTAATGAAGAGAGGCTGCACTACAGTGACCACTATCTCAGTTCATGAACTCGTGGGCATGTCGGCACTGAGTATTGAAGTACAAACGACTATGACTGGACAAAATTCACTTTTAGTCCACTTACTGTAGAAGTAACTACAGACCAGCGCTCTGCAATACAAAGACATTCAGTTTACACATGAAAGCACAATAGAAATCTATCGCCCCTTACTCCAAGATATCAAGGCTGAGCAGTCTGGATCTGGTGATGATGCATCCCTGGCCTGTCTGGTTCCCTCCCAAGATGAAGTAGGCCGGGGCAAGCAGCTTTGTCTGCGCCAGGCGGGTTTTGGCCTCCTCGTAGCTGATGGCAAAAACAGGATACATAGTTTGGGCGAACAACACTGGTGTCACTGTCGCTTGAAATAGGTCAACATTTCTTATTTTCTGGTTGTTAAATAGGTACCCTGTGGAGTTTCCTTTGTAATAAAAAGCTGTGAAGGCCAAAGTTTTTCTACGACTGGGCGTCTGTAACATCTCAGAAAAGAAAACCCCCACTTATTTCTACACCAAAGTGTGTGTGGCGTTTTATAAAGCCTTGCTTGGGGTAAAAAACCCTATAGGCTATCAAGTATGATATCAAAAGAATTCCACCGTGTATCTGCTAACAACAAGACAGGAGGAGTACCTGGTTGCATTTTCGAGGACAGAGCGAGTGAGAAAGCTCATCCACATTCCATCCCTCTTCCCAAGGATCCACTCCAAGATTCCTGCAGGTAGACATATCATGAAATATACATCTAACGTCTATTAGTGGCAGCAGCCGAGCGGAACAGCTTATCACTCACCGATGTACCCGCCGTCCATGCTAAAGCGCTCGTTCATCGTCAGAGTGAATACGTGCTGAGAGAGAAACAAGAAAGCTGCCTCATCTTTCCTGGTCTTAGAAATTCCCGCCTGCTCACCGATAGAAATGTTTTAAAAACCAGTCACTTCCAGCACTGCGTTACTTACAGGCTTGATGCCGGTCAGCATGCCCACGTATCCGGCGAAGTTCGTCGACTTGAAGACGGTCTGGTTGTTTCTCTTGAAGTCAATGTTGACCACAAGAGGCTTCAGCTTCTCACTGATGATCCACGACTTGTTTTTCACATCCCAGCTGGGAATAAAAAGATAGGGATTTGAGCAAAAACGAGCAAATCCAGCTGAATAATAACCTCTTTAAAACATGTTGCTCTTACCCCATAAACAAGCCAAAATCCAGATTTCTACCGTGTACCAGGTTTCCTGTAAGAGCAAAAGCAAAAACACATCAGGGTTATGTAAATAGGTAAATATTTAAAAGGGTGTGGTCTAGACCTCCTTTATGTGAAAGTGCCCAGAGAGAACTATAGATAAAAACAATTGCATTCACAGCATTATGCCATCATATTTTTACCAGAACATTTTCAACCAGATTTTGGCTGTTTACACACCTTTGGCGTCTTCTGCAACAACTGAGGTGCACACAGTAAAAACCTCATAGAAGATGTTGAACAAGACGACCTCACCTAGACAATAAAACAGACAATAAAAGAAAAGGGCAGAGGTCAGTGTGCCATTTACTGTCAGTGTTGTGTTCCATGCCGTTTGATATTTGGCGAGTTTTAACAGGATGTTTTTTTGTTTTTTACTATTTTATACTTAAATACTACTTCTATGCCATGTCAATAATAGAAGATGGAGAAGTGAAACCACTGAGAAGAGAAATTGGACTGCATAGATGTCTGTGGAAAAAAATGGCGATTGCTATCATTATAGACTTGTATATCGTTGAGTGTGTGTTAGTCCTGCCACCATTTTTTCCAAACCCCCTCTGCTGATCTAAATGCAAACTGTGTTTTCCCCTTCATTTTTAAATAACTTAACTGGTAAAGTTGGA
>CAESWR010000386.1:2036127-2057301 GCA_903171835.1 Mullus surmuletus
CCCCCCCATCCCCAACCCACCCTGCTGTCCTTTCACTCAGTGCTCACCGTCTACACAGTCCTTTCAACCCCGTCTTCACAGACCTTGAGATTGCCTTCCATCAGTTGTGAATGTTAAAAGAGACTAATTTATTACCCAACCTGGGTCCCTCTGCAGCAGGGCTGACGGAGCCACTCAGCCTGCATGAATGACTCATCCGGCCCTGCAGTTCCATGCACCATCACTAGGTGGCACTATACACACACGCGTCTTTGTGCCTCAAGCGTGAGCCCTTTAACGCCCAGTGTGACCCGCTTCCCACTGATCAACATTTGCCCGTGTGAACATTAGGCTGCAAGCCATAAAGAAAGAAGACTGGATAGTTTTGAGTCATGCATACACGTATTATTCTTATGAGCAGATTTTACTCTGCCTGTAGATTGTTAAAGGTTAACAAAGAGTAGATCTAATCCAAAAATGTTCAGTGGTTTTATCTTGTTTAAACAAAGAAGTTGTGCTTGAGAATTTTCATTATGACCATAGTTTGAGAGACTCTTGATTGCCGATGGCAAAGGCGCACAAAAGTAAGTTTAGCCGGTCTGTAATAAATACATTGTATTATTCACACACTCAATGGGGGGTGTGTTCTATGCCAGCTGTTCCACTGCTCTATATAAACAACGCTTACTTTTGTTTTGAATTCAGATGTTCTCTATTTCACTATTACATTTTAGAACTTGGGCATCACATAAATACTGCTCCACATCAAACATCACACCTTCAATCTAGTGTCACTTCTGCGCTCCGCGGTGCATTTTGCCACATTACTTACTGTGGCTGTGCAGCATCAAGTCAAAAAGCCTCTTAGAGTATGAGGGAGCGGCTGAATAATTGACAGTGCTGTGTATTTTTAAACTCATTTTTACATTTATAATGCAGAGATATTTGAATCCTGTGACACTGACACACTGTTAATCTTTTAGCGTCTGCACATCTCTGTTGGCTTTTATCTGGGAATCACTGCCAGTTAGCAAACACATAAGACGCATCTGCATCTGCACTAAGTGAGATTTGTTGCCCCGTGTCTCATTTCTTTCAAAACACCCATGAGCACAGATGGCCTCTTGTTTTCCTGTCTCCTTTTTTTTTTTTTTTTCATGGAAAGTAGTTTGACTTCACCTGTTACAAACTGGCATTAGTCCATTGAAGCTTTGAGTCTGCTTCAAACATGTTACCAAAAGTACATTTTTCCCATCATTCATTCTGAATAATTTTGAAAGGTTTTTTTTAAACACGTTAATTAAAGATACCTTTGATTATCACCTATTGTACTTCATGCAGCCCACACTGCGGTGAGAAACGATGGGACGAGATGGGACATGAATCACCAGCTGGATCTGAACCAGGTTTGAACCCACAGTCTCATAAGCATATGGTAATCATGCAATAATGAACTGTTGTCTGCTGTGCTCTCTGCAAGGTATTCTCCCAAACATATTGCTGTGGGTCTGTTCACGCCGTGTTGGTGTCAGCGCTCTGCTTTCCAATGCACAGACACACTCATTGTTTTAACAAATCTAAATTAATCATATAAACATACACAAGCAGATGTGAGCACACAAACTGCTGGTTCATCTCTCTTTGAAAATGTTGGTAATTAAAAGGTTGTCAACACCAATTGTTGTCAACAGCAATTAATGTGGAACTTTTCAGGGTTTGTTTTTATTCGGGCAGCACACATTTCAGATTTCCCTTCTATTTTAGAAGGACTGCATATGGTAGAGACTTTTAATGGTGCTTAGAGTAAATGATTTGTTTCTAACCTCACTTATTTCAACTATTAAGGAAACCGTCATCACAAACACAGATACACTGCTTTCTGCACATGCAAACGAAGATTGCATTTATCGAATGTCAAAAGCAGTCGTGTGAGCAGTGCATTACAATACAGGCTCCATTGTAGTTGGCTGTTTATTCTTCAAGAAGGTGAATACTCAGTTTGAGGTCATGTATAGCTTGTTGTTATACCAAAAGAGACTTCCCGTGTGACACCAAATGTAAACCCATTTTACAGGGTTGAGACGCGGCCACCCGCCAATACTTCCTGTCTCGGAAACTAACAATGCCATGTAATGTTAGGGTTGAAGATTTAGTCACTTTAGTTGCACGCTAGGATTTGGATTTGCAAGGGGATAACTCAAGGTGCCATAAAAGCACAATCAAGGATATTTGAAATTGAAAGAATTAAGTGTTTTTCTAACAACTTTAACCACTGATTGCTAATCTTTCATGTCAAGCATTTGTTCTGCCACTTGTCATGAAAAGATCCGTCGTACCTGTTGGTCAAATCACGGCTCCTGAAGGTTTCTTTAAAAAAAAAAAAAAAAAAAAGCTCTAAATGGGAGCCAGCAGTGTCATTTTACTCTCTGCAATCAGACATACCGCTGTTAAAAAATAACCATCTCCACTAACACAGTTCAAGTGGAAAATCAATGCTGAATTCCTTGCAGATTTTTGAACTTATTAACCGCAATTTCCATGCCAGCAGCAGAGGGATTTACTCGACTCAAATGTTCCTCAAATCATTGGAAAATGTAATATTAATATTTTTTTCCACAGCAATTTTCTAATTAGGAACTGTTGAATAGTTAACGCGCTGTTTAGAAAATCATGAGGTGAATTTCCCCTCCCTGTCTACATTCTAGAAGCTTATCGACACATAAATTCAAGTCTGCTACAATGTGGCATGGACCTATAAATACAGCTCTCACACTTACTGATACTGATACTCCACTCCTTTCTTCTTGCTCCATAAATCCCATAGAAATTGTGTTAGGATTATATACAAAAAACCCTTTTTAGACACAGATTTGCATGTTTGGATTAGTAAAGCCTTGTAATGGAGGCTCTGCGAAAGCTACCATCTTGTTCCGACACACAGTGAACCAATGCACGCTTGCATTTCCTTTTAACCACCAGACATTACTCATCTGTCTGTCTGCCAGCTCAGATAATTTCTTGCGAGGAGAAATTTGTTCTGTTGCTCATAAATGTAGGAGGAAGACGCAAGACTCTCCTTTTTTTTAATTATCAACCTTAGTAGCCAATCTCCTTGCCTCTACAATGTGTTCTGAACAACAGCCACTAGATCAAATATACTCATTTGCATTTGAGGCGGTGAGAAAATTGAGTGAGTGAAGCACTGTATTTTGTGCGCCTGTACCCCTTGGTGACACCCCAACGGTTTTTTAATACATCTGAAAACATAATTTTCATGAATACACTGAAGAAAAAGAACGACAAATTAGAATAATAATAGAAACCATAAATGGTTTAAGAAATGCTGCTCGAGATGCGGCGTTCCACCTGCACGTGCATCTTCCGACACCATTGAAGGGGAAGCTGCAAATGTCCTCTGGGATTCTGTGATACATTAAAAATCATTTGTTCATCCACAGCGAGGCACAGCTGCCAGGTTGTGAAAGTCACATCTCAGTTAGTTAGAAAGTTTTTGTCACGATCGTCACCCCTCTCTCTATCCCGTGTCTTGCAGATGATGTGCAACAATTTCACACATGCGTTTCTCCGTATTAGTATTTTTTGTTGAACTCACTCACTGGAATTCTCAAGTTTTCTTGACATACTCACGTATTTGGGAGAAATAGAGACTGGAAATGCTCAACATCCATTGCTCATTATGTGAAACAACTGTATCAGAGGTGTGGTTAAATAGCTAAGGTTAAAGCTGCATAGGTCGACTTTAGCAGGGAAATGAGATGACTTCATTTCCCAGAAGCACTTGGCAACTCGCAGTTGTGTCCTCCCAGTACACTGAAAGTATGATGAATGTTGCAAAAGGATATTGGGCGTAAGTAAAAAACTCTTTTTTTACCCTTTTTTTTTTTAAATAGAAGATGCCACATGCACCTTTAAGTAAGGCCAATTAAGCTTTGATTTTGAGTCAGAGTTGCTTTAATTCATGTTCAGGCTTCACACTATGATGATGCACTGTCTTCTCAAAGTTGTCTCAGTGGAATATATGTAAAAATGTTTATATCGAAACATCCAGCAATCCCTCGCGGCTCCATTCTCCCACTCCATGCAGCTCCATGCGCTCCATCAATACTCGGCTCTTTAGCTGCTAACTTCTTAACTCTGGTAGCGTTCAGACGGTTTGAGTTTTCAAAATAAAGGCATAGCGCGGGGCGGCTTCAGAGTTGCAATTCTAGAGATGATATCAAAGCACATGGGTCTGAAAACTAATGAATAAAATCTGCATTTCAATTAACTTGAATTAATTGATTAGAAATGATTTCATTTCACAGCGTAAACACGTTTTGGGGGGCTTGCTGTTGAGTTGCTGCACACAGCATCATTTAAGGCCCCATACCTAAAGCCATCATGCATACAAAGGAAGGGGGTGTTAGGAGTGGTGACGTAATCTCCCGCAGATTTGTTGCTGTGAATACTTCCTTTTGTGTTGCACTTTTGTTAAACCCTTTGTCAATATAAAAATATTGATTATTGCAGCTTAGTGCATCGGTGTGAGGATTAGGTTTTAAAAGGTTTTCACATTACGTAACCTATTGCATGCGGTTCATATTTGCCTGCATAATAGGCAGCGGTGTCGGGACCATGAAACCGCCTTCGTGTCTCAGCAAGGCATACAAATCTAAATGTGGTTATTCGATGGTTCGGAGCATCACTGTGGGTAGCCTACCAGACAAACTACATTGTAGTCACAGAAAATGTGGTTAAGGGAATTTCAGAAATTGCAAATGATGTGACTCATTGTTATTAGAGGAGAGTTAAAGCCAGCATCTTTAAAATATGATCCCCACCCGTATTCAACATAAAACATTAATGAGTGTTAATAAGTGCTGTAAAAGATGAGATATATGGGGCCACATTTATGAGAGGTCTAATTTGCTCATTTCCAGCTCTGTATTTTTTATTCCAGGACTCTCCTAGTTGCTTTGCATGATTCACTGCTAACAAAATTATTTATATCACCGACCGTCCCTGAACCCTTCCTTCTGTGAGAATTTGAAAATGAAAATAGCAGTATTTTTTATGTAAAGATGCAGGAATGCATTGCACATGGGAATAGCTCATGCTGATCAGGTTGTTCTTTCGCCAGTACTAAATCTACACTGGTTGTCCAGTCCCCCCCCCCACACACACACACACACGTGCTCTTACACAACAACGTAACCTATAATGCAAACTTTTGTTCCAGGATTACTTTTTGCAGTTTTTAAGATTCAGAAAATGTCAAGTTGAAAAAGAAAATATACTACTGCAATGTAACAATACAACTCACTGTAATGCACATTTTGTTCAAGGAATATTTTAAAAGCTAATCTTTTAATGGCTGGAAAGTCATCTTATCTCTCCTCCTTGACAGCATAATGCAGCTGGTATAGCTATTGTTGTTGTCAGAATCTATATAATAATAATGATATCTAACAATTGTCAAAAAGGTAGATGAACACCAAAGAAGCAAGCAGCTAAGTGCCTGCAAACTTCTGGACGCCTGCTATGTGGTGCCTGCTGGGTGTAAATGAACTTTCTGCATGCTAACCCTTTTCCCGAAGGTCATTCAATTATTTCAACATTTCTGCTCATTTATTATGAACATGCAACGACATACGTGAAATACTGCAATTCTCCTCTACACTCCTCACACACAATTACTTTAGTCTGAATTTCTTGCTGCTCATACTGGAATCGACTCCAATAAGCTTACATATATTACAATATAAGAGAAACGAGATTTGAGCATGTTCCACCAAACAATTAACCTTCCAATCTCACAGGTGGTGCCATATAACCACGTGGGTTTATCATTTTCCCTCCATTCAGAACAATAGAACAACATACGCTTATTAGACGAGTATGGGCGGATACACATGGGCGCTGACAAGCTGCGAGAAAAAGGAGGTGCGCAGAAACATATGGCTCTGTTTACACAAATCATTTCGGCAGAATGGTGTTATTATATCTCCAGTATTGTGACGCTCGAGAGGTTACCGAGGCAGCTTTGCACTAAACTACCGCTTGGCTATTTGTCTGTCCTTCAGCGCTTGCAGGTTAAACGCATGTCATATCTGTTTATTAACTCGCTCATTGATCATGACGAGGAGAGCAGACGCATGGTACATACAGAAGGTGCACCCGGCATCTCTCCCCGTTGTCAAATATCATCGCTCTGCCCTCGCCCCAGACCCTGCCAGCGCCATTGGTTATTTTAGAGAAATCAATGCAAGCCCTCCCGGCTTTCAAACATACACGGTCATGAATATTCTCATCAGGTCCGGACCAGTGGCCGGTCAGGACCTTGCTCAGAGGACACCCACAGGGCCACAGAGGAGCCAATCAAGTCTTAGCATGAGGGTCAGTGGTGATTATGATGCAGGGCATATTTTTCATTACCGTCCGCTGAGGCAGGACAGCATGACATGGGCCACAGGTTGGTTACACACTCCTTGCAGTTTCTCCCTCTTTACAAGTTCAAGCTGGCTGCATTTAAAAGGAAAGACTTCCATATGTGCTGAATTACAGCAAATCTCCCATTAAATTGAAATATTTCTGGAAAATCGAGACATTTTTCACGGCATGCTGTAATTCCGACTTTAGGTGTTGTCATCATCAGCCACTTAAGTGAAATGAAAAACTACCCTGACATTTTGTGTATATGATTTCTTCATGAGGCGCAGAAGAAGTAAGCACGGTCTTTTCTGTTTTTTTCAAAGAAATTGTTCTGTGAACGTTTTGAAAAATCCTTTTATCGGCTTTTTGTGCCAACAAGTGTCCTCACAATGATTTCCGTCCCTCCAATGTAATAAAGCGACATTCAGCAAGACTTGCTGAACGACTTTAACTAACAGATGTGGTCTACAATAGTCATCATTAAACCATGATCTTCTTTTTAAAGAGTTGTTTGTGTCTAATGATCCAACTTTAGAACCGCTGGGCCCACATTAACCTTCTCCTGACTATAATAATATGTTACTGCTGCAGCCTCCCGTCCGGTGCGCCGCCCTCAGTCAACCACCGAAATTCAGCAGCTTTAAGGCAAGCAATGTCTTCTGCCTGTTTGCCCTTCTACAGAACGTCTATTATTCCGTTTTTGTTAATCCTGCAAAGCCCTTAAGACATCCAGTGAGTGACATTTAGTCACCGCGCAGCTCCCACAGGCTACCGTAATTATTAGACAATGAAATAATAGAATCCGACGGAAAACATCCGTATTTCCTCCACTCTGCAATTGTAGCCTTCAATTAGCAGAGAGAGCAGGTCCCCACCAAAATCATTTTTAAAAAACATGTAATGGATCAATACCAAATTTAATTAGTTTTTACTTGGCCCTTGCTACATCCTTAGACCAAGTTTGGCCTAATAATTTTTGCATAATTCTTCTAATGAACAGAAAAACGAATCAAATGATAAGATAATCTCCCTCTTGTTGGGAGTATTAAATCCCCCCAGTTTCACCACCCAGCCTCATGCTAGTACACATACACTTTCCAGATTATGCAGTCAAATATATTTTTTAATGACCTATGAGGAAATGCACTCATGAATAGCTCATAAATATTCCTTGGAAGTTTCCTGAAATCTTGGTTTTTATTCTTTGCATATCGGCAGCATTGTTGCGCTGATCCCGTTTCCTCTCAACGTGAACATTGTGATTTAATCATAACATTCCAATGCATTGATATTTTGTGTTTTTTTCTCTTTTCAAATCCAATGGGGCTCCTCCTTCATAGTCCACAGGATGTTGTTTTGAGATTACTGACTGTTATGGATGAATCCAAACACGTTAGTTGGTGAGCTTTATGTGGTCATAGGCTTAATTGCTGAACATGACACGGTTATAAAAAGTCTCCAATAGTTCAGAGAGACTGTAAATGATTGGACTGTATCAAAATAATTTACGACTTGACATGGTAGAGATAGAAAGTTTATAGGTCTGAAACAGAACTATTACAGAGTGGAGAAGCTTCATTTTGAAATACCCCAAAAAACAGAGT
Source organism: Mullus surmuletus (assembly GCA_903171835.1). Taxonomy (NCBI): domain Eukaryota; kingdom Metazoa; phylum Chordata; class Actinopteri; order Syngnathiformes; family Mullidae; genus Mullus; species Mullus surmuletus. Next base: position 2,044,143 of record CAESWR010000386.1, read on the forward strand.
ACAGATGTCCATCAAGTTGCCCACAAAACTAATTAATTCTCGACAGATGATCTGATTTGCTGCCAGCGATGTTTATCATTTTCACCAGTGAAAGCGATTCATGGTGGGCAAGAATATCTGAATCTGACAGTTGAATTTTTCTACACTACCTTGCTAATGATGAACCACAATGGAACATAGCGCTTTTTCAACTTGGACACACACACACACACACACACACAGTCACATATGTTTCGAACAGCTGCACCATGCAGAGCCGCAGTGCATGACTAAACACGAATCTGCTTAATTCTAGCCGAAGCCTAAAAATATATCTGAATCTCAACAAAGAAGTGTGTTTTTCTCACAGCGTTGACCTCAGTCAGTCTCAATCAGTCTTTGAATCGCCTCAATCACACATCGATTTTTAAACTCAATACTGAGATTGAATGTCACGAAGGGCAGGGAAAATCTGGCCCCCCCATCAATGTATTCTACGAAATACATTCACTGTTTGTCTTCGGCTCCCCTGCCCATTAGCAGGCGCATTATGGCTCATTTATCATCTTTGAGCGAATTAGCAAACAGGCTCCAGATGTCCTCTGCCTCCGCCTGTCTCACGTCTCTTCGTTCCTGTCTTGTCTCGTCTCACTTCCGCCTGTCTCTCTCGGAGCCTCTCGGCATGCCGATGCCGCCACTCTGATTGGCAAGGCATTAGTCAGACGCAGATGAGAGATGAGAGAGAGGGAAGAGGGAAGAGAGCGGAGGAGGGAACAGTGACGCTGAGAGTAACTAAGGAGGACAGAGATAAAGTATAAATGTGTTTGTGGTAAAGCACCCGAGAGAAACGGCAGAGGACGGGAGGGGCCGAGGAGTGCAGCGTCTGAAAAAGGAAGGGAACAAAAGAAAGTTTTACCTAAGTAAGTAAATGCAGTGAGTGCACTGATGTGTGTATGAAATATTCCCCCTGCCCTTTCCATTGCCTGGTATTATCCCTCAAGGAGTCAGTTGGGCTCCAGCCGGTGTTTTATCAACACAAGGCAGAGGGCCCCTTCTTTTTGAAGTTGTTGTGAACGTGCAGGTGCAAAGCCAAACAGCCCCGAGTTAGGTCAAAGATCTGTTCAAACGCCACCGATAAAAGTCATTGCATTTGCTTTTTTTCTACCACCATAAGCTCGAGACTGCATTTTGACTAAATGCCACTGAAACCACAAGTATGGGATATTTTTCACAGGGATCACTGTATGTTTTGTTACTTTTTTTTTGCCTTTGAATGGTGCAACAAGGGTATCAGTATGCTGGAGCATGTCTCCGTGTTTGTATTTTTAAGATTTAAAGGTTTAGTTTGCAAAAAAAAGTGATCATCAAATTGATCTTAGTATATTGTTTGAGTGTTAGGGTTGTATTGATTTTTACTCATACCCTTGAGATAATGACTGAATTTTCACTCTCTCTCAAACTCTTGGGCAAAAACACTTTAGAAGTAAAATGAATTATTGTAAACAGAAAAAAGAAACATGGTAATGCTTAACAATAAGGGGTAAGCTATATTAGATAACATAATGAATGTAGTTCTGAACATTAATTAGGTTAACAGTCTCAGCGACTGGTCATTAGAAGTCGGAGGGAATTTGCAACTTCCATCATAAGCGGAAGATATTACAATGAATGATATTCACAGATGTTATGTTGAAATCCTACTTTAAATTAAAGTAAAATTGTGCTTCTGGCACAGCGTTGTAATAATGGGTGAGTGAACAGATTAGTTGACAAGCAGCAATAAAAAAACACATTAGTTCACAGTTAAATAGCTTTTAGTTCATGTTTATTGTCTAATAGTAATGTGTCTATATTGTAAAGTATTACCAAAACTGGACACCAATCACGACTGTGTGATGTTTCTGTCTCCTTGGCTGTGTCCTTCAGCTGCTCCTGTGGAGATCCCAACGGGTTCTTGGGCCAGAGAGGATCTGTAGTCTCTGCTGCACCACATGTCTGTTCCGAAATCATCTTCCTTTTGGACATGCATGTACAATTCTTAATGGAAATGTCCACAGGGTGTCTTTATCAGAAGCACAAGCCTCGTGAGACAAGGCAGTCATTTTGGATATAAGAGCTCCTCACCCACTCTAAAATCACTGGCATATAAAATTATCATGGTTTCTCAAACATATTTTCAGCCTATAATGTCAAATAATGGTGCTCCAAGCATGTACAATCCCCCTATAGAATTCCACCTGTATTTTAAAGTTGAGCACATGTCATCCTCCACCATGTCATAACAGATTTTCAGCCACATCCAAAATAAAACCATCAGTGTCAATGTGAGCACCTTAGGCTTCTAATGTCGATATATATTAGGAAGTCTGCCTGAGTGGCGTGGGGGACTGAGTGTGGGAGTGGATGGGCCAAACACACTGGACTTTGCAGAGAAGCACATGTTTGAACTGCATTTGCATTCGAGAGGTTCCTTTTAAACAATGCATCCGGACCGTTAACACATCATCATCTCAGGTCTCATTGTCTCAAGAAAAAAAGTGTTACTTTATGAGTGTAAATGTCACCAACTGGTGCTTCAAGTTCATGGTGTGCTGCACTGTGTGAGAAATGTTTTTAAATTCTGACACTCCTCTGAAGACTTTTTTAGCTCCTACTTTATTAACACTAATTGGAGATACATAAAGTTGGTAGACATACATTCTGGATTTGAATATTCTGCTTGTTGAAACAGATGGTGATGATGATGAGTTTATTTCGAATATGAAAGAAAAAAAAGATGAGATATCAATATCATTCTTTGAATACGGATCACTTGAAATATGATTGTCTATGGAAATGTCTCACTAATGGCAATTAATGTCTATAAATGAAATGAAAAAAGAAAAAGAAAAGATGAGTAGTTAAAGCTTTTCACCGAATATTAGATTAAAATTAGGCGATGGGTGTAAATGGACAAACTTTTTGATTGTATGTATCTTTTGTTTAAAAAGAAAAAAAAAAGCTTTGTGCCGTATTACCTCCCACGCACAAACACACTTAAACACCCTCCACAGTCAGATTGAGAACTATGTATTTTTGGGGAGAGCCATTAGAGAGCAACGCTGACTGAACAAGCACTCCATTTGGAGGGTCCCCGGGAGAGCGAATAAGCCTCTGGTGTTGCAGAGAGATGCACGATAATTGATGATTCCTTACAGTTCAGCGCGGCGCTCCCGTAACGTGACTGTACCTGAATCAAAAGGCGGTGACAGCCGGCTCCCCACAGAGACAGACCACTCAGTATTTCTGTCAACAAAACGAAACCATACTTTGTTATGTTCTTCGCTGCTGGCTGAAAATAGCGAGGACAATGTTCCCTTACTTGTTCTACCCTCATACTCCTGCTCTAGACAGAGAGAGGGAAAATGCCATGAGAATACGACGCTGGCTAACAGACTATGACAGTGTTGCTTTAGTGAGTGACATTAGAGAGGGGGCGAGTGTGTAGGTGGAAAATTCAATCACACCGTGAATCTCATATGCAGAACAATCCTACAGACACGGAGTGAATAATTCAAACTCTTTGATCAGCAGGAACCATTCGGGGACTTCTGGCTGTGCCCGGTGTGAGGGGAGATGCAGCGAGAGGGTTGGCGCCGAAGGAGATAGGTGAGGGGTCACTTCTGGGTGGGAAAGGGAAGAGTGTGTTGGTGACGCGACGATTGCTGCCAGTAGCGGCTCATATATCTGGGAAAATGTGCAAATGTCCATCTGAGCACGATATGATAATACGGGTCAACATGGCATTCCCTTTCACAGCCGTGAGAGTAACCACATGGAGAATTGTCCGTCACGGCTCTGTATTTGATCGCTCGGGCTCCGTGCTCATGCTCTGTGAACAGGCCGAGGGATAATCACTCAGTCCATCCGCAGGAGATGGGTGATAGCGGAGGAGAAGACGCGGAGAATTACTGGAGCATTGTTTCAGGCGACAAGAAGTCATTCTCTCATCAACTGTCTGTGGCAGGAAAAAAAAGAAAGGCTGTCCTCTTAGGCTGCTCATGAAAAACCTTGTCGTGGATGACACAAGCTGGAGCCCTCCTAACTGATCAGATTCTAGAGCTTTTTGATTTTCCCAACCGACACTGATTTACTGAGTAAAACATTGCTAAAACATGTCAACCAGCTGAGTTAAGTGATGTCTACACATGTAGGATCATCGGTTGTAAGGTTTACATTTTTGTATATACCTAAAACCCCTCAAAAACTAGCTAGTGGATTTTATTCAAATAAATTATCATCACCAATGCAGTCATCACGAAAGCTGTTTAATATCTTCAATCCTGTTGAGATCATTATTTATTTATCCAATGTTTTAACCCCAGGCCAGGGACAAATGTACACCACAAAACAGAGTGTATTTTCTAAAAATGCAGGTTTTTATTGCACAGGGGGTGATTAACGGAAAACCCAGTGTAGCTCCATTTGGGTTAAAAGTTAGAGACTTCCTCTGATCTTCAATTTTTTCCCCTTTATCAGCATAGTGAAAAAAAGAATCCCCTGAATACCGAACTAAGCAAAAGTTAAAAAAGAAGCAACATAGCATTTAATGAAGATGAAAGAAACAATCAGTAAAGGAACAGCTTTGAGCTTATGGCAATAGCCTGATTTTTGAGATATTTCTGTTTATTGATTCATACAAGTTGATAAGAAATGGGGTCATCGGTTGGAATCAAATCAATGAGCTGACAATCAGCTGTGACTCACCAAGTGGAAAAGTAGCACATTACATTCAAACGCATATACCTTTTTGGCTATTTCTTGCGCTAAATATGAACAAACAGAACAACATTTCCTTTGAGGTTCATAAATTAAAGACAGACAGTTGTAAGTGTAGTACAATGATGGTACTTACAATATGATTAGAACAAATGGACCAAAACACTGTGTAATGACTCCCAATGTAAAGAGTAAGATTGATGGAAGAGGTTGGAGAAGTGAAGTGACTAATACCCACACACAGCAGTATTTCTCCTAATTAAAATAGGTGTTCATAAAAAAGGGCAAGATCATTGGCTTGATGTCATGAAAAGAGTGTTAATTAATTGCCTATGGGGCATGTGGAGCAGGAAGCAGTTGCCACCCTGATTTATCACCAGAATCGGTTTCCAATCTGACGCTGATTTATCACACATCTATGGAATAACACTCTGTTATGGATGCTTTAAGCAAAACAATTTATACACAGACTGGTGTCAACAACAAAGATGATCCAATACTGCTCTGTGAGACAGATGTGTTCTCCTGTGAGTAGAAATGACAGGAACCAAAAGGAATAATAAAGATGTTTTTCGTCCTCATCCAGTCTTTTCACATTGATTTAATGACTAACTGTGCTTTGTCGTCTTTCAAAAAGCACCTCAGTGTTCCATCATGGGCAGAGCAGATGGCCCGCTGATCCACGCGGCAGCTGCTAAATAACACAGGTAGCTCATGCTTTTCCTCCTTTGCTTTGTTAAAGACATCCACAGCGGAAAATGTCACTACACATGTCTGTTTTATAAGCTGCTAACTCAGCTACATGTGAGTGTTTCTGGTGTGGTCATCTCTCTTCAAAAACATCCACATCAGTAACCAAAAGACGTAATGCATGTTCACCATGAGGACCCCTGGTTAAGTTATCTTGCATGAACTGATTTGTTTGGAACACCTGAGGTCAAACAGTGCACCTTTTAATTTTGACCTCCACCAAATCCAGATGTTTGTCTTTTAGCCATCAACTACCACTAGCCATCTTACGGTGATCTCTCACAATTACTTTCTTTTTATTTTATTTTTTAAATCATCGAAAGGGAAATGCTGTAGGGAGGGGTTCCCAGCAGGGGCTGTAAAGGGAAACAGAAAACAACCCTTTGAGGAAAAAAGGACGAGCTGGCCGGGCATGGCAGGTGGTCCCGAGGTGGTAGAGGGTCACACTTACAAAATAAAGGAGAGGCTATGGGTTAGAAAAACAAACAGAGAAGTCCACAAGCAACCAAAAACCCCTCCAAACAAAAACACAACTGGACCAGAGACTGCAAAGCTCCAAACTAGTGGAATATGATGGGCAAAGAACAAAACCACTGCAGATATCACAACACATCACCCTGTGGGTTACTGGAGCAAACTGACACTGAGTGGCGAGAAGAGCCAGGTTTGATCCTGCCGGTGATGAAGGTGGTGGAAGCCAGGTGTGCAGATGAGCGAGGCGGCAGCAGGTGGGTGAGAGGGCGGGAACCGGGAAGCAGCCTCAGCCTGTCACAGGGAGAACTAATCAATCAATCAATCAATCGATCAGGGAAGAAGAATGGAACAGAAGGAAAAAAAGAAGCTAAACCATGAGTGTAAAAGCTGCTAAAATGCTCTGAGGGGAACCTTCCTGGTGACTGTTCTTTGCCACCATGCAATCAATAGCATTAGCATACGCTTGTTAATCATAGAAACACAAAGAATAATTTCATTCAATGAAAAATCAATCAAATGTATTTGTATAGCCCTTTACAATGACCGAAAGGTACCCAAAGTGCTTTACAACAAAACGATAAAGCAGTGCATAAAACAATACATAAAAACAATGCAGGAAAGCAATAAAAAGCAATAGAAATTGAATACACCTAAAAACAAGACAGAGTTGAAAGCTAGTCTAAAAAAAGTGGGTCTTCAGCTTTGATTTAAAAAACAAAAGAAAGAAAGAGAAGACACTAGGAATTAGTCATTTTCTTGTTGTTACAGTTAGCTGTGATGCTGGCTGATATGAGACATTTGGCTATCTTGCTGTGCGCCACCAGGAAGCGAAATACAAATTTACAACAAAGCCCTCCAGTCTTTAATGGGACCATATCTCGCATGATGTTTACTTGTGAGCTTTATTGCTCTATAATTCAAATTTATTAGCATATACATCCATAAAACACTACCTACATATCGCTTTAAACTGCACCGTATATTCCCATGGCAACCCCCACACACATGCGAGTCGTGTTTGTAAAATCTGATGGATGAGAAGTTTTGCTCGCAGCGCCTCGTCTTTGTTTAAGTGTGTGGGTTGCGTGGCGGGACCCCTGATGGTTTCTAAGGATGGCAGGTTCAGGTGTCGCTTCACAGACCCGTCTCTCCTCCCGACAGATTGCCATCACAAGCTGCCGCGCTGAGATGTGCCATCTCCAATGTCTAATAGGATGTTACTCATTTCTGCATAAAATCACTGAGATGTATAAACGGCAGATTTAACGAGAGCTTCCGACAATCGCGGAGACACACACATACACGCAGGCAGGTAAGTTGCATTGCTTTAGAAAATGGCATTGTTGCGATAGGGGCGCAAATATGCAGATTCATATCAAAACAATAAAACCACAAACAAAGGTTGACCGTAATGGGCATCCAGACTAATACGCCTCCACAGATGTGCATCCAAGTGCTTTTCCTTATCCATTTTCTCATTCACACCTTATTTACCATCCCACCGCTCTCATTTGCATTGTAATGATTAGACTGTATGCACGCAAAATAGCTTTTTAAAAATGGTTTAATAGTTCTAAATATATTCATGAGATTCCTGGGAGAGCTGTGCAGACCTGTCAAGACTGGGAACCCACAGCTCACACAAACAAAAATGGTGGCAGGACTCTTTTCTCTCGGCACATGAACCGCCAGAACAGAATATTTGGCCAAATGCTCCAATGATGATATTAAATCAACAGTTTTAATGTGGAGCGCTGCGTGACTACTGGGTGATGACAAAGGCCGCGTCTGTGCGGCTTGTTTTTTTTCCCCTCTCGGTTTTATTCATGAGGCGGTGTTAAAACTACAAAAATATGAAAGTGGAGGCTTGCTTCAAGTCGAGATTTTGTCTTTGAAGAGGTGAAGCTTGTGATATGTACAGTCTCACAGAGAGCATATAGAGGTGTTTGAGAGTAAGACAACGGTGTTTTATTTATGTCTCTCTGCTTCTTTGTCTGTCTGTCTTTCTGTCTGTCTGTCTCTCTCAGGTAAATGCAAACACTGCTGGGCTGATTTTCATGAAACTAGCTGGAGAGATCAAATATTTTCATCAATTTCTTAGGTGGTATATTACATGCAGGTGAGTAAATATCAAGCACATTTCTATTATACCCTCAAATATGTGATGGTATCAGGATTTCTTTAACAATGTGTAATACAGGTCGTTTTTTAAACATCCAGGTACACCTTTGGGCATATTCTCGACTTTTTGTAAAAGTATGAAAAATATCACAGCTAGGAAACAGTTTGACATTTTCATTAATATCACAGGAAATATGGTGGGAATATTTATGAAAGAATCCTTTGGATCCTGATGGTCTCAGCTGCGTATTTGGATATTACAGAAGAGCAGCGGTGGCCTTTTCTGGGGGTCTCCGCTCTCGCACCGCCCTTTCAGTTAATTTACTTGAAATGAAATGGTAAAAAATTCTGATGACAGCAATGATAAAAGCAAGTTAGACAGAGGGGGAAAAAAACGACACTAACCTGATTAATAATGAATGTACAGTGCGGCAGAGTTAGAGTGAAAAATATAGATTTAAAGAGAAACCCTTCGGTCGTGACACATCTGCGAGCAGCTGTTTGGCATTTTTTAATCTGGTCCTTATAAAAGTGTCTCTTCACTACCGTTAAGCACGGAGAGATGAGCTGGAACACGCAGCTGCTTATGGTGAAATAAAGCTTTGATAATGTCATTGTCTTTCATTATGAAGGCTGTAAAGCTTTGAGAGGGGAGTGACGGGGTGCCAACCAGATGCCAAGGTCAGACAAGGCACAAAACGCCACGATCAGCCACTGCTTTAGGTCCCCCCTTTTTTCCTTTTCTCCAATAAGAGCAAATTCTTTCCTCCAAAGTTCTTTGTTTCTGCACATCCCTGTTCAGGTTTGCAGCCTCACTTCCTGTCTAATAGGTTTTGTCCTTGGGTTTCAGTTTTTAATGGAAGTTCTTCAGAGACAAGAGACATTGGTGGGTTTTCTTAAAGCGGAAACACTCCAATAGCAACCAGATTAACACCCTTTTTTCTCAATTGCTTATTCTGTTTACCAATGCACTCCCTCAACGTTAGCCCCATAAAACACTCACAAAAACAACTGTCAAAAATGTTAAAAATTGGGTGGGACTCAAACTAAGCTGGAAGCAAATGGGAGAAACTTCAAAACGCGTCCTGAAGAGGTACGAATTAAGGGAGAGGGAGGGTCAGGAGATGAAAGTGATGGTATTTAATTCATCCAGCATTTCTTAATTGGATTTCGCTTTGATGTCCAACAGCAGCCGCCATGGGATGGAAAAAATGAGGGTCTTTTCCTTATGGGAGATTTATTTTATAAGCGGTTAAATTGTTCCATATTTCCTTTTTAAGCGGTGACTGGAATTGCAATTACTTGAGGAAACAATAGTGCAAACATTTGTCCAAAGAACGTCTTCGGCTTTTTAACCTATTTAAAGCATTTTCCAGGTAGCCGTCGTGACCTTCTAAACGATTCCCAAGTTGCGAATCTTAAAGCGATGCAGCAGAGAGGACAAAGAGGAAGAATCCAAGTGGTGCTGCGGTGTGCTGCTCCTGTAAAAACTATTCATTTAATGGAAATTCTCAAATCCCACAGACCTCTAAGCCGCTCTAGAAATGTTTTGGCAGCTCAGTTAAAACGCCTGCGAGCTGCAGCCGGAGCTCCTGAACTTAATTAAGTCGCCATTCATTCCATTGTGTCGTGTGTTACCAAATTCATCCCGTCGTCGGATGCATTTCGCAAAACAAACCGACAGCTGGCATTAACCTCGCTGAGATGAGGAGGGAGGATGCATTACAGTCAATAACAGGATCGTAGCGATGAGGATGCAGTGAACTTTAAGCTCCTGATGCATTTTAGTAATTTCAATCTCACCCATGCAAACACGTATCAGAGCTATTGATTCAGATTCTGAGGCTTTCTCTCAAAAGCTTGGCCGAGTCCCTCTGTCTGTATGTCACACGTGCTCCATATGATTCAGACACGAGCTGCAGAGACAGGACGCTGTTTGGATGAGGAGAAGTGCGACATCCATCCATCCCAAAACATGCTCTTGATTGGAATCATCATGAGAAGTGCAGGATTGTCACAACAGGATATACACTGCTTCAAATATACTCACCATGGGGAGGGATAATACATGTTCTCTCCCTTATTGCATTAGTCCAAAGAGTCACTGACTAGTCTGGAAAACATTTAAATGATATTACTGTGATTCAATTTGAAGCCACAGGGGCAAGTAGATTATGTGCAGCTGTTTCTGGCACCTCTGGCCCAAAAACTACAAGCTTTTTGATTGTATTTCTCCTTTAATTTAAACTATTTTTGTCCATTTGTTATTTATATGCAGCTGTTTCTGATACATCATGCAACACAGGTATCCCTTGGGACAATAAAGTTCACCTTGCCTTAAATCTAAAATGTCTAAAATGTCCTCTTTGAGCTAAAAAAAAATATCACACAAATTTGCAAAATAGAGGATGAAGAGCACGTTTGAGATTACTTTTATTTTTCCAGTGCTTTGATATCCCGCTTGCGTGGTGGACACTGTGATTCAGTCAGTATTTGTTTTATAATTTTTAAGCTTTTGCAAAACAGGCAGAATCTGAAGTTTTCGTCCTCAGACTGGCACAAAAGCTGAACCCCCTCTCCTCTTGATTTCTTTATAGTTGTAGTTTTTAATCATCGACTCGCAGTGGTTGGAGTCCCTTGATTGGCACTTTAGTTGTATTTCGATTGTACCTTGCAGTAGTTAGACTGATCATATAATGTATTTAATGAGGGAGAAACGGGAAACGGATCCTTAAAAGCAGGATAAGCTGCAATGGGACTTTCGAAAAAACATTTACATTTTCTGTCCATGTTTGCCTCATTATTGGAGAAAAATGTTCACTTGTCACTGTTTGTTTGTGTCCTGCGCAAGCGTCTGCTGCCAGGTCCATTTAATACGATTGTATTGACTTTTACTCTAATCAAAGATGTTTTTCACTGAAGTACATTTATGAACTCTTTGAATTCATGGTGCCGTGAATTCAAAGAGTTGTGCGAATAATCCCGATGGAATAATAACACAAAACTCATTCTACAGCTTTTTTTTCCTTTTCTACTACATGATGAAATGTTAGATTGATGCTAATTTGATCTGAGTCATCTCTGTGGGAGGAAACCATCATATATGTTGGAATTTAAAGACACATCCATTCTCCAGAGACGCAAGTGGGTAGTCAGTCGTCTAATTAGCTGCAACAACTGGCTCATAATGGGGCTGTCACCTTAGCTGTGTTGGAATGTGGAATGTTTTCCTGGATTTGATGAACATGGCATGCTCACATTTATGCAAATATAACCAGGAAAAGGGAGGAACGCCGGGAGAGGCCCACACGGCTGAATATGCAACTATGAATCTGATAACAGTCTTTGCACGAGATGTATTTCCGCTGTAAAACATTAAACATTTTGTATAAAACTTAAAATTTTATGTCGCTCCTAATATTTCCCCAAGAAAACATCTTGGAAAGTACATACGCTTTAACAGTTGGTGCTGTGAAGTGATCATCTGCACTTTGGAGGAAAGTAAGCCTGACATTTTGTGAAGTAAGCCTCTTGATAGAGTGCTCATAAAGCTGACTGCCACAGGATTTAGGAAGTTTTAAACTAATGCTCAGTATTTCCGCCATCCCAGGCAAGTTTTTGGAGGATGCCCTTATATAATAATCCAGTCTGACGCTCCGTTTCCTAAGAAGTCTCCTTGTTTCATCTAGTTTCTTACACCTGCTTATCATTATGACAGCACTGCAGGTCATCGAGCCTTCCTCTTTGCAAAAACATATTTTGTACCTGTTTGTCCACTCTTGAAAAGGGAATATGGGGATATTTTTTTGGAACAAACGTTAAATGGTATGACTGATGGTTGAAAGAAGTCTATTGAGACTTTAAGAATGCTCCTGTTATTTCTGAGCAGTGAAGTCCGAGTGCAGAATTTCACAGATTTTTCTCCGTGACTCACGTGACTCATATCGCAAATACACACATTTCATACAGTGTAACAGCTTGAGGTGGATATTGCTATGGCTGAGTGCAGTGAATGAACCTTCACAATACACAATCCTCCTAGAAAATACAAGAAAGCTAAAAGAAAATGGTGAAAATGCACCCCGCAGGCTGACCCCCCGCACCAATTCTCGCAATCACCCTGCACTATTTTCCCTCCCTTTGTATCACTGCACGCACCCTTCCATCTCCTTCCAGCTGAAGGAGAAAGGAGGCGGAAGGAGACTGCTGCTATGCGGGAGAAGATGCGTCGCAGCGGGCATGTAAACGCTGTGCAACAGCTGATGATGGTGCGCGCAGTGATACTAAGTGAGGGAAAATAGTGCTGGGTGATTGCGAGGTCGGACATTTTTGTGGCCAAGAATTTGTGATGCGAATATATGACTATTTCGAACGTATGTTGTTTTTTGAGGCAAAACACTTTATCCACGTGACTCCTGCCACTACACGGAACTACTTTCTGCAACACCGAAAGTAGCACTCTGGGGGCGCAGTGGGGGAAAAGTCACTGCTGATGAACAACACTGATGGTGAGTATCTCATACAACTTCATGTAAAAAAAATCTGAACTATCCCTTTAAATATTGAAATATGAGTGATGAGTGAGCAACAGTTTGTGTCATCAACATACAAATCGGCTGATGTCAAATTAGGAAATCACTGCGGATTAGCGTCCCTGCCGCTGGTACGCTTGCTCACATAGCTACTGTGTTTGCTTACACACGTCCTGAGCTGCTGACTTACAACATGCCTGAGGACCAGCATGGGCGTCGCTGAGCGGTGATTTCAAATCCTCTCCCTTGCCCTTTTAATTTGGGAGAAGTTACAGGACTACTTACCATAGAATTACCAGTGTCCACATGAGGGCTCGCTCTGCTGTCTGGGGTCCCATGTGCAAGTGTGCCTTTGCAGCATTGTCAAGAGAATAGTTACACCTGAGCTATATAATGCAACTGAAAAGACAAAATGGGGTTATAGTTGCAAAATACACACGTAACCTTCTCCCCCATGCGTCTCATCCGTCCATTTGTCTCTTCGCCAAAGGCACCCCATCGATAGCGGCGTCTTTGAAGTGCTGCTGCAGTTGATTTCCCATGTC
>CAESWR010000386.1:2083892-2100762 GCA_903171835.1 Mullus surmuletus
GGGGTCCATACAACCACTGTACATTTTGCCCACTGGATAGTGAATCACGGTCGCACTCAGAGATTGAAATGTGTGTACAAAAGCATCATCTACTGATTGATCAGTTCTCTTGGAAAGCGACGTTCCACCCTCTTCCATCAAGGGTGAGGATGGTTATTGCTGAGCCGGAGTCTCATCAGCAGTGTAGCGCTGTGTAGGAGGCCCCCCTCCTCTTCAGTCTGCTTTTAAAAAAAATGCAATATCATCCAGTTGGCTGCAATCAATTTTAAAAGAAACAATGATTAGAACCTTATGAGATTTTGGTTCAGGTTTGAATTCCACATTCGTATTTATTTTTTTGCTTGTTCACAGGACCTTAACACTCCCGGGGTTGTAGTTAAAAGAATGAACCTCATATTGATTTAAGCACGTCAGGAAAACATCTAAGGAAGCCATTAGTTTAATGGAATAGCCGATAACATCGTGATTGCAGTCAGATCTAATGCTTGTTCTTCGGAATCTTTCGCGATCAACACTGACCCGTTTACTTATGACCTTACAAAACCTAGCATCAAGTCACCTAGTGAGAAAATACCCAGGCTATGCTGAGTATTCCTCTTGGTCCCTTGATTACAAAGCCAAGGAGGTCCATTCTGCCATGACAAACAGTCTGTGCGATTGGGGAGCACAGCTTCTCAAACTGCAAAACACTTTTCTCTGTAAATATACTCCCACGGGATTACTTATGTATTCATATAGGTATTGCATTGACTGAGGGTAAGCTTGCAGCCACTGCATCTCCACAGCACTTTGATGGTGGTTTGTTTTAGCCGCAGACCCCACAGGTAGACTGCAAAGTTAATGATGGGCTGTGCTGCAGTGCGTGAGGTGTGGGCCCGAAAACTAAATTAAACATTAGTGGAGATGCAGATAGCTCGTTCGTAACCCTTGAGCCTCGTTAACACCACCACAAAAAGGACCACTTCTATCGTCTCCAACTAACAATACAACACGACTACGCACACTTGAATAAATCAAGGAAAATCCATTTCGAAAGAAGGTGCATTATTTTCACATATACACACACTCAATATATCACCTACTGTGTTAAAGATTGAGCGAGTGTAGTAGTCAAGACAACCCCAAACAAGCACAGGGCACCAAGACCAAGACATTTGGGGTTCCAAGACCCCAGAAAAACCCAACAGAGTTTTCTTTTTTAATCTAAATAAATTTGACTGCAACAAAAATAGCCTCTGCATTATTTTCATTTAAGCAGCATATCACAAAAAGTGAACAGAGGTATTTTTTGAATATTTTCTAGAGGCATTTAAGGCTTTTTTGTTTGTATACCAAAATAAGATCTGGATTTGTCAGGTGAATGTGCCTTCTAAACTGACAGATGAATACACTGGATTTGGAGCTACGACTTTAACCCCTGAGTTGTAGATGTTGGCGATGAACTGTATGTTTCACTGCACTTAAACACGTCCAAACTCCACCAGCCTCACAGTGTACGAACACTCTAACCTCTCTGGCTGGTGGAAGGAGAGGAGCCACAGAGGGACATCCACCTCACATGTACTCGGGGATATAATAATTAATGCTGCTCTGCCTGCTGCTCTTATCCCTCACCCACGTTATCAGTTTGAACAGTTTACATAATCCCAATCTTATTATTTTTACATGCGAGGCACCCACAGGAAGAGGAAGATGAGAAATATGTTTCTTTACATATCACATATCATCCGCAGCCTCCATCGCACAGATTTATTAAAAATAACAATAAAAAAAAAATCAAATACAGACACTTCATATTATTAACACCCGGCCATTGTTGCCTTTGCGTTATCTATAAAGAGCAGGAGTAAACTTAATACAGTGGCAGTAATTAATTATTGTTCTCATCAATGCATGACTTTAAAGCTGCAGTGTAGCGTCACGCACATTCAAAATACGGCTTTAATAAACATGTTTGGTTTGTGAATCTAAATGGAAATATCAGTCGACTGCTGATATGAACATGAATATTAGGTGCAACAATGAAGTTGTCCAAACAGCTATTTTAAACCAGGTGCAGGACGATAAGATTCCCGGAGAGGAGTTGGAGAGTGTCACTGAAGGGTGTAACATTGTCCATTAATCTGCCCCCATGCACGCGTCAGTGATTTCTCTTCATCGCAAATGTCACTACCTTGTTTAAAAGTTTCTTCAGCTGTGAGATTTGTTGGCTTGTGGGGTAATGTTTGAATTAACTTGCGCGAGCCCGGTTTGAAGCTAATAAGACTTTATTTCAAAAGCAGCTTGCAGAATTAATAAGATAAGTTTTTTCTTCCCTTGGCTACGGCTTCATCCCGCAGTTCAGCCGCAGCAGCCAGGCATTGGCGGCTCCCTGGATTTACATTTTCAAATCCTTACATCCTCATCTTTTTAATATCTTGCTCTTTGGTTATTTTCGAGATGACGGATAAAGATATTCTTGCTGGTCTGATCCACAGTCAGTTTGCTGCTTCTTTTTCTCACTAGTCTGCTCGCTAAGTGGCCCAAGGCCCCGTGAGGCCACCATTGATTTCCTTGATCTCCACTCTGAACATCCAATGATTCATTTAAGCAAAAAAAATATCCATTTAGAATCTTTTCTTAGCATCTGATGGTCATTCTTCAAACATCAAGACAATGGCTTCACTTGTCCCAGAGGAAAAAAAAACATTATTCTTCGACATACCCACTCTTAAAGTTAGTCTGATTTTACTGTATTTTTCCACAGATTCACAACATGGCTTTAGATGTTCCCAAGGTGTGTTATTACCTTGACAGCTGCAGGCGCCATTTAGAAAAGATGTTTTGATGGGTTTTGGATTATAAGGTTTTGAAATACCAATAATTGACTCTGTTGAGCTTCAGCTAACCCCTCCACCAAAATGCACGTTCTCAGTGAGGTGATAGAAACACAAAGATGGATTGAAGCTGCGACATCTTTGTTACAGGTTGTGTTGACAGGATCCCTGGGCTTCAGCAAAGCAGAACGAGGAAGAAGGTCACGTCGGTCTCTACTTCTCTCCTGGGAAGAGCAAGTCTATCTAGTTTTCTGTGACAGGACGGAATCTGTGTGGGAGAAAATGGATTTCCTTCATGTGCTCACCGAATATTTGCATCAAAGGAAGCTTACAGCACCATTGGGGGGCAGGGAAGTGATGTCTGTTAATGCCGCCACTAGGCAATCACCCATGACAAATTCTCCTCTGACAGAGGAAGTCACAGATGCTGTGCAACTTTTAGTCTGATTCTGGGAACTTGTCATCCCTAACTGTCATTAGTGCAGACAAGGTCTGCGTCACACAGACACTGTCTGCACCAGCTGGTGGCAAATTATCAATGCCAAGCCAAATCTCCCTGTAATTTCACTGTAAAATGATTTCCACAGGACGGCTTCACACAGTCGTATCACTGCAGTGGAACCTGGTGGAATCGGAGGAAAGAAATCGACACTGAGTACATACTGAATGCATGACAGCCAACACTGACAGCTCCGTTACATGAAGTTTTATCAAGCCTTATACATGGAGATAATGGGCAATGATTTTCCTATTTGTTACAGTTTTCTCTCCTCTCAAGGACTTAGACTTAAAATGAAACAATGAAGGTAACGACACAATGGTCAACTTTTTAGGCATCTCAGAAATGGGATACATAACAATCAAGCCTTTCGTGTGAAAAAGCTGTAAAAAACAAAACATGCACATTAGTTTGATGCTGTGAAGTTGCAGTTGTTTTCTGTTCAATACTAAACGATAATCACATTAATTTATAAGAAAAAGAACACACCACAAAGAACATTGAGCTAACCTTCTAACTTACCATGAGGTGAAACCGTTAACAACTGCTCGTAATATGTAGTGAATTCCAATGACGGAATAGCTGTCGATTTTTCTTGTAAAAAGCAAAACAAAAACAAAAAACAAACATGATCATGTTACAGTGCACACTGGCAACTGTCTATCATCATTATTTTGACTGGTATTGAAATTCCATTGAAATAAATCATGTCCATACAGATGTGTGTGTCGTCTGTTGTAATTGTTAATAGCAAACTTTTTGTGTTTTGTGCAGCAGCAGCAGCAGATACAGCGTTACCTCGTTTTATACAGTATTATCTATGTCCTTTCACCTGTCTTTTCTCTTATCTTCAGCACTCTAATTGATTGACATCTTCAGGGGTGTTTTTAGTTTTTACGTATCACGGCTCATGAGCCGCAGCGGCTCCCCTGCAGGCATTTTTTATTGTGTGTGTACGGATTTGGTGTCAGGTCAACAATTCTCAGTGACTGGTCAGCACAGCGTGGGCTACTGGAGTGCACCTCCTGACAGTGCATTCAGTCCGGCAGCTATAATCATTTGTGTCGTCTATTAAAGCTGACTATCCCTTCTGTCCATCAGCATGTGGCGCACACTGAATTGCTCTCCCTTTCCTTTCCTTTCCTTTCCTTTCCTCTCCTCTGAAGGTGTTTCTTTTTAATATAAAATATAATAACAGCAAGAATCCAGAAAAGCAATTTGCCCATGAAATTACAAGTTAGTCACATGGTAACTGACCCCAAATTCCCACCGAGCTGTACCTTTTTTTCTTTCTTGAGGTAATGAATGAATATCTAAAAGCCAAGCTGTCATTTGAACACACAAGGCTTTTGTGTGCAGACAAGAGATTCCTTAAAATGACAGGTTAATGGCGTCGTGTTGTATCAATCACCTTTGTTTGAGTGAGTGTGTGTAACATTCTCTTAGTAACCCCAAAAGCCACTGAAACAAGTAAGAAGAAAAGAACTGCTATACTGAGCATCTTTGTGTTGTCAACGGTCCTCTGTGTCCGCTTAAGCGAGCTGGACCGCCACAGTGGAGACGGGTGGTTATCCATCGTGAGGACACAAATACCACCCATTGCATCACAGCGTCAGTTGTCAGAAACGAATTCGCCTGCACTGGAGCATTACATCAGCATATCAACAAGTTAAACTGCATCAGGATGTGAGGCAATGTCTGCAGCGGGGTCTGAACACATGATAGCAGAATACCCGAGCCAGCTGTCACAATTCCTGCACATACGCCAACATTATTATTGTAGCATCCTCAGTATCATTTTGTGTAATTACCTAAATCCTACCTTTTCAGGAGAGCACAACCATGACCCAAACCCCTGCTGATGTATATGTTAGTGATTGTCTTTTTTTTTGGAATGATCAGGTTTATTCTGGAGAAGCACACAGGGAGTATTCAACATTTTTTCCGTCACTGTGCCTGAAGTTCACCAAAAACTTTTTCAATTATCGTCTCTCTTCCAACAGAGTTCATCTTATGTGGATGTAAACACCCCCAAAGTAGAGAGTCAACACTTTAAGCCTCTTAGTCATTCTTTAATTTGAAATCCAAAGTGCTCGAACACCGAGCCAAAACACTGAAAAATGTTCCACGAGCTTTATGACGTTCTGGCTGCATGGTACACAGCATGGCGATAAAATGGAAAATACGATGACCCTCGCAGCCAGACAGGGAAAGTCAGCAGCGCACAGAAATGCGATCTGTGTTCTACTGTGGCCTCCTGCATTTCTTTTCCGTTGGGAAATTTGCATTTAGAGTAGGGTGAGCAGTGCAGCCCACATCCACTTCCCAGCTATGGAGCGATACACCATGCCGACTGTAAATGATGCCAGTAGCAGATTAATGACAACCATCAGGATTAACTAATTAGCAACACCACAGTGAGGCAACCTACAGATGCTATTGACTCCACCTCCTCCCCCCTCCTCTTCCTCTGTGGGTGAGTGAGGAGAGCAGACGAGGCCGCCTCGGTCTGATTAAGAAGGAGGAGAAATATTGAAGTCTTATCTCTCCATTCTCTGAGAGAATTCGTCATGACAAACGTTGATAACGGCATTCGTGTGGTGAATCCCGAGTGGGACCGGCCTTAAAAAAGTAAGACACAAACTGCAGAAGATGGAGAAAAATGTTTACCAACAACTGCAAGTTTGTACAGCGGCAGTGCTGCGGAAAGCAATTTCACAAAATATAATGTAGGTTCTGAGTTGGGAACAAATGCCTTTAATGTCTGCAGCACTTTGCTTGGTTATATCATCTTCATAATCACAAGAAATACCACACTAACATATTTATATTTTGATTAAAAGTCAGCAAGGACATAATGGCGCTCATGTTAAAGACTCGGGGCTGGGCTTAGGGGGAGGATGTGATGAAACAAAATAAAGATTTTCTTAGAATGAATAAATTAAATTAAATTTTTGACAGGATTGCCTGGCTGCTGATTATATAATAATGACAATAAAGAAAGCAGAAAATCCAAAATCTTACTATACTCCAGGCTCTGTCTTGACCTCTAGGTGTACTTCATCAAAACTATGATCAATTACTGTATATCTGTTACTCTGTTCATGATGTTAGTGTTATTGTTTGTCTTTGTAATGTACCATTTGTAATGGTACACTGTATGGTATCTCAAATTCCTCCCTTTTGTGTTAATTTAATCACTTACCAAATTTTAACTGCTTTGCTTGGGCCTCTGTAGGAAACGACAGAGATTCATGTTCATGCCACGAAGGGTCTTTAAATACAAATATCATTTGCTAATAAATCAAAAGGATTTGAAAAATGTTTTGCAGAGAAACTCAGTTTCAGATGCTAACTTGTAATGCAAGAATGTCTTACAAATGCAAATCAAACACATTAACTGGCATAATTAACAGACCAAGGACATATGGTGTTCCGAATCAGCTTTCTAAACAAGAAATATGACGTTATAGTGTGCTGTGACATATTAATCTTCCCTCTTTGAACACAGACAGGATTCTCCCCAGTAATGAGGCCATGTGTTCTGACAGATAACAGATGGAAATACTCACAGAGACTGTCTGCGTTTTGTTGTACTGATTTCTACAATTACACCGTGCCTGTGTTTATTCCCTTTGAGTCCCTCGGTAATGGCAGTTTTGTCACGAAAAGTTGCGACAAAACTGTTAAACAAGCAGCGTAGCTCAGTGAATGATAGTCTTGATGTATTGGATCACCATTTGGTGAAAATATTGGATTGAGATCTGTTCTGTTTTCTATTGTGTTTGCTATTCATACCAAAATCAAGTGGGCATGTATACCACTGTTGGGACGTGTTTGTGACGAATAAAAAGGACTCATGTGAACATTTGGTATTTCTCCAATCAAAAGACTGCAGAGCTAATGGCATTGCCATCACATCCAGGTTTATTTGTGGTGCTAATGAGCTAATTTTATCATGTTATGCGAAAATGTTGAACTTGATAAACACTGCATCAAAACTTTAGCTAAACAGTAACAGTAACTGAGAGCTATTTGACACCCGACAGTAAGCACCACTGCACAAAACCATCTGTTTGGTTGTGGAAGTCACGTTTCTGTTCATTCAGTGCAAACAAGCCAAACATATAGCTTCATACCCTGGTGTTCATTTCCCACAGAAGGAGGAATTCAGCACTGAAAGTTTTGAATAAAACGCACGTCAAAAAAATTATCCTTCACGATTCACACCCATGCCATTTTTGACTCAAGGTTCTCTATTGTCACATCATCATGCTTTACAGAATTCTGAGCGAAAAGCTTTGTGCAGGCTTCGAGCTTTACACAAAGACAAAATCGAATATTGAAAAAACGAATATAATAGTATAAAAACAAGCTGTAATGTGTGCATTGACTATAAAAGACTATTCATACAAGATTTAGGAAAAAAATCTAAAATCAAGGTTAAAGAACCGTGTCTGTCATGATACGAGGGATTATATATATGATTACAAATAGAAGGGGATAAAGTTAGCAAATGCTCCTTTATCAAGTCCTCCTGATGGTCACAAACAACTGAGGTAACAAGTGGACACGCACACACCCACTCCTCTGTTGAAAGTCACTCCAGCGTTGAGCAGGAAATCACTCAGTGAAGCAGAAGCAGATGAGGCAGGCTGGGTGAAAGTGAGTGCAACAAAAGGTAAATTGCGCATTTCCCTTGAAAAACAACCTGATGGAATGCACTCATCATCCACCCAACGGATCATTCTACTTGTGTAAAGATTAACAGTGTGGTCAAGATTGCATGAAAAAAAACAAAAAAAGTTTGAAGTACAACGTGAGGTGATAAAGTATGAAGTGATTAGTGGAAGCGAATTTACTGGTTTAAAACTGAATATGGCTTGGAATATCAAACATTTTCATTAAGTCTGTTAAATCACTATCACCTTGGAGGTGATTCGGTCTGCGGCCCATTTGTGGTCCTAAAACAAATACTGGAAAAGCAATGACGTAACAAGAGTATTTACTGCCCAATACTGTACAAGTACATCATAATAATTGCAAAACCAAAAAATGACATTCTAATCTCTCTTCATAATCATGTCTTGTATGTATCTCATCACCATTTCCTGACAAGATATGTGATTATGTTGATGTAGCCACGCCCCCGAGGCCCCCCAACTCTGCGTCTTCCCTGTCACATTTGTCTGTGCTAACATTCTCACTCTGACAGCTCAAGTCTCCTTGCTCTGCTCCCTGTGGCTGCAAAGGAGCCATTTTAGTCTTTCAAAAAAACAACCAAAAAAACAAAAAACAGAGAGAGATGAGCTGTTGAAATAACACAGTAATTTCAAGGCATGCAATATCAGCTCCATTTGTAATATGAGCTGTTGCATTAGACCAGTCCAGATCCGCAGTCTCTCGGAGAGGCTAGCTGTCGTCCGGGGTCATTTTCATTCCAAAACATATTAAAGCGGGTAATTCTCCATGTGTGTCCCACTATGTCAGTACCAAATGCCGCCTATTAGCTAATGGTATCTTTATGCCTAATGTTGTTTTTGCATGAGAATGATCTTTGTCATGCTGCAAATTAGCTATCAAACTGCTAACTGTGAACACCATTAACCTTCTCCAAATGTGTTTACCAACATATCTCCATAGAGCTCCATCCCATCACCATTCAACACCGATCGTCATGCAGATTTGCAAAAGAGCGGCGCAGACATGGGACGATGCAGAAGTCGCGACAAAAACAGTAAAACTAAGGAAATAAACAAACGGGCGGACCAACCCAGGCCTGCTCCTGCTGTGTCTCCAGCATTAACCCCTCAGGCATCAACAAGAGTTTATTGGCCAAAACCCCACCGACCCTGTGATCTCTCCAAATGAAACAGATCCTTGTCTTACCAGTTCCTGAGGCGAAACATGAAGGTTTAGTATTTCATATTCTAAACAGAGCATATTAAGTAAAGGCTAATTGTTTTTTTTCTTATTTTCCTGTTTATTAGTGCTTGGCATCAATAATAATTCAATAAGCTTTGTCTATATTTACCATTTGGCCACATTTTACTTGGAAAGTCCAAAATTGGCTCACGAGTTATTCCACACAGAAAACCTGAGCCACTGAATCCCGCCTTCTGCAGTTTGCCAATTTTGTATAATTTTTGGCAAAGTGAGATATCAGTAATGCGCGGAAGCATACTTGTCTATCAATTAGCATGCGTGAAATCATCACCAGCATCATATTCCAACACGCCATTTTCCTCAACGCAAACGTCTGGCTCATTTTGTCACACCAACACTCTCCGTAACCCATGAAAAATGCAAGACCACGTTCTTGACCGCGTAAATATTCCAATCTTTTCGGCGTGACTTCATCCGCCACATGATTGATAAAACGTCTCACAACAGCATGATTGTCAGCAGCAGCGGCATGTGACAGCGTGAATCCTTCACGAGAACCCCCCCCCCCCCAAAGAGAGGGGCAAATCGTATATTCGAAAGGCGATTGATTCCGGAGTTGATGGTGGAAGCAGGTTGAGCGAGTCGACCACATGCCGGCGTATCCCGGGCTAAACAGAGGAGTCTATCACACATCACTCACGACTCAACAGGGGGACAGATAACCTTTGGCTAACAGATGAGGCTGATGTGAGCTGAAAACATGTGCTGCGTGTGACGGCTGCACATGGTGACTGGCCCCGCCAGGAACTCTGCTGCACCGCTCTGGAAATAACCGGCGGCACAGCTTGAAAAACGAGCAGGGGGCGTGTTTGTCCCGCTCCAAAACATGACAGTGATTTAACATCTCCCTCATGTAGCCGGTAACACTTTCACATCGACCATACACTTATTTCACAGTGTCATCTCTGCGGATGTGTGTTTGGAATTCAGGTACCGGTAAATATCACGGTGCATGTATGCAAAAACCCAACATCTAAATCGTGGGGGCACGTTTTCACAGTTGTTAGTCTGTGATCGAGCCAAGTTTTTGCCAATAACCTTTTCCCCTGGTTGCTTTCTTAATCATCAAATATCTTCCCTTCTCAAACTAATTGAATTCAAAAGCACTTTCAAGAACTATGTAGTCTGTTTTTAATTCACTTAAAAATTGTTTGTGATCCTCCAGATATTATTCAGTACATTTGGTATTTGCAGTTAATTTGGCTTTTTTTTCTTCGCTTTTTTGGTTGAAAGAAAAGAATAAAGAATGAAGCCATGAAGAATAGAAATAAAAAAGTCCCATGAGAAATAAGCCAGGTTTTCTCAACAATATTTATGATCTAAAAACACGTTCCTTCATTCTTGCAATGCTATTTCAGTGCTTCCATAGCTTCACTATCAAACTTCCTAATCTCTGGCCACTTGATCCAATGAGAGTCCTTATTTTGGGTTCTTATTTTATGTCATTGCAAGAGTCGCAGTTATTCCAACTGGGAATGCAATTTTATTTCTAAATTGCAGTACAATTTGAAGCACTGCATCTGCTACATATATTAGTGTCAGCCACCTAATATCTCAAATACTACGAGTTCCTCTTGAGGAAATGTGTTTTTAGTTTGGCAGTCAAATATGTTAAAACTGCAGTTTTTTCTCTCAGAGTAGACTAGAACTGAGTTTTTCCTTATCCAGAAATGGAGCCTTTCCCAAACAGCCTCCAGAGTATGTGTAAATCAGCAGCTCTTACTTTTCAGTGTGCTCAAGGGAAAGTGAGCTTTTGCAAAAATGATGGCATAAGTAAACGTCGGGTTGTATCGGTGTGTGGCAGTAAAACTGAAAAGAACCCTAAGTTACCTCTATGTGATAACTCATCATAAAAATCGACAGAACTGAATGCACAATAGACCTGTAGACATGATTTACAGTATGTCGATTTTACTCAGACAGCAATGAATTCGTCAGGAGTGCAGAGCTGCTGAATTAATACCGCATAGATAACAAAGATGCTGCTCCTCAGTTAAAATACCATCCTTCGCTCAATCTGGTGAAACAAGAACAGGAGGAAAGAAAGTTTTGAAAAAAATGCTCGCTCAAAAAATAATTTGCTCTAAGATTGTAGGTCAGCCACACTTGGAACTTTGTGAGTCAGCCCACCACAAAAGCGTGTTAAGGCTGGCTAACAACATTGTTTCAAACCCCCATCACATCCTGAGCAGGACATATACAGTATTACCATCAAACCGGACATACAGAGCTCCACAAATCAATAAGGTAAGACTGAAACACTTTTTTGTGCATCAGTCAATCCTAAAAATAAACACAGACCTTAATCCCCGATCAAAACCACGTTGAAGGGCTACGAACATTGTCTTGGGTAATTTTGTGATGTTCTTCATAGTTTCATGTAAGTATAATGTGTGATAATTGTGCTCTAAATGTATGGTTATCCGTCAAAATGTCCTGCAAATGGAACTACCAAAGTGCAAGACAAATTTCTGATCAGTCTGACAATAAAGTAAATCCAATCCAAGAAATTAGAAAATGCGCCTGTCACTTTCTGCCAGACAACATGCGTAACCCACACACTTAAACAGGCTCATGAGCAAACATGCCAACTTTGGCGTGGACACGTTGACGATGCAAGCAGCTTTCTGTTGTGCATGCAGAGGTGGGATCCAAGATGGCCGCCATTAATGCATTCGTAGGAGGGTCTGACGGCGGTCGGTGTCATTTTGCTGTATTTGTTGTTGGGTTTTTTGTGTGATATTCCTCTGTGGCTCACTCAGCCGGGTTGTCTGTCCCATTCTTTGCCACATGTCGGCTGGTGTGCATGGTCACGTTGTTTCCGACGGAGAGGAGGCCGAAGGTTCAGCCGTTTGATGTTGTTACGCTCACAATACTTCCACATTACCGGGCATACACTCTACTCGTTTCCTCTGCTACCGTATTTTTATCTCCTTCTCACACACCTGCACACACACACACACACACACTTTGCACCCCTTATTCCCAGGTCCATATCCCCCCGCGTAGCTCCCAGTGGCCCGCTGTCACTCTGCCTCCACCACAGAGCAACACTCAGCGTCGCCGCCCGTCCCTGCAGTGCTGAACACCGTGCGACTTTCATCCTTGCTTGTCAGAGGGAGTGAGAATGGAGACGAAAAGGGTGGTAATGGAAGAGGGGCAGCCAGCTTTCGCTCCGAGCACGCGGAGATACCATTTTTACATGGTAAAGCACACGCAGTACATTCCCATGTGTTGATTTTCTTTATCAAAAAAGACTGTATTAATGTTTTACACAAACAAATTGCAATGTATGAGCTTCTCCACCAATGACTTCACTTCAAGCCGTACTTTGCGCCATTGTTGTTTGTCCCTGGTGAACTGAGGCACATTGATTTTTTTCACTTGTGATGAAAATAATATGTGAGAAATCATTACCGGTGAGGACCATCAAATTGTTGCTGTGTTGCTAGACGATGCGGCCACCGTGGGCATTCGGTACGCTTACTCTTGAAGTGCAAGAGCCTCAAACATCACCCACAACATCTGAAAATCTGCCGAGAGAGGCCAGCTCCCAGCTTCCAGTGGTCTCTGAAGGACTTTTGAAGCAGTGGCCACTCGATATATCTGCTGCCATATCAACCCACGGACATTCTCCCCATTTAGTGTACTGGTTGTTTCATCATAAGGCCTGTGTGCCAAGTACAAAGAGGCTGCTATATGCTTTAGATCCACGAGAAAAAACAAAACAGTTCTTTGTGACTGAGCACACTGATTCGCTTAAACAGTTAAAACATTCTAGCGGAACTGTTGGCTGAGATTGTATATGCAACATTATTCAGACCCCACTATTGTCTTGAATATTTAAACAAATTCATACCCATATCTAATATCTGTAGAGATGGTGTTATGCAAAATTACAAAGCCAAAGGCAAGCTGTATCTCTCCACACTGGTCGGCTGCTGTTTTTTCTTTTTATTCCACCTCTTTGTTTGCAGAAATTGATGTAAAACGAAGGAACAATAACTTCCAAAACCCTGCAAAATAAGATAGAATTAAGCTCAGGGCAATATTTTCATATTCTGACTTTGCTAAACATTTCAGTGGTAACTGCATTCGGTACATATATGAAACCCATTAGGTTAATGTAATGTAAGTCAAATTCCTTTTTTAAATTACATTATGATAATACCTGCATTTATAAACACAAACACTGTTTTGTGTTTTCATATATAATCCTCAGGTTAGTTGTGAGAAGTTCTTACATCTGTGACTGTTTCACCCTCATTAAGCATCACATAATAATTCAACAAAAGGTTAATAGCTCACTGGTTAGTGAGGATAATGATTCTGCATACATTTCTTTTATGAAACTTGCTCTCTATAAAAAGTTAATGAAAAGCTGAAATGCCACAGTTGTCAGCTACCATTTAATTACTATTACATGGATGTAAACAAGCCCACACAACTGTAGTGAATATGTGGTAAATACATTCAGAGAATTACAGTGCTAATATATGTCAACACATTAATTCACAATAAAAATGATATTTTTTTTACATGTATGTGTCAAGCATTGTTGAAACATTATCACTAACTTGGTGGTATTGGCCATTGATATAAACACATCAAAATAGATATAGACATATAGTTATAGTTGGCAGTGTAGAATTGTTACGCATCAATGGACACATTTAACTCATTTTAAAAACAATAATACAAATTCAGATCTTTATAATGGCATTACACATGTATTAACCGCCAAATGAAATATAAGGAATAAATCACATGTCGACAATGTGTAAGTGTCGCTGTCCTCTGTGCAAACGGAGCATTATTATTGCTATACAGCAGTTCCATGGTTTCCATTGAGATTTCTGTAGACGTTGTGCAGGCTGCAAGAATGAGGCTGCTGCTGTTGTCCACTTCAGAAAGCCACAGCACACAGATGACCAGCAGAGTTTAAAAGCTAAGAGCCATCAGAAACCTTTGAAAGTATGTTGGATTTGACAAAAAAAACCCACCCAGTGTGGTGAGAACCTGCAGGAGTCAGGATGTGCTGTGTGAAAAATTATAATTGCTCTCTTTTTCCTCTTTTTGAGGTGTTATTGTTGGGCCACAGCTGTGCTATCCCGTAGAACAACACACTTACATTTACATGTAGGAGTTGTCAGTGTCGCCTTCAGTGGAGGAGACCTGGACAAAGACTTTTTAAAGCAAGGTCATTGTCACTGTCCGACACACTCAGCAATATAGATTCATACAAGTAGCTGCAATTTATCTCATTCCACTGTGGAGAAATCTGCTCTGCAGAGTTTTGTGACTAATAATTTTCAAACCTTGTTAATTGAGTCACTTTCTGTAACCTGCACGGATTGGTTCAACCTCAATGACCAGACGCCATTTGGTTTCACATTACTTCTCCAACCCATTGTGTTAATTGTGTAAATCAGTCAGACACTATCTAAAAACAGTGGGAGGACTACCATGTAAATCTCAATCACTGCTTCCTGAGATAAAACACCTATTGTTCAGGCAAAAGGCTGTTATGTGCGCAATTAGCATGTGAATTAGTTTGAACCTGTGCTCCCCCCCCCTGCATCCAGTTTAGAAGACGCATCATCCGACGTACCACAGATCCCATGCCACGGCACGATAAAGCAGCCACAGCTCCTCCAACACTTCTTTAAAAAAAAAAAAAAGAGGCGCATTCATTAACTTGAAGACTTTTGAAGCCACATGTATCATCTGCACTTGTGCGAGTGAGATCCACCTTTTGTCCTGTGCGTCTTGCATTTGCTACACGTCGGGGTAAAGCCTGCGCGCTGTCACGGCGTCTCATCTCACAAAGCCACAGAGCTGTTAGCTGGGGTGTAAACACTGACGGTGACGCATACAGCGGCAGCAGTGGCGTGGCGGAAAGCCCAGAGCCAGCAGTTGAGCACATTATATCCCCATTCAGATGGAACTTGTTTTGAGGACAATATGATAAAGTGCTAACAGAGGACATCTACTCCTTGGAAATATACATGGGAGAAGACATCATTGTTACCACTCCAAGGCCTGTTTGGTTCCGCTCCATTAACAGGTTGTCATCAACACAGGCCCTGCTACTGAGAACATGACATTAGGAGGACCCAAAAAAAAGCCCAAAAAGCCCCAATCCAGCAGGAGCTTCTCACTTAATAAGTCAAAATTCAAACGCATGTAACGACAAAAATGAAAAGTTGGAAAAACTTTCAATTAGGATGAACTACATTAACATGCCACTGATGTTGCCGTATGTACAGCGCACGCAGAGATTTTAGTTTAAGTGAGTCTCCCAAAGCTGCCGTCTGATTAGTACAAAGTCCCTCTTTTGCCTCCACAGGGAAACACGGCTGTGGCTCCTGTTACCAAGATAATCAGAGTGAACTTTTAAGTTGTTTTCTTTCATTGCAGATCAGATAGTGTTAGCACTTAAGCAGCCCGGAACACATTTTGTTATGGACAAAATTTGATTATGAAGTTGGTTCTGGGAGCAGATGTGATTCCCTCCTACTCGGCATTAACCAGCTCACCGGGATCTGCTGCAGCCAAAGTTCTTTCCAAAGAGCTCAGCATTTTTGGAATTCAACCCAAATTTCATATTATCCTGCTGTATCACTCGGCCAGTATTGATGCCGAGGATTATGAATTGTTGTCTGCGTTGGAGTGATCTTCACAGACAAGAACAGTAAATACAAACATATTTTTAAAGCACAGAGAATTATAGGGTGGCACTTTATTTGAAAGATTTTGAAAATAAATTCCTAAGAGGTTTCCTGCAAAGAAGTATGCAATTTAGATCTAACTAAATAAATTCATTCTAGGTTGAAGAGAGGCAATTTTCAATTAGTATTTCCATTTAATTACTTTCAATTTACCACCACTGCTAATCTACAGTCTCTTAATCAGTGCACAGCAGGTCAGCTAAACACACAAAAACTCAAAATTTGTGATTAGTTGAATTTATTTGACTTGACATGGAGGAGTTCTTGAGTTCTTGAAATCACTTTTCCAAAATTGAATACGGCAGAAGTGCCATGTTTGTGTAATTAAAACAGAATTGCTCTTGGAGAAAAAGTAAGGAAATCATTTATACTAATTCCAATCATATTACTGTTACTAATTAAAAGATGGAAATATATTAAACGGATGATGTAACTGTTCTCCATTTTATCACCAGTAAACATCAGAAAAGCACGTTTGAGATGCAGAAATGAAAATTAGATTATGGTCATCAATAGGCTCTTTCAGCAGTTTGGAGCCGTGTGGTGATTGACTTCAGTTCCAGGGTCGAGTACTTGCATCAGGAAGTGACTAGAATTCCTGGAGCTAACTCAAGGGACACGAGTCTAACTGCCTATCCAAATGCGGGTGACATTATGACATGAGGTTAATAAAATCAGCAGTTACCCAACCAACCATTATATCCATTTTCTTTTTGGGTAAAACAGGAAATCCAGAGAGTGTGTGTGTGGGGGGGGGTCCTTCGTGTTTGTGCACAGTATCTGTTAGACCACAGATCCTAATACTGATGACCTGAGCTGTATTGAAATGCATGATGATGTCACAAGAAATTGGATGTAGCATCTCTCCCTCCCTTAAG
>CAESWR010000386.1:2100842-2110956 GCA_903171835.1 Mullus surmuletus
CCCCCCATTCTAATTATCTTTCTAGAGAAGGGGTAGACAGATTTGGTGTTTCTGCACAGATTGGCATGAGCTCAGGGCCTCCTTGGTGAATAATAGCTTTATAATGGCAATATTAACCTTCTGCACAGACAGAAGTGCTTAATGTCTCCTATGATTAAGCCATGAGAGCTGTAATGTCAGAGGTCAGATGCTCTAGGCGATGAGCGGAATTATCAAGACAATGTGCGAGTGATGATTTAAGTGCAGCAAAAAGCAGTTTAACTGGACTGATTTTTTCCCCCTCAACTGTAAAGCTGCATCTGATCACAGTGCAGTGAAGGTCAAGGCCACAGTCTCCTACTATTACAATTATAAACCAAAATATTGTAAATCTATATCTGGCTCTTCATCTGTTGAGTTAATTGATTCAAATAGTCTAGTTAGTTTAATCTATCTATCTATCTATCTATCTATCTATCTATCTATCTATCTATCTATTTCTTGCAAATAAAACATATATAGGAAGGAAGGAGTAGATTGGCAGCCCTGGATACAATCAGCACACGCACTTGCTGTCTTGCAAACTCGCAGCAGACACAGATTGAGCTTTGAGATGCAGCCAACAGGGTTGCAGAACTTCAATGTATCCCGGGCGACAAGTTTCTGCATCACTGCCGACAAGACCGAAATCAAGCAGGAAGTAGGAGTTTGTTATTCGGACACGCCATGCCTGAAGTAACAAGGCGCAAAACAAAAGCAGCAGCAGAAAAAAAAAAATCAGCAACTACAATTTGTCAGCAGGTGGACACGGCCGGGTGGGGTGTGTGTGTGCGTGTGTTGTGTGTGTGTGGTGGGGGGTGTCAAGGGGCTGGCTGAGCGGAGAAGTTGAGATGAAACTGGTTAAAAACAAAGTTTAGAGTAATGACACAAACTATACAAACACAGAGTACAGCTGATGTTGAATTAGGGCTCACATCTGGACTGCATGTGGCTTTGTAATTGGAAAGTGTCACAGATATTCATCAAAAATGTGTGTCTGATAACAACTGCGCTGTCAGTTTATACAACCAAATAATACATGATTGAGAGATGATTTAACATAAACCATATCTGCCTGCACACGTGCAGTAGAAAACAGAATCCATTTTCTTATTCGTTAATGCAGCATCGTTGCCCTCTCTTTCAGCCCCGGCTTCAAAAAAGCCTGGCCTGCTTTGATTGTTCAGCTCGTAGAATTTTCTAAATCCGATCCGAGGTCACTCTGCGGCCACGTGCGGTGCATCTTCCCGCAGCAAAAGGAAATAAAACTGGACTACAAAACGAAAACAGGATACTCAGAGTTGTCATGATTTCCTTACTGAGTATTAATAATAACACACATTGGATGTTATTAGGTAAACACCACAGCACCTTGGACTGATTAATTCTGTCGCTATTAATTATGTGTATTCATTATAAAAGGAACAAAGCACACAACAAACAAAGGTAAAGACTAATTGCTCTGAAAATTCATCCATCAGTAATTTCTTTGAGACTAATTGATTTTGCTGTATTGTTATTATGATTCCTATTGCTAATGTTAGTAGTAACCGCACTAACCCTCAAAATTACTTTATTTTCATCCTCCTTCATTCCCATCATCATCATCTGCAGTCATTTATTGTGTTTCCTGCAGTGGTTCTGCTCTGGAGTTTCATCTGCGAATGGGAGTTTTCTTTGCCCTGTCGCTACAGTAAGTACTTGCGCATGAGATCCTCAACATCAGCGTCGTTCACCAGCAGTGACTTTTCCCCCACTGCGTCCCGTGAGCGGAGTTCCGGCCCGTTTTCGGTGTTGCAGAAAGTAGTTCCGTCGAGTTGCATTCAAAAGAGTAATCAATTTGCACCACTAATTCTTGGCCACAAAAAAGTCCAACTTTCTATTCTATTTTCACTCCATTCGCATCACTGTGTGCACCTTACCATCAGCTAAAGGAGCCAGAAGGAGACCGCTATGATGCGTCTCCTCTCGTGTCGCAGCAGTCTCTTTACGAGCATGTGAACGCCGTGAAACAGCTGATGGAAAGGTGCGCGCAGTGATACACAGTCAGCAGAGGTACTTGAGATGCGAGAAAGAAACTCCACATTTCCTTGAATCATGAATAACCATGAATCTGAGTAGACAGCACGCCTCCTACACAGCTCACTCCCCTTCACAGGCCACCACAATATTAAATATTAACGTCCATCTTTCCATTTAGTGTGCTGCGCGAAAGTATTTGATAGTCTCACATTTGAAGTTCATTAGTATTACCGCATGGAGTGGAATTCTTTTGTGTATTCCTACGGCGGATCTCTGACTTGGGGCATCAGCCATCATTGTATCAGTGTGACGGTTGCAGTAAAATGAGTAAAATGGAGGTGCAAGGGATTCTTCCTCTGCTCAGCTTTTTGAAATTCACTTGTCAGGTCAAGATTGCGCTGCATCCAAGGGAAGTAAGGTTATGAGAGGAAGCACACTTTGGATTCCTGAATGAGATCTGTAATCGTCGCTCTGTTTCCAGGCGTCAAACAGACGCGAAGAGTGAAAAAGATTACATTTTACATAAACAAATAAATTGAATTTCTTCCATCTGTGCTCGTCTGTCTTCGGAAGAGATAAAGACACGTCCCACCTTGTGCAGAAATGTCAATGGAAAACTAATATTCAATCTGAGAGGTTTACGCTCCAACAAAAAAGCTGATTGTGTTCTCGCTCAGGCACACTGCAGGATAAGGTTAACAATCGTCCGCTTTTGTCAGCAAAAAGGCAGCGTCATTGCACCAATTCACACAGAATTGGAGACACGCTGCAGCTGTTTAGAGGCTTAAACTCGAGTAACCGTGCAGCACTTTCAACTTTGTAGATTTACAACAGCAGTATGTGCGTTTGCAGAGAAACAGGACTGTACGGTTTGATCTCAAAAAAGCTGTTTGACATACTTTAGAAATATGTCTCCTCGCTGAAATTAGCATATTAACTTTGTCATATCTGTCCCTTAAGTGGTTCCTCCTGCTTTTAGTCATTCCGCTGAAAACGGACAGATATTGAAGCATTACTCATTTAAAATTTGGTAGGACGGGAGATGTGTTTATTTACTCCGAGCATGTGAGGTAGGGACACATTTTCTGTCTGTATGTGACAGTTGATGAAGAATTTGCAGCATGAAATCCAAAGGCTGAAGTTTGCTGTGGGAATTTGGGTTTATTGCGTCCATGTTGATCAAAGGAAGAACAGACACGACCAAACAGACGGCAAAACCAGCCAATCTGCGGGAGATGGACAGAAGCATTAAGCAATACCGAGATGCAAATTACTGTAACAACATAAGGCTATGATAAGATCTTGGTGATCAGGGGTGTGGAGGGGTCTCCGAGGGGGCACTGCAGCGTTTCGAAGGGAGTAAAGTAGGGCTGAACGATTTACCGTTTTCTGATCGAAATTGCGATTTCAGACAACGCAATCATGTGATCGCCAAAGCTGCGGTTATTTGCAGCGCTCCTGACTGACCCAGGATCTGTTGTGGCAACTATTTTACGCATACATGCCATCTCTCTGCCATCCTGCCAAGCTCACCAATCAGAAGCGGCATGCTGCTCGTTGACAGTGGAACCAGAAGAAAAAACAGCACGTTGGTCATTTGGGAGTATTTTGGGTTTGAGGCTGTAGAAGTGCACCAGAAACGGGTACTGTGCAAAACCTGTTGTGCTAAAGTTGCAAAACATCCAGCGGAAACAAACCCAACTTATACTGGCACTTGAAAAATCACCACATGCATTTGCATGAGAAGTGCATGAAGTCCGGTGAAAAGTCTGGTGTTAAAGATGCTCAGGCCCATTGTAGCAAACAGACTACAATTACAGCATCTTTTGCCAGTGTAACTCCGAATGACAAGAGCAGCCGAAGACACTGGGAGATAACGACTGCCATTACACACTACATTGCAAGGACATGGTGGCTGTTAACACGGTCACCAAAGACCGTTCAAAAATCTCCTCCGCACGCTGGACAGAAGATATGTTATTCCCTCACACACCTACTTCAACCAGGTTGCCATCCCGCAGCTGTACACGGAGTGTAAAGAAAAAGTGCTAACAGAGCTGAGAAATGTGGAGAATTATGCCACAGCTACTGATATGTGGTCAAGCAGAACGACCGAACCGTATCTTAGTTTGACTGTGCATTTCGTAAATGACAAGTTCGAGTTGAAAAGTCGCTGCCTGCAGACAGATTTTTTTCACTACTGTTTTTTAAAGTTAAGACTGTCAAAGATGGCTGTTTTAGTTCTTCTTTGGTCAAGGACTGAAAAGAATGTACATGCATGTTTCTTGTTAATAAATACATTTGGAAGCAATTCTTACCTAAAGTTTTCATCCTTGCATTAGAGTAATAGCTTTTAATGTTTTGATGGTATGATGTCATTTTCTGTCATGTTTGTAAATGTCACTGTACATTGTGAATATTGCACTGAAGCTTGATATGAATAAATCATAAATCGAATTGAAATCGCAATATCTGCCAGAAAAAATAGATCTTTTCCTAAAAATGTTCAGCCCTAGAGTAAAGTCATAGCTCTTTGAGGGAACGGGTGGCAGGAAGTAAACTATCACAATAGGGGTTGTGGTCCCAAGGGGAAGCGGAGGGGCTTCACTCCATGTCACATTGTCAGGGTGCTCTGATGTTTATTTCAGTAGGCCTACCGCTACTGCAGTCACATACAGCCAATGACCAGACATGAAAAGTTCAGCGTTGTGATCGAAATTTATGACATGATCTTGCAGTTCTTTTCATTAAAAAAAAAACACACCAAAAATCAACTCTTTTGTCCTCTGGCACATTTTGGATTACAGCTGTATTTATTTCCGTGAAGCTGCACTCTGCATCACCAGCACTAGGTAGAAGAGAGACACTGTCTTAAATATACAAGGGTGATAATTCATGGTTTTATGTGGAATAGAAGGTTCTGAAGTATATGAGATAATATATAAAATATTTTCATGTATTACTCAAGGAAAGTTGAATCATTTCCAGGCTAATTTTATTTCTTATTTATTCACTAAATTGGGTTTGATTATTTTACAATGAACCCACTCTAATCCCCCCGTAAATAAGATGTGGGTGGAAAACAGCTTGAGGGCATCCTGACTGCTCCGCAGACAGACTGAAGATTTGGTTTTCTAAAGTGATAAGAGGTCCACCAGGTCCAGAAGTCTCCCGTTTCTGAAGCACTAAATCTGAATGACCTACTTGAGGCACACACACACAAAGACACACACTCCTCTCTGACAGATATTGATCTTGATAAAACTCAAGAGACAAAATAATATTGATTCACTCATGTGCAACTCCACACACTCGCAAACGCGCTACGAACGTGAATGCAAACCTATGCCTCCGTATCTCAAACACGCACAAACACAAACTCACAGAGAAAATATATGCAGGGGACGGACTCTTTGATAGACCATCTTGGATTTGCGCAGGTGCATGTGTGAGCATAGGAAAATCTGATATCAGTTTTTCAATTTATCCTCGGAATCTGGACTTGTATGTTGTTTGGATTCTAAAATCCCTCTGAGAGTTGAATAGAAGTTTACATGACAGATCTTTGTCCACTGATGGACAGACACAGAACAGCTTTGGTATTTTAAATTGTTTTATGACTTTTATTTTTGCTCATAATCACTGGTCGTACGGACAATTTATCAGCTGTTATCACTTCTTCAACCAGAAAACATTTATCATCTGTTTTCATCACTGATAAACCTCTGCATGATTCATGACTACTTTCAGAGATAAAACGTCCTCCAAAAGCAAAAATAAATCTGTCCTGCAAAATAATTGCTTTTCCCATTCATCAACATTTGAGTGAAATTTGGTCTGGTCTGATTTCATAAAGGTTAAAAAAAACACAATGAAGGGAAAGAGCATACGGAGCAAAAGTCAATTTGTTTTGCAATAGTAACAATAGTAAAAGTGTATGAGGCAGCTGTCTACATTTGCTGACCCCCAAAGGGGCAGTTGGAAAGTTTGAAATTCCATTCCATTCCATGAAGCGCAACTAGATCCTGCCTCAACTCAGAACAAAATTAAGCAATTTGGAACAACAACTCCAGTTTTGCAGTCACAGCCTCTGCAAATCACAATAGAACAACTGAGATTTCTGAAGCAAAATATTTTTTTTGTGGAATCCTCACTATTGTATTTGCTCTGTGGTGGTGCCATTAGCATGGTGCATTTGTGACATTATATATCAATAAATTGCAAAAAATACAAGATGCCGAAGTATTATTCCAGATATTTTTGTTGTTGTTCGTATTTCTACAATCCCTGAAGGGTGTTATTGCAGTTGGCCACTTCTGCCTCACAAGTGTGTTTCTGTTTACAAGAAAAAGTCATTTTAATGGGCTCATAATATCTGAATCTGTTGCCACAAGTTTTATAAAACCCATGACCCAAACATACATGATAATCTGTGCAAAATCTCACCTACGAAGGGTCATTTAAATGCACAGTATAGTTGCTTGTGGGGTTACTGCAGATTTTCTGACTTTTAATCTACTCTAGCAGAGCAAGAAAGGCACTGTGCACTGATAAATGGTGGTGTGTTCTGGCATCTGGTATTGACATGAAGCCAGCTCAGCCGCGGAGAAGGAAAATGGAAAATAAGGGGGCGGGGGGGGNNNGGGGCAATGAATTATTAATGCCTTGCTCTGCCCACTATATGGCCTATGTGTCATGTTGATGGTCTGCCTTAACAACTCCTGTTTCATGCTGCAACATGCTCCCTAAAATATCACCACATGCTGTCCTTTCTCTCCCTCTCTCCCTCCTTCCTGCTCAGAAGCTTCCTTGTTGCTTTCTTTTTTACAGAGGCCATACAATATCTACAATTAACCATAAGGTCACGGCAGCTTTTCAAATATTGGCCTACACCGAGCCAACGGAGCATCATAGCGATAACCTTTCCTGCGCTAAATGACTTTTATTCAATTTTCCAGTCAGTCAGTCATTAAAAGAAAAACATGACTGAGCTCGCCACATCGGCACCTCTGCCATTTTTTTTAATGTTTAAGATATGTTTCATGTGTGACATTTTCACACGTTGGTCGTCTTTGTGCGGAGAATTCCACCCGAAGAGAAGCAAATCGGCTGAAATTTAGACTATTTTTTTTCTTGTCTGCCTTTTCTGAGAGACACACATACACACACGCACACATTGAACGGCGCAGAGCCATGGATGGATAGGCTTCATTTACTGATCCTGATGTTGTTTTGTACATCTGACAACAACCAGCGAGTGAACTTGAATGTGGAATAAATAGTGTGTATTAAGCCAAGGTGCCCACCAATGGGTGCTGTCACATCCTGTGAACCGTTGGCCCCTACAAATGGCAGTAAATAGGTGTTTGGTGGTGTATAATGAGAAGGTAACTCCAAGGAAAGGATGAATTATTCACACCATCCCTCATATTTTTTACTCTGCTGGCATTTCTCCTGTGATGTCTACACACTTACACACACACTGACACACAATAATCTAGCTGTCCTGACAAGCTCTCACAGAGTGTGACACCTGAGTCGGGTTTGTGTTTGGTTATTTTCACATATTCTGTCTGTGTCAGGGTGACTAGACAAGACACCTCACGCCTGGTGGTATAAAGAGCTAGTCTGGGAGAAGAACCTTTGTGTTTATATTCTTTAGTAATGTAAAAACAATAAAACAAATAAAATGTTGACATTAATTTCGAAAACATCTGGACAATATTCAAAAAAGACTCGCCCAAGTTCATATTGCTGTGGACTCGCCTATCAGTGGCATTTTGAACATTTGACGCAAAAGTCTAGTGGATGGCAGAGCCCACAAGAATGGTGGCATTTGAGTCTTTAAAGGTCCACATATCACCTTCCTGATAGGCCAAACAGCCCAAAGCTCAAACACATTCAAACTGCCACCAGGCGCACCGAGCCCTCACGCTGATAGCCTATTAGAATACTAAAGCTGCTGCTGAGTTAATTGGAAAATTACAGCAGGAGTACATTAAAGTGCAAGCATTTAAAATAATTTATCATTAGTGCTGTTTAATTGAAAATCAAGCCTGGGTCAATTTAAATCAGGATTTTCATTGGTGTAATTATGTTTTTTCATTGTTATTCACAATCCCAGCGCCACCAGTGGAGGCTTTATTTGCAAAAAGGTACTCACTGTTGTTGATTCCAGTGTGCCACTTATACACCAAAATAAAAATTCAATGCTCTGGTAGTGATTTCTGCAGCTGTAAAATGTTCTTGCCATAGCAATGGCCTTACAACACACTAATACCCTTCCCATTCTTCGTTGTCCCATGTTATTTTCATTTAATATGTGATTTTCATACCATTAGTTTTAAATTATGCTGTGCATTGTTTGTGTGTGTGCTGTCAGGTGATTATTGCATAATGAGGATGGATTGGGGGCGCACAGGAAGGGGGGAAATTTGTGGGGCGCTCAAGATATTTCAATGCTATTATAAACTTTCCTTGCGTATTACTTTCAGCTAAAAGTTGTGGATGGCTGCAAAAGATGGGGATATTTTGTTCTTTTTTACGTGATGTTGGCATGTTGGTACACTAAATTTTAAGTTGCCAGTGTAGTTACTAATAGCCAAAAACCATCTTCTTGGATTATTTTATTACCATATTCAGGCTTCAAGGAATCCATCTCCATTATAATCTTAGGAGATAATGTGGCAAAATACATAATTGGGCCATATAAAACAGCACATATGACATTATAACCCAGTATTCTGCAGCCATAACCTCTCTCAAGTGTAATGGGGGGCGCACCCATGTTCAGAATTCTAGTCAAAAGACAGATGAGGCGCAGGACAACATAATAGTGTAATAAGAAATATAGGCCATCCTTGATTACATCCCTCCAAGTTGAGTGTGAGCCTATACAAATCACCTTCTATCACCGGGCTGCATCATTCCCAGGTGCATTAGCCCACCCCTTCTCCTCGCATCCCCCTCTTTGCTTCGACCATAATCTCAATGTGCTGCTGGATGTGGACTCTCTGCAGGTCATTGCTGCCTTCAACTGTACAGAAAAATGCTGTTTCCCAGAGTTTTTGTTCACAAAGTTTGGCATTTTCTTCAATGATCAAAGGACTCCCCAGTGAATTTTAGAAAGTGCTAATAGAAACACCTACTACAAAACTCCTGTTTTCTGATTAACACCTGTATGAAAACTGCTTGTAAGGGACCAATTTAGATTTTTTCTTTCATGTTTGTGATATAGCCTATTGATATAGACATATCAAGGAATACACATACACTTAATTACACTTAATTTGCACTTAGATTCAGCTTTTCAAAATAATTTCGATGAAAAGATGGCCTTTGTTAATATTTGCCAATGAATTCAGCCTATGAATTTAACCATTTTCCTTTTCATGCTGATGCTGTGACCCCAACTCAGCCGTTGCTTGTGGCATCTCTGTTTCTCTTGCGGACTGTCAGCATTTTCAACAAGCATGGAGACAGATTCAGGTTCTTATTCATCTACAAATTAACCTTCACTTTCACTTTTGAATATCCTCCCGCGCTTGTGCCACTCCACAGTTGTTGAGCACTTAAAAGCATAATTTCAAGAGCATACTAATTGTTAGTCAAAATAATGTTTCATAAAATGATGAAATTCCTAGAAATTGTCTAGAAATCTTTTACAGCACTGTCAGTCAATCTTTCCATGGTGTATCGCATCTTCAGGGGCAGGCCAGGTGAAAAATAATATATATGAAAATAAGTAATGAACATTCTAACAGATACATCACCAGCAAAACAACCCCTCCCCACCCTCTGAATATGCAGTACCATTAAGTATCCAATGACATGTCTCCCATCGCCTATCAGTGGCATGTTGTTTGTGTTGATTAATTGTTGTATATTTCTGGAGGTGTTTCAACCCCCCCCAGATCCCCTCTTTCTATTAGAGAGCGGTTGTTTCAAGGGTTCCCCATTTAGTGGCATAAACCGCTTGTTTCAGAGTTGTGCGTCAGCTGGTCAAGCGCAGGGTGACATTTCAAGTAATGAGCCAACACTTCTATTGCAAACTGCAATTTAGCGGGGAAAAAGC
>CAESWR010000386.1:2111801-2129026 GCA_903171835.1 Mullus surmuletus
CTGCCAATGGATCGTGGTTGCCTGGGCTAAGGTATCAGTCTCAACTGTGGTTCGAGCTTTCACGAAGGCCGGGCTGTTTTGTTTCGTTTAATGCGCCTTATAATCCGGTGCACTTTATATATGAAAAAACGTCGAAAATCTACCATTTATTGACAGTGCGCCTTATAATCCAGTGCACTTTATAGTGCGAAAAATACGGTAAGTACTTATATTCAGTAATATAAGTGGAATCAAACTTGATATTCATTTTATATTCATATTAAAAAAAATCAAAAACACAAATTCAAGTCATCGTGTCTCATGTAAAGTCCCAAGTCTTTAACTTCAAAGTTCAAGTCGAGTCTCAAGTCTTTAATTTCTTGTCAAGTCGAGTCTCAAGTCTTTAATTTCTTGTCAAGTCAAGTCACAAGTCATGAAAGCAGCAACTTGAGTCAACTCGAGTCCAAGTCAGAATGACTCCAGTCCCCGTCTCTGCAACTTGGGGGTTGGAAATCAATCTACCAATGATTGGAAGCTATCTATTGTTGCCAAAAGCAAGGCCAATCTGAAAGCCTCTCCAAGACTGAGACAATTCTAAGGAAAAATGTCTTTGGGTTAAGACCTTTAGAATGTGGTCTTGTGAGACCAAGATCAATCTCAAGTACGACAAAATTACTGCAAACGTTTGCATTTCATGAATCTCAGCTTCCCCTTCCATACACCAGAACTAATTTGAAACCATTCAGAGAAAAAATGTGGGATTGATACCAGATTCAGCTATCTGACAACACATACTGTACAAAGCTGGTATTTCCTTTGTAAAGGTTTATTGAAAACAATCTATCAATCTAAGAAAAACCTCAAACAACAAATACAACTGCACCGAATAAAACCTCATTAAATGGTAGTGGAATTATTATATTGACTTCTTTATTTTTTCTAAAAAATGGCACTGGTAAATGCAGAAGTGCCAACAAATGAAATGTATTTTCACTCTTTTTTTGATTATTTCAAACTGCTGTTGAACTGATGAATGTTAATGAATGTCTGTTTTTGTTTTGATTTTGTTTTG
This sequence comes from Mullus surmuletus, assembly GCA_903171835.1. Classification (NCBI taxonomy): domain Eukaryota; kingdom Metazoa; phylum Chordata; class Actinopteri; order Syngnathiformes; family Mullidae; genus Mullus; species Mullus surmuletus. The sequence continues at coordinate 2,112,853 of CAESWR010000386.1, forward strand.
AACATTGTCTGGCCTAAATGGCAGCGTGGAACTTTCCCATATGCTTTTTTCTAAAGTTCCTGGACCGGTTCCACTGTGATTTTAATTGAGTGTTTCAGCATGTGGTGCGAGCTGACTAAAGGTCAATTACATAATTAGAGAAAATTGCTTCAGTGGGTCTGATATGAATCTTGATTAAAGCCTCGTCATTGGAGTGTTTTAATGTTTGCCTCTTCCCTCTTTTCAAATTTTTGGGATGGTAAAAAGGTGGCGGTGTTCATCAGAATATGTTTTAAAATATTTGTTTTATTCAGCCATTTCACATCAAACTCCACTCTATGGTTTAATAAAGGGTAATTTGGTCCTCTTAGTAGTAGTAGTAGTAGTTAGTAGTTCTGAGACACACCTTCCTTAGTTTGTAAGCCTCGTATGGACAAAGAAAAGTGCAGTAATCATTAAAATATAACCTCTATTTATAGTCCATCGTCTGTGCAGCAGTCAGCGCTGCATTGCGGCGCTCTGGGTCTTTTGGTGCCTCGGTCAGGTGAGCTGACACTGGTATTGATTCTCAAACACACTCTTTGATGATGGTGAGTAGCTGGAGCATACCAAGGAACACCAAGACCTTCTTGCTGTGAGAAAACGGCACAAACAGAGCCATCAAAAGAAGCTCTGGAATGGATGACATTCTGCTCCAGATCAAGATTGTCCCACTTCCCCTCAGATGATGTCTACTGATTATTTCTCAATTGGACTATTCTGACTTACAGCTTTATTTACCTGCCAGTAAAGGAAGGGTTGACCTGGGAAGTGGTGTACGTGTCCAAAAATATATTTTTTGACAGGATCAGATCAGTTATTGGTGAAAAACAAAAACAATGTATATTTTGGTTCATTTACAGTTCTTCGCCCTCTCGAGTTCCCATCATTCCAGCTTGGCTCGTTGTTTGGTGTTTTTGAACATCTTTTTGTAACCCGGGTTGGACCTCCCAGACCGCCATTGGCTGCATGATCTGCGGCATATTAAATGTAATACAATTATATTGAAATAAGCGTCTCTGAGTGATCAATCCGGAAAGTCTTGTGTGCAGTATTCGTATGGAATTGAATAAAACATACCTGAATACAGCATCTCCCTGTTGGAGTTCATTAGTACATTGCGTGGACAGACAGAGAGCAAATCAGTACCCTCCTATCGCTTTTGTCGGTCTAAACTAAGCAGCGTGTGAGGACTTTATGAGCATGTATAATGCGGTACATTCGTCATTCACTCTGAAAATAAAATAAAATAAGATAAAAAATTCCCTGACAGGCATCACACTGATTGCATTACCTTGGAATATCAATATGAGATGAATCATAAACACGTGGATATGAAAATGGAACGGTGGCCTTAAAGGTCACCTTCCGAGCCAGATTCATTTTCTGAAGTTTTTCTAACAGTCATATGTGTCCCCGTAGCATGGGTATGAGGTCCAAAAATGAAAAAATTCTGTCACCTCATTTACTTTCTCCATTTTTGCCCATCTGCCCACTGGCCACTCCCCCCGGCTGTAGTGGAGGCTGCTGTCGACCAGCCCCCCCCCAGATAAGATGAGCCTTACTATTAGCTGTAGCTAGCGTTAGCTAAATAAAACAACACATTATGATCAAAATAAGAGATTTATATAATTAACCAACCACTGCTGCAGCTGCAGAATCATGTTCGGGAACCTCTACTTCTGTGTCCGATTCTCGTTCAATTAGGTACGGTTGAACGACTGCGTTTCTGCCGTAAAAAACAGCTAAGACCGTGCACCAGCAAAAGACGCATCCCCTGCCCAATAGGAGTGTGGTGTGTCGGCGTGGCCAGACACAGTTTATTGACATTTAAAGGTACAGGCACAGAAACAAAAATTAAGTACCAAAGCTGAATTTGTGGGAAAAAATTGAAATAATGTTTTTGTGCCTTTGGCAGCTAAATGAAAATGCGTCAAATACCCTATAGAAGGTGACCTTTAATGTCAAAAGATACAGGAAGATGACGCACATTGTTGAAAATGATAATGATCATATTTTCGTACTTGTCTGCTTATGAAAGTCCCTTCAAGTAGCAGGTGTTGTCGCTCCCCTGTAATTATCATCCAATAGATCATCATGATTTACCAGGTAATCAGTATTCCTCCCTCCTGCTGTTGTTTGCATTTAAGATAATAATAATTATTGACGAGAAATTAGGTTTTGAAGATGAATATTCATGTCTGAGATCTGGTTTGTTCATTATCTGTTGTTGCCCCACCACCCCTCCCACCCCCACTTCTGCTCGATTGTACTGATCAAACCTTGGACCAAAGCACTGGAGAAAACAAAAGAATATGCTCTGTGAGAAACAGAAGGGGTAATTGTGAAACAGTGGTGTCACGGAACAGGGAGGAGTCTGTGGCAGAGGACCACCATCACCTCCCAGTATGGACAGGTCATTCCAACAGGGGTTATTATTAATGGGTGTGGGTCACACACACAGACATTTGGATGCTTCTTGGCATTTTTATGGTGGCAATTTTCAACTGATCATGGTCAAACATGAGCATAGATTAGCCATATTATCATGTTGTTCAATCATGTTTAATAAAATGTTTTCAAATTTGTGGGCACTTCACTGATCTTTTTTGTTTTTATGTTTTTTTCCTGCAAATGTGCCACTCAGCCACGTCCTTGCATGTGTGTTCATGGATATACCCAGCAGAAAATCCAAAATAGCTTATGTGCCAGGGGTACTTTGTACTTTGTGTTTTTTTTGCCAATTTTTTAAAATTCTTCTTTAAATCTGCTGTGGAGGGATGGAATTCCATGGCCACACAAAGTAGCCGTGGGTGTTCACCTTAAACATGCACCTGCAAAGACTGTGGGGAAAGTTTTACAATCCATGCTTCCTTTCAGGTTTAAAGGTATTGACTATGTAACATTTAAAAATCTAAATCCTGTACACCCTGAACCCCATCTAATTACCTAAAAGCATAGGTGTCATATTAATAATTCAATAAAAGTTAATTAAATATTTGACTAGAGATAGCTGTAGATGGCACTGCTGAAAGGTGTGTTTGAATGATGTAAAACAGGTTTCCATCATAGTAAAAAGATGATGTTCTCATGTCAGTCAAAATTAAGTCATGTTGGGATCAACCTGGATGCAGGTTATGGAGTGTGTTAAATGTCATCCTTACACATCTTTTTTGGTAAATTGAAAAATCAGCTTCCAATCATTGCAGACATTTTGCAGACTCCGGGGGCCAAATAGCAATGCCAACTGCAGCACAGCGGCTTTTCTCGATCAGTGAATATCTTGATCACCTCTCCAATCATTATTCTCCAATCAGAATATGGAAAAACATTGGAAGGTTTGGGTGCTTTTGATCCACATACCTGCATCTCAATTTACGTTATATGAGATAATCCCTTAGCTTTCATTGCTGCCAGGATGAAAGTAAGCAGTAGTACAGACAAAAATCTCATTTAAATGTACTGCATTTTGATAAGGAACATGTTTTTTTTCCCCAATCGAGTCTGGTACGAAAAAAACTTCTTCCAAAGACAACAGAGATTGATTGTGCATCCCTACCATTCATATACAAAATGATTTTCTTTCCAGACAGCACAAAATGAGCACAATAAATCTATCCGGCCTGATTTGGTTGTTGATCCATTCAAGTAACAAGTCATTTAGATATTTTTGTTAAAAAGTCACTTTTCGACCTCAAGCATATTTCAGAAGCAGCCCACCTTTCATCAAAACAACTCTATCACTGAAAACTATTCCTTCACCCACCATCTCTTTTCTGTGCTGCTTCCCTTCAGTAAAACCTTAACTGTTGTTTTATTGTTACAAAGACATATCTATTGACTGGCTGTTGTTAAAACATAAAAGTAATAGTGGGACATTTTCGGTGAAACTATAGAACAGCTCCACAAAATAACTGAAAGGAAACATCAATATAATCATCGCAGGGATGATTTCAAGAGCTTTGTCTGCAGCTGCAGATTTATTTTGGTTACATAAGATAAGAAAATCCTCTAGATGTTTTCTATCGCACACCCGGAGAATTTGATTTCACCAGTTTACACAGTATGTGGTCCAGCTGGCTTTGACTGGAGGTGGAAGCTTTTATGACTCAGCATGTGTATGAAATTCAGCATAGAAAAGAAAAAAAAAATGAATATATTTTTATGCTGTTTTTTATTAATAACGTCTGACCCGAGCCCCTGTATTCTTGCCGTGCGTCTGTTATCGAGCATGAATTATTACGCATTAATGTTCGCATTAATGCATCAACTTTGCGGATCGTTAAAAGGATTAAGGAGGGCTTCCTGTTCATGCATCTGCAGAGGTCATCGGAGAGCTGAGGACTTGGAGAAAGGAAAAAAGGAAAAGGAACGTAACGCTGCTGTTCATTTGCATACCTGCACTCTCTTCATCTGGTGAATTTCAAGTCTGGTACTTAGCCTCATTTTCTCTGTTTTTGGCCTCCACCGGCTCCTGGTGGAGATGCCTGGCTCATCGCGTTCACCAGCTGGCTTGCTGTGTTTGTTTGCTGTTTGTTTCTGCACAGGTTGTATGCACCTTTAGAGGTTTTTTTCCAGAAACAAGCTGCCTGCTTTGACTGTAAATGGTATACAAGCAATGTGTGAGCTAAGTGTGAACCTTAATGGAATTTGGATAATTTTAACGTTTACAAAGTTTGCAGGAAGAGGAGTGCTGGTGTGGCTTTGAAGTCCAGTAAAAGAACAAAGTGCCAGACAGCAAAGTAGAACAAAAATGCAAACCATCATCTAAGAAAAACGAGTCTTGAGACGTATCCTCTGCGGATTCAAAATACATACATAAAAAGGTTTCTATCTCTGGAAACCGTGACTGCAGCTTCAGATCAGAAACTGTTTTAGCTTTGGGTCAAAGGATGCAGAAAAGAGTTCAGAAATACACATCAATAAACCTGCCGAAAACACAGAAATATGTTGCTCTTGACCACTGGTAGATGACCTTACAGGGCTCCACTTCTTCCAGCCATGGTTACCACGAGAATAACAACTAAAACGGCACACACTGCATGATTAAAAAAAAAACTGCTGTGATCTCCGTCGCGGCTGTTTCAGGCTGATAAGAGAAAAGAGGGAATAGAAAAAGCACAACTACATACATCCATCATAACTTCTCAGCGGCATGCTCTCGCTGGTGATTTGACAGAGGAGAAGGGAGCGTATTATTTGCACTTGTAGATAATAAGGGTTTCAAAGGCTGAGTGCAGCGTATCTGAAGTTCAATGCCACCTTATTAGGCGTTTCGCCGTCCAGATCAGGCAATCACTGATACGTGGCTGTGCCGAAATAGTAGGCAATCAAAGACAAATTAACAGCAATTAATTGATGAGTTATTTAATTACATCTGGAGCTCTTTCAAACAGAAGGTTTAATGGTTCAAACTCAAACAAAAGCAGCAGGTTTGTAGTTTTCAATGGAATCAACTGTTAACTTAATCCTGAACTTCCAAAGACACTTTTTCCCTGCCACAAAAATACAGACAATTTGATTATAGACAATCTTCATTAGCTAAAGATGACTACAAAGAAACTAGAACATTTCTCTTGCAGGGTATATGAATTAAAACTGATTGAATCTCGCAAACATATAGATTTATCAAAGTCAATGCATCAATGGAGTTGGTGTGAATGCAGCACTGCAGATAGGAGCCATCTGGGCGAAAACATACATCCGCAGTTTGACAGCAAAAGCACACAGTGATGGCGGGTCCTCGGAGGAAACATGCAGGCACTCTGCAATGCATGATTCCATTACATTTTGACATTCATGAGTGCTGGCAGGTCGGGTGATTATCTTCCAGTGGCTGCAAAATTTAATAACTACTGCAATCTGTTCTTTGTACCACAAGTCCAAGTCAGTACCAAATTTGGTCCCAATAACACGCACTGGGTAAAAAAATATCACAGTAACCATCCAATAATATAAAAATGTGTCTGTTGATCAAAGAGTTCAAAGGATGTTCTACCTCATTCTTCACACAACACAAAATCAGAGAAGTTCCTGTCCCTGGATGAGGGTATTCCATTCAGTCCAACCTTGAAAATGTTTTAACAGACCAATTATGAAAAGCAAGGACAGAAAAGGAGGGCACAAAAGATGATCAATGTCTATAAAGTCTTACAAGAAAGCGTGGTCTCCTTAAGGCTCATCAAAGGTCTGAACAAATGCCAAGGGGCAGTCAGGGGTCAAATGTGTGGTGCATTTTGCTTCTGTATGTCGTGAAATGTTGGACATTAATCATGAAGAACCTCTCAAAACATTAGTGCCAACTGCAAAAAAAGATGAAATCTATCACATATTTTAAAGGATGCATAATTGCAGGTGTATTTTCTACATTGTATTTACATTCTGGAAGAGATCTTATGCGCTTCACAGTTAACAAACGGTGAAACTCAATTAGCAACCAAAAGTAAACTTCCTGCTACTCCCACTTTTCTGCACTTATGTACTGTGCTGTGCAGTAGCAAATAATGATGTTGGATGGAGGGCATCACCTCAAGAAGAAGAATAAGAAGTGAGAAAAACAAAAACAAATGAAATACCCAAATCATATGCTATTATTTTAGTGTAAATATAAAGTGATTGCTGTGTAGTGGTGTCGAGTGAATACCACCACTTCGACCCTAAATTATCTCAGTGTAATATGGCTACTACTACTAATACTGGCTGCATTTATCCAATGAAAACAAAAGTAGTCAAATAAGTTTTTGGACCAAACAAACAACAACTCTGCTTCCTTTGCTTCAGCACAGCTATCACAACAGCAACCCTCACACAAACTAGTATTTCTGGATTATGTATTTATTCATTCGAAATTAATATAAGCAAATATGGAATTAACGACATAATTATAGCTCTTAAAAGTCAAAATTAGTTTGTCAGTGGCTTTACAATTTTGAATGAAATTAATGAATATTTGCAGGCAATCATTTAAACCATTTGTTGTACAACCGAAAATGTGATGGTACTGGAATCAAATTATGAATCGTTTAATTAAAGTGCCTTCGAACATTTGTTATTTTCATTATTTTAACCCTCGACACAGAGTTAAAGTGATGATAGCATAGCTTCAACTTCATTATACTTGCATAGCTGGGATGTGTGTTACTTGCTTCATAGTAAAACACCTGAAGCCATGTGTGACAGTAATTCCACAGTAATTAACGAAATAGAACTTCCCACTGAAGACCTGTGTTCAAACTAAGACAAAATCAGTGATTGGTACCAAACACATACAGTGTAGTCAGTGTTCCATGTTCCAACAAAAACAACAAATGTCACTTGGTTTGGTTAAAAGTAATAAAAAATCAAATGTCAGATCTATAATTCCAGATCTGCTGAAACAGTGATCACACCTGGTAGTTCAGATGCAATATTTTTTTTTCCTCCTCAGCCTCCCTGTTCTTGCATGATGAAGAATCTCACTTGTGGCAGGAGGAAGAGACATCTGCAGGAGTTTGCTCTACCACAGGAAGTTGTGTCAATCAGTGTAAAAAAAAAAAGTGCTAAAACTTAAAATCATTACTAGTCTTCTAGTCTGACGGGCAGCTCGCAATGATGTCTTCTTTCACATGGCAGAGGCTGTCAAGTGATCCCTCATGAAACACCAATTATATATTATGATGTGACAATACTAGAGTCTATCTGCTTGCATCTGGTCACTCTGTCTCGATGTTGGATAGTTGCACTGACAGGCACTGTGTGGCACTTTTGACAACGAAAAGAAGAAAAAAACAAGACTTTTGTTGCATTTCAGTCATCCAGGGACATATATTGCCGTATTTTGGAAAAACAAAAACAAAAAAAAATTGGGAATCACAAGGACGGATGAGACAACATCATTGTCCACAGTCGAGAATCCTGCATATCATTGTTCGTCTCATTATGTCTCTCTTGCCTCTGCCCCAGTTTTCTTTAAGACATTCCTGGACCCTCAGCCTGCGAAAAGGTTATCATATTCTAAAAGTGGCTGTGTTAATTAGCAAATTATTGGATATCACAGTGAAACTCATGAAACTCAAGTCAAACTGAAGGCAAGTGCTATGTTAACATGAAGTGTAAACTGATTAATTATGTTTTCATTTTCTAATTTTTTAACCTCGAGAGATTTAACCTATTCAAATAATTTTGCACAGAACACGCCATGTCAAAGAAGCTCTTCAACATTCCCAAGAATATTGGAGGAAGATGTCTGCAGCCAATCTCACGGCCACCGTAGGTGGCCTGCACAAAGATGGGCACTCAGGGTCAGATTTAACAGTTTTTTGGGTTTTTTTTACAACACAAATGACAAATAGACTCCCCCCGTCCAACTGTGGGCCCACACTGTAGCGTCCTCACAGTCTGTCTCTCTGTCCCTCCTGGTCCAGCGCACTACTTTTTATAAGGGAGCAGGTGGTTCAGCTGATACAGTGCTGCGACTGCTGCTCCCACGAGTCACTTCCACGCCTCACCTCCTGCAGCTGCGCCTTAACAACGTCCAACCCCACAACATCTTATCAGGGCAAGAAAATATATCAATCAAAATTTACAGTGTTGTCAGTAACAGAAATGACAGGTTAGCCATTTTGCCATGAAGTGATGAAATTGATGTGGAAAACATGCGGATATCTTTTCTACAACAGGGAAAAACATATCAAAACCCCAAACAAAAACTTTCAGCACACATCACAATGGCATATCGGGGGAATTGGGTGTCACAATGAATAAACGGTGAAGCCTAATGGCTGGATTTAATGGACAAGCACATGTGCTGAGCAATGTTAGTGAGTGTGTTTGAGCCCTAAGGTGTGTGACAATGTGTTGTAGTTAAGTGCCGAGCGGAAGAATGCAGACTGTCGTGGCATGTAGGTGCTGGGGGATCTAAGCCGTCGTCTGGAGTGCGGTTGTAGCTGAAAAGTTTGGTCCCACCACCTGCTTGGAATCGCTCCCAGATCCTTGCGAGAGTGGCTGTTTATTTGGAAGGTGACCCAAAATGGGCAATTTGCTGCTCCGTAAGAGAGAGCGCTGCCCAAGCTGTCCATTAGTCGCCTCTGAGTGACGATGTGCACATGTAACAACGTGTGTATCAATGTACGTGTGTGTATCACATGTAGGTGATACACACACAGTGCAGGTGTCCTCGTCCACAGTGGACAGTGTTGGTGCAAGTTTGGTCATCATGTTATGTTTGAACTATTGTTAATGAGCAATAATTATCAGGATAAAGGATTAAAGGATAATATTTACAATCATCCTCATCATCACAACACAATTGTACTGAGTTGAATATAGTTAGAGACTCCCAAAATGTAAATTAACCAAGGTGTGAATCATGCCTGGCAGAGCACACAGTGTGTGTGTGTGTGTGTGTGTGTGTGTGTGTGTGCATTCGAGTTTGAGTCATCCACTCGTTGGACTCAGTGTAGATGGGAAAAGGTTTGCACATTAGTCAAGCATATGCTACACTCAAAATTAGATTAACGGTTAACTATAAATAATATGCTCCACTCACTCTCCATATGTTGTCGGTATTTTCTTTGATTGAAAAAAAAAAGTTTGCAGCACCCAACTAATCCTCTGCCACAACAAATGTCCCAGCTCTTGGAACAAGTGCGGAATGTGGGTGTACAATGCTCACACACCTCACATCTTATGTGAACCAGTGCGAGAACAAACCCTTACATTTTTTTTTATATGTATATATATATATAAAGGATTTAACACACTGATATACACATATTTATATATGTATATATGTATCAGTGTGTTAATTCCTCACCTGTCTGCTGGACTCTGAGCAAACATTTTTAAGATTCACAAAAAGTAAAGCATAATCGGTAAATGTGAGATGCATTTCTAACTCTAAAATATAAAAGCTCACATATTTCAGACGGAGTCCCGGTGTGACCTTTGCAGAGGTGATGATGCTGGTAATTACACGGTTACTCAAAGTGTCCTTTAGCAACGCTCTAATGATGCTTTCATACCAAGGACCAGGATCTGGTTCTCTTATGTATAGTTCAGGTGCTTAGTGTGAAGGCCGTCTTCTGTGTCTCTTTCCACTGGGTCCAGAAGGGGGGTATTCAAAATAATGCTTACTCAAGTCTGGGCAGCATTTTGTCAGATCAGAGTCCAGTACCAGCCATGCCGGGTCAATTCCACCAGTCACGCTACGTTACCGCTGCGATGCAGAACGGCAGCCATAGCAAATACGCAAGCATTATAATCAATCTGTGTGTTTCCACCGACTATGGCACGCTTGCGTCCCTTCTCCGGCAGCCGCAGCCATCAGGATCAGATATGCAAGGGTTATATTTTTGCCGGATGCCGGAGGAGAAACGCATAAATTCAGCTCTGCAGAGCTCGAGCAGGAGTGAAAATTAGATGCAGGTACAAAATAAAACATCCGGTAATTTTTCAAAATAAATTTAAAAAGTTGTGTTTTTGGGTTGTCTGTTTGTGGCTGTGGAAAGTCATCGACCAGGACAACAACAAAACAATAGTTAACTTGTTTGCATGGCGACCGCTTTCCAAAAAATACATTAATGCAACATGTTATTCAGAATCACATGAATATAGAATCATCAGAGACATCGGCACTGCCACGGCCGTCTGTTTGTCGCGATTGTGCAGCAACTGTACACACACACACACACACACACAAGCCATGGTTCTGCCCTGCAGTTTCATCCTTTAAATGTTGTTTGCCTGTGACCTCAATTGTGACATGGATGGCAAATGTATGGGGGATGAGATGGAGGACGGGGCCTTATGGGCATCCTTGATGCTGTAATGAGAAGAACATTCTCCCTGAATAATGGCGATAACCTCCTCTACTCTATGTCTTACATCGAATACCCCCAACCGCTGGCCTGTAGTGTGTTGCAATAGATTCGTGCAATCTAGCACGCGGCACCATTACTAATCTCAAAGTTGACTGGCGAGCGGAGCAGAGGGACGGTGTAACCGTAATCAGACATTGTATCGAGCCTTATGCGAAAATGACCCACAGCCGTAATTGCTCCCCCAGAGCCTAGGAATGTTCACGGATCTGGAGATGCTTGGTTAAAGTCAGAGGATAAATTTCATTGCACACACTGTACAACTAACATGGGCAAGTGACCGAGGTGGTCAAATTGCCCTTGTCTGTTGTACGGTTTGTTGCAATGCATTTTTTCAGTCCATATCTGAATATCAATTAATTAATCGTGTTGCAGAATAAAGCGATGGCGCACCCACTGTAGGCTGTAATTCTAAACGAGCCGGCTTCCGCTTTGCTCAATGAAGAATCTGAATGTGACTTTACATCACAAAGTGCTCTAACACAGACAGACCCCCCGGCGCTATTCGCGTTGACTCATTCAGATATGTCCAAATTGGATGGAAACATTTACAATCTGCTGCATGGCAAAGTGTAAAAAGAGGGCCAACTGCTGTGGAACTAATATATGGTTTCAGGGACAAATTACCACTAACCAGAACTTAGGCGATGCCTCTTCATGCATTATGCAGTTAAACTAAGTGTCTTCTATGAATGGCATCACAGACTGCAATCTGTAAAATATCTGTTACATTCAACAGTACGTCTAAATATGACAAGAGTTTAAATTTTGTTAGGTTCACTAAATGAATGGAAAATACATTGATGTTGATAGAATAGATTTAAAGGGATAGTCCAGATTTTTTGACATGATGTTGTCACCGAAACCGGCACGGAACTCCGCTCACGGGATGCAGTGGGGGAAAAGTCACTGCTGATGAACAGAACTGATGGTGAGGATCTAATACAACTTCATGTCAACAAATCTGAAGTATTCCTTTAAACTACTGTCGTATTTGTAGTTCATTGTTTTCACAAAAATCATTCCCATATCCGACTGAAGGATTTGCACTGTAACAATCTCTGGCTCTCTCATAGTGAGGACAGACTATTTCTGTCATCAAAGTTGTCCATCCCTGCTGTACAATGACGCACAAAAATTTCAAAAGTGGTGAGCACGAACTGTCAAGGGCTGGAGTAAAGAATCTTGGAGGGGAAAAAACAAGTCAGCACTGAGAAAATACTGGGGATTAACTCGTGCTAAGGAGCAAATGAAAAAACAAAAACAGTTTTCCCAAAAGGTTACCACAGGGGCAGTTGCAGTGATGAACCGCTGAGGTCTGATAGTGGAAGCCGGGGTGCTTGAACTCTGAAGGTGATGAGCTGATAGCTGGCAGCTGAGCGGGCGAGGAAGGGCAAGTTAGGTGGGCTGGAGAGGAGAGGAGGAGTAACCCCCGCAAAACAGACAATGGAGGAGGAGATACAGGGGGCACAGGGGGGCAACAATAAGCAACAATCTAAAAAAATAGATCAAAATGTGATATGTGCAATATGTGCATTGCAAACATTGCTTGTTTGTCTTGTTGCTTTTGATTGCTCTACGGAGGCTTCAGACTTCATTGAAAATAATAATAATTAAAAAACACCTTTGGGTTTAAAAGTCTCATATTTGATTAAGGGTTTGTGGAAACACACCCCTGATGTGACTCATAAAAAGGATCTAGAGTTGTTCCAACTAAGTGTGCGCTGAAAACTAATGTTATTGTGCCATGGATCAGCTTTATTTAAGTAGGAATAATACTTTTCTTAAAGGCAAATATCACTGAAACAAATGTATTTTTAGCGTATATTTACTTACAGCGATTAAAGTGGCTTTTGTTCACATGCTGGTCCTGTTTGCTTTGGGGCCTGACAACAGCAGCATCTGTGAACAAATCTGCTGGTTGATGCAAAAAGAAGTGGAGGACCACATCACCTCAGAGATGGAGAGATGCATGGACAGTAATTTAAACCACACAGATTTATTTATTTGCATTTCATCACTTTGTGGTGGATGTTTCATCAGCCTTTGAGCTTCTCCTCACAGCAGCAGGCAAACTGAGGGCGGGTATGGCAAGAGGTCAGGGTGCCACTTTGGTCAGAAGGGTCCACCTCTAATCTCTTATTCTGAACAATGTTGACTCCTGCTTTTAAAACACATTTTTGTGACAGAGCAACTGATTTTTATTTAGGTTTCAGAAATTTAGACCAGCTTGCAACGTTTCTGTGTATCTTAGCAAAGTATCGGGTTTAAAAAATCTGCACCTATAATGAGAATGCCAAGTTCTCACTCACTCTTCTAAAAGGTGAAAAATGGTCTTTTCCTGCAATGTAGAAGTATTCATTTAATGCAACAAGACCATCTCATACACAGTCCTTTGGTTTCAACAGGAAGTTATTAGAGCTTCTTTGATGGTAGTAACGACACTGCTTTCTGGAGGGAGTACATATTTGACAAGCCAAAAGTGCAGTTTGACAGAATATGTGCCCTCCTCATAACTTTGGCTAAGAAAGAACCAGGACCAGGGGGTCTTGTAAAATAAAGATCTTAATGGAAGGACAAACACATTCTCAAGGGGGGAAGCCTATCTTAGCAGGCCCAAAGTGCAGTCTGACAGATTATGGGCCCCTGCCCCTATTACTCTGGCCAGTAAAGTGTTAAGAATGCTTGCACAAGTCGTGAAGGGAGACGGAACCAGTGCTAATGGTTTTCATGGCTGCTGAACATGCCAGACTTGGTCCCGAGTCTCTACAGCGTTCAGTTGGGAAATGACCTTTTGACCTCTCAGTGCCCAAGGCCAATAAACTAGCATTAACCCATATAGTGTGCTTGCCAAAATTCATGAAGGGAACGCGCCAATGAGAGGGAACCAGTGCCTATCTCCATGTTTTCATGGCTGTTGAGCACGCTGGACTTTGTCCAGAGCCTCCGCGATGCTCTGATTTATTTATGATCTCATCGATTATTAGAAGGAGCCAGCGGGTGCACTGAACATATTCATGATACGAAAGACATAGCATTCTGGAGAGGGGATACACATTTTGGCAATCCAAAAATGCATTCTGACCGAATGTGTGTCCTCACCACAACTTTGGCTAGGAAAGTCTTAATCTCTCCATATTCTTATAGATTATTAGGAGGGACCATGGCATCTTGTGAAATAAATATATTAACTTTGGTGGCACCTCCTTCAGTTATATTCTTCAGATCTGGGTCAAACCAGGTTGTGTAAAAACCACAAAAGGAGATTTGGATCTCCTACAGCTGTGAGATTATGTCTTTACTTTCTTCATTTGAAGCGCCGTTTTTAAACCTTCCCTCTCCACAGGAAGGCAAGACCAATTCAGGGGATTTAAAAAAAGAAAATTACAAAACTTCATCCTGACATTGCTGTGTTATCGCAGTGAAGAGCTTTTTTTTGCACTTTGAACTCAAGAGCTGGAGTGTGATGAGCTTTAAAATCTTGACAGGTAGAGCGAGACATTTGGCTCCTGTGTGAGAAAGGAGTATTTTGAGACTCAAAATAGAAAATTATTCCTGATGTCCACATGATGCAGCTGTCATATAAACCCCCCCCAAAAAAACAGAAAATGAGAGCGTCTTTTCAAGGATGAATCCTGAAAAGTGTGTGAATCCCTCTTGTTCATTGTGAAGTAGCCTAAAACTCTAAAAGGGTTCTTTATACACATCATTTGCATAAAATGGTCATGGAATCTAAATTATCAGGCCATGATTATTTTGAGCATCATCAATGTTTAATTGCGAGCTTCACCAACACCATCAACTAAACCCAAATCACTGGCAGACATTACACCAACATATGCAGAGAGGAACATTTCATTTCCTTTAAACAGAAACAAATTGCGGGTATCCAAGCAAGCCAGTCATGGTTGGGCGTGTTAAATGACGCCACATTCATTGCAGTCAGTCTCCCTGTAAATCAGCTGTTTCATGGGCTTATGTTAAATGAGATGCACAAAGCATATGGAAATGAGGCATAACTGTGTCAGATTTTGCTGCTGCTGTTACTTTTAAACAAATCGTATATCTGATGCACTACTCATACACACCCGGTGGTAGTTCACACACACAAGCATGCGCCAGATTGTTCTTGCACTCTTTTTTAATACATCCCTTTAGCTAATGACTGCCTTTTCCCCTTCTCAGGAGAAAGAGACAAATATAGCAGTGGCATATGTTTATTTCAAACAGCCTATAGCTAAATACACATTAGCAGCATTACAGACTCCACTATGATGGGGAAGGTTAATGGGACAGGGCGTGTGGGAATCACGCACACAGTTAGATGCAAATATCCTTGTGGCATACATATAAGTGGGAAAAAAAAAAAGAAAAAGATTCTTGTGTGAATCTGGGGGGGTATTTTGTGAACACTTTAGTTGTCAGCTGTGTTATAAGAGGTGAATTACTGAAGGATAACAACAATGCGGCGCTCTCATGAGGACCTCCCCGTGCCTGCAGTGGCAGAGCACAGTCAGGAGTGAGATCACCTTGTTACCGCTGTAATTAAAGTTAAAACAGTTACTGCACTCTATCCAACCCATCTCTTTTTTTCTTTCCTTCTTTTTTTTTTTCCAGGGGATCTTTGAAACAGCCTGCAGCAGTAATGACAGAGAGAAATCACAAGTGAGACTAATAAGGCTTTTGTCTGTGCAAGTCTTCTTCAAAGTGGTGACAGGTTGGTCGGTGTAGACAATTAGATATTATGGACAATTATCAGAGGGTGCTGCAGGATTCCTGGCACACATGTTCCCCCATGTGCATTCATGCTCATAATTACGCCTGAAGACATGGTAAACTTTCGTAAAGGTTTTCTAAACTTATTTCAGAAATAATAAGAGACAAGGGAGCATTGTGTTGACCAAGCTCATGTTCTTACCATGGATCTTTACCCAAAAGAAAATAGCTGGTTTGATTTATGGGCCAGAAAAGGTAAAATCACTGGTACGCAAACGCAATATTTAAGACACATTGCTCATCTATCACTGAATCATCAATACAAATGGTTTCCCTTTTTAGTAGATCTTGCAGATTACAGGATAGCAGTCAGAAACATGTTTTGATGTTCATGTCATGAAAAATATTCCCAGAATAAAATCCAGTTGTGTAACCCATTCCACAATACTTGAGGACACTCTTCTAATGATAAAAAAACAGTAAAAGAAAATATAATTTTCCTTAAGGGCCTGCATCACCGCTGCCATTCATGAAACACATGTAACATCGTCCTTCACATAAAAGAGATTTGCTAATTTATTTTT
>CAESWR010000386.1:2131105-2144444 GCA_903171835.1 Mullus surmuletus
AAAGAAAAAGACTAAAGATGGAGATGGAGGTTTTGACACCTGGCCTGCTACAGGCGTGGCTGATGCCTGCAGCTGCTGTGGGGGAACTTGGCTTTTGGCGTCCTCACTTCTGCTTTTGGATATGCTGTGTGTCTCGAGGTGTTTAATTAGGTTAGGTGTGCAGCCCTGGCCAGATTTGCTTTTCACATCACAACAAAGTGTAGCTGGTCCCGAACTCTGCCGCCCGTCTTCTCACCCACACCTGTTCACGTGATCACATTACCCCTGTCCTCCTCCTTCTCCACTGGCTTCCCATCAAACAATGTATCACCTTCAAGATACTCCTCCTTACCCACAAAGCCCTCCATCACCAGGCCCTTACCTCACCGACACCCTGTGCAACCTCCGATCCTTACGATCCTCCTCTGCTCAACTTCTTACCCCACCACCAATACCCAGGCACCGAACCTGGGGGGACCGAGCTTTCTCCACTGCTGCTCCTACCCTCTGGAACTCCCTCCCTTCCACCAGCAGACACTACTCCAACCTCAGTACTTAAAAACTCATTTATTTAAAATTGCTTTTAATATTTAACTGTCTTGTGTGTTTTATTTTACTGCTTGTTCTTAAGTTTTAATTTTGTAAAGCGTCTTTGAGTGCTGTATGAATAAAATGAATTATTATTATTATTAAATACCGCAGCAGGTGTGTCATCCTCGCTCGTGTGATGGCTTATTTATTTATTGTGAACCAATATTCAGGTGTGACGCATTCTCATTGATGCTCATCTATCAAAACTATCTTTTTGATTTTGCCATTCCAAGCAGCAGTTTCACAGCTAAATCTATATGTCGTAAGGAAATAAAACAATTGAAAAAATTGAGACAAGATAAAGCCATACATATACACGAAATAAAGGTTCAAATCCTCTATGAATGATTTATTACCTCAGTAAACACTTTCCTACTGAGTTCATGATCTCAATCACTTGTTTCAGGATTTTTATTCAACACAGCATTATATTCATTTCCCTTTGTGCTTGACAACTAAACTCACTTAACAGGTGTACAGGCTGAGTTGGCTTTCATGGCTGCGAAACGCAACAAACCAGTAGGAAAGGCCACTCCCAATATTCTACAGATAAGGTAAATAGAATGTTTCCCGTTTGACTACATTTTCCACAAGCTTACCCTTCTGATTACCGCCCCCTTGCTCAATCATGCAAAAATGTAATGCTCTCGTTTCAAAGTGTGACACCTAATGTTATTTGCGAACGCCCCGATGACAGGACATGAGTTAGAGTGGAAGGCAGTTCGCTTCAACAGAGCCGCGTGTCAGCTAGGTCCGCACTCCAGTACACCCCGTGCACACGGAGCGTCACCACTCACATCTTCTACCCCATAAATGTTGATGAGACTACGCTAAAAATCATTTCACAGTTTGCAGTTTCCATCAAACCCTCTGCGTAATTTGCCCCCAGTCATGTACATCTCCATCCACATAACGTGTTAATCTTCTCTACAGTGAAGGCAGACTCTCTCGAGATCACTTGTCTATTTCATGGGTAGTTTCACACAGAAACTAAAAGGGGAGCCTCAGAAGTTAATTATTCTGAACGCTTTAAGTGAGATTCCATATTTTGTGTGTATACCAACATATTGTCAAATCAATTGGTGTTTTTTTTCAGTGTGATAGACGATTCAGGACACTGGAGAGACGAGAGAAAAAAGACAATTACATGATAATAATAATAATAATACTAATAATAATAATAATAATAATAATAACAATAAGGGCTTCATAAAGTTAATGGAAGCTAATCATTAACTCTGGCAACGAGCATGCTGTTGATGCTGTCTTTTCCTTCTGTGTATAGAGGCTGTTTTTCTTCCCTGCTCAGTATAAAGTCCAGTTTCAGTCTGACTCCTATTACAGATTTTTCCTAGTAAGAAGAAGAAAAAAAAAGATTTGAGGTAGAAAGATGCTGCGCCGAAACAACTGAGCTCCGCTTGACACTGCCTGTAGAGAATTCCAGTCACCCATGTCATTGTATATCTTTGTACTCAGCAAAGACAACAGCACTTTATCAGGCTTCATGATTTGGATGAATTTCCACTGGACTAACTTTTTTTGTTGTTGTTGTTGTTGGAAAGACATCATCCGGCCCCTGATAAGATTTGAGAAGAGTTGAGTGATTACTTAGTGGAAGCAACAATGTTAGTATCTATGAGATGTAGTATTTGATTAGAGTTCAGCAGAGGAACAGGTATACACTTGTCTACAAAGCAAAAGGAAGTCAGTTTTCTAGCACCAGAGGCTGAATGCCTGTCTATTTTCCTCACTGGGGTTTAGGCTATCAAGTGGAGACGAAAAAAAGAAGAAAAAGAGACAGTAATGAAGTGAAGCAGCGAGGAATGCTATAGCATCTGAGATGTAACAGTACTAATGATCCAGCATCTGTCTACCGTCATAAAAAGAGGTACTACAACGTCGAAACTGGAGTCAGATGATATCAAATTGGATCCACGTCAGAGCAACATGGTCTATTTACTTTTAGAGTCAGTCTATTTCTCTTTGTTTGCTCCCCAGTCATACCTGCTCCGAGTTTCATTGCAGAGGAAGCTGACATTATGCTGCAACCCCTCAAAGTCTCTCTTTCTTACCTTGTGTTAGCCTCTCTTGGGAAGACTTGTGGGATCACATTGTCACACTGTTGTGTTCATCCCTGTGCGCTTTAGTTGCAGACTGTCAGCAAAGCACATTGTTCTTCAAATCACAAAACAGTGAATCGTAAACAGGGACTGTTGAGTTTCACAAAGCCTCCAGCCGAACGGTGTGTTTTACACAGCTGTTCCTTATGGCGTGTTGATAGGAATCATGACTAAAACTTTTGAAACAACTCAGATGTTTGTCAGTGATTGTCTCGTTGATCTACGGATGCACAACTACTCTCTGTGGAAAATATTTTATACAAAGGCCACTGACTTCTAGCATTTACATGATGAAGAATATTTTTGAGCTGAAAGTTTACATGGGTCAACTGTAATTAACCACATGAAAATGTCGCCTTTTTTATGTTAGTGATGTACAGCCTTTCTTTAAAGATCTTCATGACGATGGATTACAGCTGAAAACGAAAACAAACATTTCCTTACATTGTAACTGTGCACCTCTGTTCCTGTTTCCAGATGTTTAATTGATTTGATAATAGCATTTCTTTTTAAGTCTAGACATTGTGTAACAACAGTGATGCTGCTGACATAAATAGGCAGGCCATTACCTGTGTAGATGGTACTTATATGTAGTAATATATGAATACTGTACATGTAATAATGGTATGTTTGCAACCGGCAATACTGTTGTGACTCTGTCTGTACAGGGAGCATCTTCATCCTCCTCCATATTCTACGTTTTATGGCTGAGTTGCTCTAAACCTCAAAGTCGCACACCATCCAAAACACTCCCAGTTCACGAGAAATCGAATCAAATCCCCCCCTTAGGTTATGTGAGGAAGAGGATGATGAGGACAACCATTGTTGGGCTGTTGAAGAACACTGAGCTCAGGATGTCTTCATCTAGGTCTACATGAAGGATTCAGCCTAAATGGTTAGATGTTTGGTAGTTGTAAGATGGCTTATCATCTCTTTCCATGTATGAGTTTCTCTGAAATCAAGTCAAATGATTATCTATGCATAGAAGCCACAGGAAGTGTCAAAGGTATTTACATTTGGAAACCGAGTAGCAGCTGCTCCAATATTTCAATAAGAGCTGAGTTAATATGTAAGGCGCAGAATAAACTCCAACAGTAGACAATGATAAACAGGTTGTAGTGATTTGAATATTACAGGTAAGACATAGATTCAACTAAATCTCTTGACAGTTTCTTTTTTATTTCTTTATAACACTCATAATTTGGATAAACCCGCTGAAACTGAAAAGTAACTGAAGACTTGACATGTGCTGGAACATTTCATTGTGCTATGTTAAAGCAGAAGTAGCATAATGCATATTATAGTTAATGAAACTGGAAAAAGTTTAATATTTAATGTGTACCCTTATTAGTGTTACCACTGCATTTGTGCCAGATAAATAATTTATGATTTTTTTAATGTCCCCTTAAAACCTCTTTATGTTCTAATTAGTACAGCATTTCCATTGGGATCAATAAAGTATTTATCTAATCTATTTTATCTTATTTTGTGCCTGTTGCCTCTGAAGTGAAGTGTGTGTAGCTGGAGCTCATCTCCCGCCTCACCACAGCATGGCCTGATTGCAGTGTTGGACTGAGTACACCTGTATCTCCTGGTGGCCACACCCCCTTTCCTTCCCTTTGTGCCCTTTTGTATTATGTCTGTGGTTTGCCTCTAGCTGATTATTGTCCACCTCCTTGTCCTATTGTCCCACTTATCCAGTTGCAGACTTTGACTTTTTACCATGTAGTTTCTGAAGTGTGGCGCATTCTGGATCTGTTGTATGTCTTCAAAAGTTTGTTGTTTATCTGAAGTTTATCATTCATTAAAATTAATATGAATTTGTGCCTCCTTAGTCTGCAGTGTGTGGCTATTACCTATACCTGATGCTGTTCTGCAATGCTTTTTTGGGGGGTGGTCTACGTGTGACTCTCCTCTTTGGTGGCCTGTTTGCTTGGTGATTTCCGTGAGTGAAATTGCAAGGATGGCTTTGTCACAACTTCTGCTATTCTGCTCTGTTGCTGCCACATTTGGATTAACAAAGACAAAGAATAGAGAACAAATATATCTTTGTCAGAATCAAAATGAAAGCAAGAAGCAAGGTATAACACAATGTTGTTGGTTTTTACTGCCATCAAACACAGAACCGTCAGTATCAAATACTGGCCACTAACTGTGAATACAAGATCTGCATGTAGTTCATCTCTAATTCAATTGTAAGACTTAATAATATGATGAAGACTATCAAATGATTTTCCAATTACGATTGTGTGTGATGGCGTTTGGGGTAATGGCATCACAGACATCCTACTCATGCATCAATGAAACTGAGTAAAGTCATTACACTGGTGCCTTTTGTTTTATTGACTGTTTTGCACACACAGACCAGCATCTCTCCAAAGTTAAAGAGACAAGGTGACGGGCAACAGAGGAGGCAGTGGACGGCTGGCCATTCCTGGGGCTCAGGCAAGGTAGTGTGAGGCCAAAGCTTGTCTGGTTGATGGAGGGCTACAGGCACGCATGGCTCAGCACAAGAGACAGCGAGAGGAAATGTATCAGTGTGAGTAAAACTGCCAAAGACACAAGAGTGCAGCCTTTGAAAATTTGCTGAGGGCGCAACAGGAGACTGAAGAAATAAGATTCCAGGCTAAGAAAGCCGAGCAAACAGGTTGGTGATCAGAAGTCATTCAGATAATGGGCACTTATTGCCCATGTGTTTGAGTTGGTGGATTTCTCCAGATTTACTGAGGTAAATCCCCACTGGTGCCTGATCCCAGCACCAACTACCAACGAAACTATAGCTAATATATGTATATATAAATATATATATATATATATATATATATATATATATATATATACATATATATGCAAACCAGCATTTCTGATACTTGTGGTTGAGCCACATACCCGGATGAAAAGAGTATCTGGTATGGATGCTGTTTTTCATTACATGTGTCTAAAAGTATCATACAAGTATTATTTGTTTGTGATGAAGGAAAATCATCATTGGGTAGTTGACTGTGTCCAAGTTCTGTTATAGGCCAGCCACACACAGTGCTCGTCCCCCACTCACATTAAGTTCACTGCAGCTGTGTCAAAGTCACACACACACACACACACACACACACACACACACACACACACACATAACAAAAAGCTCTCTAGTCAGGTTTAACAGCTTATGTCACATCCCTCTCCTTGATATTGCTTTTCTTGCTCCCACCTCAGTTTGTAAAATGCATTACTTGGTGAACTTTTGGATAGGGCATCAAAGGATAGGGCTGATTGTGACTAGCCTTGTCTCTCACTATCTACAACAGTCATTTTTTCCCATCTGTTCGCTTTTGTCCTGGTTTATGATCAATAGAACAACCTCTCTCTAACTCACATGCACAAAATAACCCCTATGCACCCCCCCCACACACACACACACACACACACACTGTGTGAAAATAAAGAAATACAAGAAAATTAGTCAGTAAAAACAAAATTTAAAAAAACATCAGTTTGATCATTATTATTTAAATAAAAGTTCTATTGAGCATTAAATGAAATGTTTGCTGCAAGTGTTATAAAAGTTGTGCAATTGTGAGTTTATAGAATATGTAAGAACTATTTGTGCTTTATTTTGTCTAAGGAGACACCTCATCTGTGGTTTGCGGTGCCCAAAGGCTCTGAGACTTCCATTGGCTCAGTCGTCCATGGCTGAGTGAGTCAATGATTAAAGCTGATCTGTTTAGCCATTTCTCGGTTGCCTTTAGGGCACGGCTGCATAATCAGGCGGAGGCCAACTCATCCAGGATTACAAGGAGCACAACTGTTCCCTTAAATGTTGCAGTTCATTGTGGCAACAATGTCCTGCTGTGGCCTTCATCTGATCAGTAGGCGATGAAAGGGCACAAAGCTGGACATCATTGGCTTGGCTAATGTCCCAAAACTTAATATTGTTGTATACCACAGCTTATGAAATGACAGAGCTCTGCCCTTCCATCTGTGTTTTGACTCCCATCTGTCTCTCTTGTTTCTAATTAGCAAAAAAAGGTGCTTTAATGTGCTTCAGGACACCATGTATATCCTTTGGAACTTGACCAATCAGCATTAAACTGATAGATGGACCTGCACATTGGAAGCAGATGTGTTCAGTGCATGATGTCCAGGTGGATAGAGCAGATCTGTGGAACATCATGTCTATGCATCAAAGTGTCTCCTCTCATCGGGAAGTTGAGCAACGGTTTTCTGTCAGTCCAGATATTATTAATGTGATTCCACAAATCAGGGGAGTGTGGAGTGACCCAGATTCCGTTATAGTAAGGGAAGAGAGAGAATGATAAATCGATAAATGAATATTCTATCAATGTGACTCCTTAATTAGGAAGGAACAAGTTTTGAATTGATAATGAAAAGTAGCCAGGTAGATTGATGGAGGGAAACATGTTTAAACAACATTAAGCCTATTAACACAGCATAGATTTAACCAGCGGACAGGAGCCTCTTGCATGTGTTGCACTAACAAATCATATTTGAATCCACGTTGACCTTTGAAGAGTTACAAATATTAAATATTAAATAAAATCTTTATTGGAACTACATTGGTCCTCTGAATCAATCAGTGTGTAATTAACGGTTCAGTATCCTGAGGATACTTCATCATGGGCTCTGCTGGCTGGGAGATAAAACCAAAACATGTATAACCATGCGTAAATTGGTCTACGCTTGTGGATGGCAATGTCTATTTGTGTGGACCACAAGGGGACATCCCATCACTCTCAAGGGTGTGAACCTCTTACCTATCATTCAGCACAAATACTGCACATGGTAGTCCAAGGTGGCCTCCTATTGTTTTAAGTAAGATCGGGTGTGACCAGGGTGGTTTGGTTGTACACCAGATACAACTGCTGATTTGATGTTATTGTCAATGCAAGACGGGTTGTTGGTGAACCCATCGGCACTGAAGGTTTGTGTGTGGCCGTTCAGTGGTTGTGACCGGGAGAAATAGCTCACAGATATGATAACTATTTTAACCGTCTCGTCACTATGGTGGCATTTTTTGGCACCCATGCTCTCTTTTTTTGATAACTTTGGATGGGTTGTAGTGCATATAATGCAATTTCCAGAGGGTCTGGACTTTCATCTGATCTTTAAAATTTTCATTTAAGATCTTAAAATATTTTTATAATAAGCTGTTTACATCAAATAGTTACATTGGTTTTGTTGGTGGCCATTTTTGGCCAATTGGAAGCCAAACAAACCACATTTTATTTTATTCTGATAATTTACAGTATAAAATAATGTAATTTATACTAATGACAAGAACTGACTTTGGTTAAATACTTTATGCAGTGAAAGTAGCAAAAAAAAACAATTTACACTTAAAAAATCCTTCAGGAGATGTTCGTGGCCATTTTGTAACAAGTGTATGTGTTTTAGGAAGGTGACCAGAGGGTTAATTCAATCAATGCACCATGGAATTATTTCCTCATCTGCTTTGGACTGGGGCAAAATCACAGATCAAGCCATGTTCCATCCATGTTGGCTTCGTACGACTGTTATGAAGTTTTTCCAAAGATTCATAAATGCCCAACTCATTTCAAGCCATCTTTCCTTCTGAGGCATTTAACATATGAATGCCTCCTCTACAGCTCTGGGATGGCTGGCAGTTTAAGTTAAAAACACCCCTGGAACATTACCTGAAAGGAGTCTGGACAATACCTCAAAAGCCACATTCTATCTGCAAATAATTTGACAGGTGAACCTTGTGTCTGCTCTCTCTATACTGTTGCATTATTGCATTGCCATTCTCAGCTGTCATGCCCATTTTTTTGGCTTTTCATCCTCCTTAATCTCCACCGAAGCAATTTAACCACTAGCAAGCTGCAAGTCAACAAATGCTGGCAAAGATATTACCTAGTTAATAAATCGATAGTAGTAGCGCACAGGTGGCAATCAACGTACCAGCAAGCTCTCTGCAGCCCCAAAGCCATTTCAAGTTAATAGATCTCCATGGGACCTACCGTGGCAACTTTGTCCCCCAGTCAAAAGAACTCCTTTTCAGTTAGTCTGGTTCACAACACTGCTGAATGCTCAATTCATCTGTGTTAGGGTTGAATATAGACCCATTGAATCCAGCTCCCACAGGTCACGGCCTGACCTTCCAAACTAACCAATCCCATGGCAACTGGGCACTAAGCGCCTTTTTTCCCCGTTTTATATATGTCTTATCTACTACCCTCTTCTACGGAGGACTTTCTTCATGTACAGAAAATAAATGGAAGTGAGAAGAAGTAGAGGCTGCTGACTAAGCTCCAGTTTGTGATGAATCTCTGAGAGAGACAGGTCAGTGGTGCTATAAGTTAGTTTAGTTTCAAAAAGCGACAAATGGTGGAGCCCCTCTCTCTGCTCCGTCTGAACCAGCCATGCAACCTCTTTGCCTCTGCCGCTTTCCTCCTCACACATGCACACGGAGAGGGACCCACTGTTTGATAGCGTGTGTGACAGAAGATGTGAACATACTCACGCAAATCTTGCTCTGATGACTTATCCATTAAGAGCCAGGCTTCACAGACTTTCCTCTGTCCAGGCCTGTGATGTAAAATCATATAAGCAACACTCAAAGACTTCACTTCCAAATCTGCAGATTTGAGATGTCCCGAATGCTGACGTGATGAGGAAAATTGCAAGGTCTTGTGTATGTTTTGTTCATAATGAATGCTTAGTGGTGTAATATTAACCCTGGTGGTGTGCCATTAGTATTAAACTGTTTAAGAGCATTGGGTCAATTTTTGTCTGTCAAGTTGAGTCTGAAAAGTCACACTCAGGTGTCAATTGTTGTGTAACCTCTTGAAAATATGTAGTGATTTGAGACTCGCACCTGTCAGGCTTACTCTGACCAAACCAATAAAGCTGAACCATCTAATATGTTACAGTATCTCCCGTGAGAACACAAACACCAATAGTACACCATGACCAATACAGGATGCTGTTGTCCCTGCATTAAAAGCTGCATATGGATTTGGCCAAAGAGTTCACCAGCCTTAACATCTGACTGCTGGCCTCCTACTGAGAGCTCTGATGGATTATTGAGGTCCTTGCTGACAGAGGACTCCTGGCCGAGCAAAGGGAGATGAACAGAACACCTTAATGTGTGATTTAAAACCCTGATACACGTTCTTATATAGGTTGCCTCATTCAATATCTTGCTTATTTGTTGATAGATCAATAGTTGGTCTCTTATAAGCAATGTAAAAACATTATATATCATATATCATTAAGATGTGGTAGAATGTCGATATCCCTTATTTTCTCTTTACATTATAACTTATTTTTCCAAGATAAGATGTCTTGATTTGAGTGGACACCTTCAAATATTGATTCTAAAACCATTAAAGTGTGACATGATGGGAAATGATGATGCCATTGTCTTTGATGATGTTTTTGTCTCCTTCATTGGTCCTTGGAGTCCCCTCTTATATTGTTGCTATCCTCCCATTGTATCTTTCAGGATTGCAGTCCCCCTCCTATCCTCAAAAGGGCCTTGAGGACCATGACTGTGACATTCAACTAAAAGGATTCATTTCCCACATGCAGTCCATCATTATCAAAGTGTCTAAAATTCCAAGCGATTTTCTTGTTTACCTTCAAGGGTCTTCATCCAAAGAAAGTCACACATGGATGTTTACATATGATAAGCTATCATATTTGTAGGTGGGTTTTTTGTTTTTGTTTTTTTGTCTTAAAGGTCACCTTCCGAACCAAATTCGTTTTCTGAAGGTTTTCTAACATCATGTGTTCCCGTAGCATGAGTATGAGGTCCAAAAATGAAAATATTCTGTCTCCTCATTTACTTGCTTTCTCCATTTTTTGCCCACTGTGAGCTGAAACGAGCGGATCTGAGAGTTGGAAACTTGTGATTTGGGAGTCACTGTCCCCCGGGCTGTAGTGGAGGCTGCTGTCGACCAGCCCCCCAGATAAGATGAGCATAACTATTAGCTGGAGCTAGCATTAGCTAAATGGTTGCAACTGAAACAACACACATATGAACAAAATAAGAGATTTAGAAAAAAATGAACCAACCTTTCTGAAATGTTGTGCTGCAGCCGCAGGATCTGAACATGTTTGGGAACGGGAACCTCTACTTCTGTGTCCGATTCTACTTCAATTAGGTATGGTTGAACAACTGCGTTTCTGCCGTAAAAAACAGCGTATTGTACGCTAAGATCGTGCACCAGCGAAAGCCGTATCCCCTGCCCAATAGCGTGGAGTGGGTGTGGCCAGACACAGGCTCATTGACATTTAAAGGGACAGGCACAGAAACAGCCCATTCTCAGTAGAGCTCACTAGAGCGACTTTTAGACCAAAGCTGGATTTGCGGGAAAAACTTTTAGAATATTGTTTTTGGCCCTCTGGCAACTAAATGAAATTGTATCAAATACCCCATAGAAGGTGACCTTTAATCAAGCTGAGGTGATAAGTTTGCATTTTATAGAATTTGTGGTGATCCATAGCCAGTTTTGTCGGGTGCAGAAAAACATCTTACCGTGTTTGTTTTGAATGTCTTAAAAAACACTATGGATATGCAGTATTCTATTACAGCTGCATACACATTATCACATGGTGTCACTAACTACAACAACACATGGTTCTATCATCCTACAGACCTGAAACTCTGAAACTCTTCTTTCTCTTGCACTTTTCTGATTTGCTTAAGACAGTTGCCAATAGGTGCCTATATAACACATGCAAAATATAACCTCATAGTGGCAGATGGCATTATTTATTGTTGTTAGGCAACACACTTGTCGCATCTGTTTCCCATACCATTTTATAGTGGCAAGAAGCTCCCTCCCCCTGAAAACCAAGTGCTGAGAGTAAGGGGCATGACCGAGGGATGATTTGATTGTTGTGACTGAGTGTTAAATGAGGAAATGGGATTCAGGCTTCAAAAATTTAGGTTATTAGAGGATTAAGGTTTCTCAAAGTGCCCTAATGGTTCTTTGAGTGCTTAATAACTGAGGCATAGATAGAAAATAATTTAACTGTCATATATTTGTATAATTGAGAAAAAACCCTGCCTGTATTTGTTTTAAGTGGGTATCTGTTTAAATGTTAAGTGTATATTGATTGATGAGTTCTGTTGCTGTGATGTCATTGAATTAGAACTATAATTTAGTTTTGCAATGGTTGTAAAGGAATTCGGACACAAGGGTTCCTCAACAGAGTATTCATCCACTTCAAGTCAGTGAGGCTTCACTGACTTGTGGTGTCAGGGTGTCACATGACATCAACTTCAGTGAACAATGAATTTGAACTGGGATACAAAACAATGGGAATAACTGGAGCTGCCGTACTGTACACGGTGCACTTCCACTTCTTCCACTTCAGGTATTCCTCCTGTATCGTGGGTGTTTAATTTTACTCATGAACAAAGTTGTCAACATGATTGTCCGTCTTAATTACTGCAAACTATTTGTTTGATTAGCAAACAACACAGAGTGAGCAACAGCCTTTAATGATTGACTTTAGTCAAAAATATACTTGTTTATTCTGAGTATTATGATGTTCCTGTAAGCCATTTGCATACTCATACGCATATATGCAACATAGTACTCATTAAAAACTCATTTAGTGCATACATAGTTTTTTTGCACTTGGGGGTCCAGAAGATAAGTGATCTCAAAAAGCCACAGCTGATATGAAGAACCTCTGACAAAGAGCCATCCATGTGAAGAGAGCTGCAAGTATTTCTAGGTCACACAGACCAGAGAGAGCTCTAACTTCCTTCAACTGGATTGAATGATTTATTACTCAGTCAAGAGTCAAGAATAGAGAGAAAAGAGGGCTTAGAAGGAATAGAATATGGAAGTAAATTAAATGTAAGTGTAAGTCCTGTAAGTGCTACCTTCTCAAAATGCTGTAAATTGATGTCGAAAAGTGGATACAAATGAAAAATAATTCAATAAACAAAGCAAGCGATTGATACACAGTGACAGCTGGTGATTGAAATGGAGTTTAAGATCCATTAAAGCTTGAAGGATCGAGAAGCACACTCCACTTGAAGAGACTATTGAAAGAAAGGCCTTAAATTAAAGAAAAGAAACTAAAGCAACAAAATCCTTATTGTCAGAGCTTCATACAATGAAAGGTTAAGCAAAGCTCAAATAAATGAGCTCAAATAAATGATATTAACAAGAACACCTCTAATTGTAATACTTCCAAAGTACCACAAGGCTTTGAGCTTTAGAAATACTGATAAGGATTCTATGATTTCTGTGATTATGTTTATGAGTGAAACAAACTGGTAACTGAAGGTTGAATCAAATCAGATGCAGCTGTTATTTTTGACGTGTCAGTCTGCTTCATAGAAAGGCACAATCATCACTTGTTTGAATGATGGCTCTGCGCCCGTTGGACAAAAAAGAAAGAAACAAAGGCATGTTTAGCCTGATAAAATACATAAAACACATCTACATTTAGTTTCAACGTTGCCAGCCATGCTATAACAGTAATGGAGCCTCTTCAATCCCATGTGCTCATAGATGAATACCGTCGCACCTGCTGAGGTTTGAACAGAATACGAATGAAAGCGAAAAATGTTAATTGTTGCACACAGGAAGTGAAAAACAGAGGTTTCGACTAATTTTGTTAGTTTTACAACCACCCACAGCTGACAG
>CAESWR010000386.1:2162393-2194462 GCA_903171835.1 Mullus surmuletus
TGAAGGTGCAAAATGTGTCAGTTTTGACAAAAAGCTGTTGCCAAACTGCCACAACTTGCTTTTGTAAAAAAAAACAAAAAAACAAAAGTACTTCAGAGGATGTGATAAGCCATGATTAGCTCAGCGTCTAACAGTGCCATATTATTTCTGATCCCACCTTGCATCCAGGTGTACCTCAGGACTGCACGGCAAGCCCGGTCAGGGAATGAAAGATGTGCTGAGCCCCGAACTCGCCAGGCAGCAATCGCATGCTGGTTTCATGAGAATAGTCTGCTTTGTTGTTTGTTAATTTTGTGCCTCAAAATACCTGGTTCACTCTTTTGTTATTTAATGCAGATGAAACTGAAGTTTATGTACTCTGGGAGGCTCAGAGTGGTGCCACTGTAACACAGGGTTTATCTCCTATGAGGAAATATCCTTTTCCCACCCAAAATTCCCGTAGACTCTGAGCAATTGGGGAGTTTAATCAGGATGCTAAGTGCTACATCACGCTATGTGTGTTTGTGTATGCGTTGCAGTCCACTTCTAGTATTTGGTTAACTAGAAGCAGACCAAGAGCAATGTTTTTTGGGTGGACAAGCAGACATGGGACCAAGTAATCAAGTCTCAAGTCTTAACCTCTGCATTCCAAGTAATTTTTTCTTGGGCAAGTCAAGTCAAGTCATAAGTTATGTCAAGTCAAGTCAGGTCCTGTAATAGGTCAAGTCCAAGTCAAGTCACCTTATTTTACCCACACAATCTGATCTTAATAAAGTGAAAAGACAAGATATTGGTAACTGTCACTTATTGAGCCAATTATGACAACGCCATTCTCAGCCTGAGTTCATAGCCTACCAGGTAATATAGATATTCATTTCATATTTATATTAAAACTGAAAACACAAAATCAACAACACTCAAATCATTCAAATCATTGTGTCCCAAGTCAAGTAAGTCCCAAGTCTTTAACTTCAAAGTCCAAGTCGAGTCGTAAGTCTATGATTTTTTGTCAAGTCGGTAACAAGTCATCAAATCAGTAACTCGAGTTGACTCGAGTCCCAGTCACAATGACTCAAGTCCCCATCTCTGCAGACAAGAGTTTGCTTCTTTGATCCCACACCAGATTTCAAAAACACATTTACATCTAACAAACCGGACTATCCATGGCATGAAATTAGAATTAGATTCAGCAAGGCCAGTGTGAATGCATTCCAAGTCTCGCACAAAGTCTTTCTGCTCATATTCTTGCAAAAAATAGGTCCTTTCTTTCTAAAATCATTGTGAATACAACCATTATTGGAGGTCCTTCATGTCATTCTGCCCCCCAACAAATCTCTGCTGCTGAATGGGCACCGACAGGAACTACTGTACTGTGGGCTGCTGTTCTGCGTTAGCTCCCTAACATTAAAAAAATCAGAATTTGAAATTCCTGTAATGACCCTTTCCCATCATATCTCTGGCAGGTAGAGAATGTGCCGTATAAATCCAACCCATTTACCATATAAATAAAGCTGACTTTTTGACAGGCTGAGCAGTGGTCTCAATGATGACTGATTTCCATGTGTACCCCTTCTAAAATCAAGTGATCCATGATAATGATTGTATCGTGCTGCACTGGATTTGCTGCACCTGAGAATCACTTATGCGCACCAATATTAATGCATACATACCCAAAGCAGAAAAGGGGACAAGCTTGAGAAGCATCTGGGAATGTTACGTTTCGGCTAAAAGCTCTCATTTCAGCTCACTGATCAACACAAACATGAAAAAAAAAACACAAGCCAATAAAAAAGGCAGCACTGTCAACAGTCAGCAGCTATTCCTGACAGGGTAAATGCAGGATATTTGTCATGTACTCAAACAGATATAAAGTACTACTAAAATTTGGGTTATCATAATCAATGATTAGACAAATAAGTCTCAATCATCAAGGCGGCACTGCTGAAAGTAAGTTGCACTCTATTGGATGTATCACTCTTAAAATATATATTCAAGATCATTTCAGCTCACTTATGATACAACAGAGAAAATGTAGAAAATGGTTTATTTGTCCATTTTCCTGCTCTGTGATGAAGCATTTAGATGACAAAATTAAAGGGTATTATCTACGTTTGTGAAAGCAACAATTGGAAGTCTCACGTGTCGCACAGCTTTTTTGAATCACTGCACTTTGGCCTATCATTTCGACACATTGTTCTCAGTTTTATAAATGCGGGTGTCTGAAAGTGTGTGTATCTGGGGAACACTTTCTCCTCAAGAGCTGTGGTCAGTGTGCTTAAACAGACCGAAATCAACCAACTTCTCTAAAATTATGGCATCTGTTATAATCAAATCTTTACTACAGAGGAGAAGCTGAGGAAAACTCTTTGAGAATTAAAAAAGAGTCAAGCACCTGCAGATGGAATTGGCTCTTCTGTTCTCCAGTCTTGGTGTGGGACTAAGAACAGGGCTTCCAAATGAGGTATAATTGAGTTAGGTCTGAAGCTGATTAATAGGCTTGAGTCAAACAGGACTGCAACTCCATTTCCTCAGGGGGTCTTCAGGTACTAATGCTCCCAAAGGGGTGGGGGTGGGGGGGCATCATTTTAAGCGTTCCGCACACCACAGTCAGGTTTCGGCAAGACAACATAAATCTGTATCATGATATTGTATTACATGGTTTACTCATACATCCTCAGTAACAAGACATTGCATGTTTAAGAACCTGCGCTTAAAAGTCATACTTTAATTTGTGTAAATCACGGATTGAGAGCTGTTAAAACTAAGTACACACATCAAAACAAATCTACCAAAAAAATAGCACTCTCTTTTCAGAGCATGAGCCCATCCCTCTCCCTCGGGTCCCTGAGACTAATTGGGCTTTGGGACAAATATATGAAAGTCAGACATCAGCAGTTATGCCAACAATATTGCTTCCCGATACCATGGAGAGACGAGAGTTGTTTCGCGGGCTTCAGAGTCTTACACACATCAGGCAAACAGACACCAAGTGACAACAGCAGAGAGCCAAACATCCCAAAATCTGAAGCTATATCCAAACTGGAGTTCTGCAGGCACTACTATTTGGCACCGATCCAAGCCGTTTGCATGAAAGGATGCAGGCCCATGAATATGCATCAAAGACAAAGAATTACAGTTTATAAGAATCAACTTCCTCATTTTTCTCTTGATTTGCCGTCCACCTCAGATGTTTTAAATACGCCACAGTAGTCGACACAGATAAATTCATTTGTGTGAAGTGAGCATGCATCCATTGTTGGATGTACGCTATCGCTTTTCACACCAGGTTTCTCCCAGGATGCCTGCGATATTTTCAGCTTCTCAATTTAAAAGTGCATTCCAAATGACAGAAATCATACAGTGGCAAAATAGCTTTATGGTTGATTGAAATATGAAGATTCTGTATTTTAAGAAATCCTAGAATACAGGAGGGAACAATTTGTGACATCTTGGCGTGTTCCAGCTCAGTCTGCTCTTTACATCTCACAACTCTGTTTCCTGCTGACACACGTCGCTCTTTAATCTGGGGGGAACCAAATTAGAAGCCGCGCACATCCCACCGAGGTCTGTGCCACCCGCATACTTCACCGCGGCCGGCGGTCACCACAGAAAAAACAAACAACTCATAGCATGTGCTCGGCAGCCTTCGCACGTATTTGCTGGAGAAACAACCCCAAAACAGGGTGCTTTGAAAACGTGTGTCTCAAATGTTTCCTTGCCTCCGCTGAAGTGGCGTCATGCTGTTTAAATCTGCACATGCTCCCTACCACTCCTTCAGTCGCACATGTCATATGTGAGGAAACACAGCAAAACTCCAAAAAAAACATTTGGTGGTGGGGTGACAATGGGGTGACATTGTTGGCAGGGATCTGTAGTGCCTCCAAAAGGGCATCAGCCAGAATTATTAGATTAGATCCCACAGTATAACTCACTTGTACTACATTATTGTCAATAACACACTGAAAACAAAAATCTCATTCAAAGAAAGAACACAATTTCTAGTTTTTGGTGAAGAAAACCAGAGCACAGTTGCGTAACAACTTTGTAGTGTTTATAGCCACATGATAATGTCACCACACATGAGAAGAGACGAAATTTGATGTTAATATAATATGCTCCACAAGCAAATGCCACAAGTAGATTAGTCCAAAACTTTTAAAATAAAATCAAACAATTCAAATCCTAATGTGCACAAAGTGACATTGTTAACATGTTATTGACGGCGTACAGCATCTATGTTGTCTTGTTTTGTCCTCAAGATCAAATACACGGAAGACTGCATTTTGTAAAATGAATAAACAGTGCTGCATACCATATCTTAATCTAATTTCAACGTATATCACCAAAAAGCAGCTGAGAGATGACCAGATCTTCTTTCATACTGGAGGCCACTTGTCATCATATTGCACAGAGCTGTTTTGGCTGAATCACACTGAAGGATATGTATATTTTGACATACTCCCATAACGTCCCTGGCACAGGGCTGACGCCAGCGGGAAATCTTATCACAGAGAGCACCTTACAGTCCTCAATGAAACTGAAATGTGCAACTGTTTTGGATTTTTGTCTTGCCAACTTTGGTAAATGGCCACTACAGTCATTACCTCTGAAATGAGAAGTGTTTGCTTTCCTGTTAGCTTATCAGAGCTATACAGCACAGTTTGGTGATTGTGAAGCCTCAGGTATGGATATCGACAAAGGGGTGCCTTTATTCATTTTCACTGGCCTGCATTATCTTACTTTAAGTTCACGCTGAAGAGTTGTGCCATCTTGACTCCACTTACAAACATTCATTATGCCATTGGCCACAGGAAAAAGTGCACTCTGTGAAAATCTAAATTATGTTACGAGCCACTTCTATTTTTTGCCTGACTGAAAGAAGAACTATGGGCACAGTTTAGTCAATAAACCTGCAGTGATGATGTTTTGAGGCAGGAGTCAAAGAAAAATGATGATAGGGATAAAGAAGTTGCTTTCAGTCCATTACTGAGGATCAAATTGAAACACGAGCAGCAGAGGGGTTTCAGTTGGACATCTTAAATGTGTCCACCCCGGCTGCATGCTCAGTTGCCTTAGACGCTTGATCTAATGTGCAGTCATTAATGGGCGCATTAGGGGACGGGGAAGCAGAAAACAGTCGAAGGTTTGAAGTGCCTCCTTTTTGTTTGTTAACTGAGCTGTGTCTTTGTGGTTGCTATAAGGCGGTCTTATACCCCTACTTTGCTTTTGTCTGGTGGTGAAATTCAGCATTAGCCAGCTGTATGAGCATAATTGGGAATTTTAAATGAGTGCGCAGGGAGATCCCGCATCACTGTTAATGTTAATAAATGGCACAGACCATCTGCATGCATGTTAATTAGGACTACACTGTTACAAGCGTCTTCTCTGCCACATCAAACTGCTTAATAAGTGAAAGGAAGTGGAAGTTACAAAATATTTGCAAGACCGCTGGATCCCATTCCATAAAACCCCCACTACACCCACATAATGTCTGAATGCCAAAAGCTACTGAAGCATGCAATTGTTTGACCTTATGAAATGCAGAATGTCTGAAATATTTCTCTAAAGACTTCTGAAGAAAAAGTGAATATTAATTGAATGAATGTAGTATAAGACGCACCTCTCTATGTTCTGATTTATAATTTCAGCTGATATAATGTACCGTGCCATACATTTGTTTTTTCCAGAGAGCAGTTGCAGTAGACAGGCGCCATGTGTATAGTGGCAGACATACTATGGAGCTTTGTTGTTTGACTTGTTTTTGCCTTGAGCCACACAACTGAAAAGAGAAGAAAAAAGAGCAAACAGCTCCCTGATGGAGTGGGCTCAGTACCCGGCAGCGAGTGCCACAGAGCCTCCCAGGTGATGATGCTGGTGTAAATAAACACCCAAGCCTTACTGTTGAAAGATGGGAGCAAATACAACAGTGGGGTCCATAGTGCAGTCGTAGGAATCAAAACGTGGTAGAATAGCAGGGAATTGAAATGTTATATCATGTTTGTATCCATCTATTGAATAACGGTGTAATATTCTCTTTTTAAGGTCTTAACGATACACGATCAATTGTGTTCACCTGTGGATGTTAACTGGGACTTAGTGTGAAGGGGGAAAAAAAAGGTATGAGCAGTGACAGTTCAACACAATTGTGTGTGTGTGTGTGTGGGGGGGGGGTAAACAGGGATTTTAATATCCTGTAGCTGATTATATACGATTTCACAGACACTCCTCAGTCCCTTATATGGCTGACTGGAGGGACAGCCTGAGCCAGATGCAGACCAGATTGCAAAAAGAGTCAGTACTTTACAATGAGCCTCTTCTCCAGTCGTCAGCCTAAGGAACAGATGTGATGTCAGAGAAGAAGCAAGCAGAGGTAGTGTGATTAAGACAAGTTCAAATGGGTCATGATATAAGCCTCTCAAGATAGGGGCGAGATGAAGGGATTATCCAACACGATGAGAAAAGCTAATCAAAAGGAACAGACTAGAGACTTCATATTTGGAATGACAATTGAGATGCATCATACATGGTAGAGCTCATGGCATTGCAATGAAACATGCATTATAACCTGCTCAGTCATGTGATGGTGTTGATATGAGAAAACCTGCAAGAGGACCTTTTCTTGACCATCAGATTTTGTATTGTCTTTGGTAGTAACAAGTGCAATGCTTCCATATTCAGGTCGTCATTTAGTGTATTAGTCTTGGGTTAAAGGTTTTGGTCAATATGTACACCTTAGGGCTGGACAGTATGACCAAAAATTCCTCACACTATAACCTTCGCAGACTGTAACAGTGTATATCACAGTATATAATCATTATTTGGTTTTTTTTATTATATATATAAATGTCTCTGAAAGAGAAAGTCACAGAAATGACAACTGAGCAGCACTATTAGAACATATTTCAGTGTGGCTGTAAGTTAGGAACATTTACTTTGCAATACAGCAGTAATGATTAGAAAAACACAGACACGTTAAGTCAAGGAAATTCTGGCTGTGAAATATTATAAATACAAAAGTATTATATTGAAATATGCAGTCAAATCAAGATGGTTTTCTTTCTGAAATACATAGTGCAACACAAGTTTCAGCAAATTTCAAAATAGATAACTGTTCACACACACAGTTTATTCATGCTCACAGATGACAAACTATAGCTTGATTTTACTTTGCACCAAGCACTGATACAGCACATTTGCACACAACTACTGAAAAAAAAGAAAAAGCCTGAGCCTCCACACACAGTCTGGTCACTTCGCTACTGTTTGTTTGACAAGCAGCAGACTCTGAGACAAGTTTATCTACGAGCCGTCAGCTGTGAGTGGACAGAATCCAAATACAGTAGGTGGATGACGACAGCAACTTCTCTACCTAATTACTCCCTAAAAATCAATGGTGTGGGGAACATCTCAAATGGTGCAAACACATCAACGGAATAAACAATGGCGGCCGCTCGGTGATTCAACTGGGGAAGGGGGGTGGGCTCATCTATCTGGGGAGCTGTACTGTACGGGTTGAAAGCAGCCTCCACTACACCCGGGGGGGGAGCGGCCAGTGACTTCCACGTCACAGGTCTCCAACGCTCAGATTTGCTTGTTTCAGCACACAATGGGCAAAAGGTGGAGAAAGCAAGTAAATGCAGTGACAGAATCTTTTCATTATTGGACCTCATACTCATGCTACGGGGACTGTTAGAAAACCTTCAGAAAATGAATTTGGCTCGGAAGGTGCCCTTTAAGTGCAACTGGCCATCTCTGCACTGTCATTACTTAGTTTCAAGGTAATACAATTCTCTGTCCAAAATGAATTGATGGCGCACTTTGAAGAACCACATTATGAATCTCAAGATTCATTTGACTGGTATTTTACTATTTAGTGCAACCTGCTTCCTGATAGATATACAATCTTTAATAAAGAGAATGACTGTCTTGTAGTAAAAGGTTTGTCGTCCTTTCCTTTGTGCTGTGCTTGTACACCTTGCTGCAGGAACAACCCTGCAGACAGGGGCGGAGCTATAGGCGGGGCCACCAACCCTGGACCCCCATGTCTACCAATTGCTTTGCAAACCCCCCCACACATTTATTTCTTATAACATGATAGTAGATGCATAGAGAATATCAACATTTTCTATTGATTGCTGTACTACTTTTTTTATTTTCTTGGTACCAATTTTTTTGCCATGTCATGGCAGTGATCACGAAAGCTCTCAATGGTGTGTCGGTTCTGCTTGATTGGATTATAGTACCCATTTCTGAAGCTCTATTAAGAAACTATTGGAATTATATATATTTCTACTCACTATTCAACTTCTTCAGTTGTGAAGAATCAGCATATTTTTCATGTTAACAACGGTAGAGGCCATTCTTTTGAATGTAATGAATAACGCTTTCTGGCAGCAGATACTTGACACTCTGACCCCGACAAATTGCATGGCGCACATCACTGGCTGAGATCTCAATGGACATCCATTCTTGGACGATGTGGATGCTCTTGCGATACTTCCACAGAATGTCTGATTCGTAGATAAACTTGTTAGGGTCACTGCCACTGTTGCTTATGCACACCAATCCATAGTGGCCCACAATCTCAGTGATATCCTCTTGCTTCCATAGTTTGGGGACGCCGAAGGACTCTAGGACATCCATTCCGCACAGTAACATCAGCTCAGGGTTTTGCTGCCATGGTGCGAGCAGTTCCTCATAGTGATGCATAGCTACCTTAGCCTTCTCCAGCCACCCAGACTGCGAGCATTCCCATGGATCTACTGTTATCCAGTCCAAGTTCTCTGTGGCCAGCCTGGCCATTTCCAGGCGGTGGAAGGCCTGAAGCAATGCTTTCTTCTTGCAGCCATCACTCACTGGTGAGATGATGCCTTTCATTACCTTGTACTGACCCGTTCCCTCCAGATAATCTCGAGCGAGTTCAAACATCCTCAGGTGCAGGTTGGTGATGGGGTTAAACGACCCACAGGACAGGAGTACCACTCTTGTTCTGTCATCCCTGTCCTTGCCTTGGTCTTGAGGAGGATTACAATAAAAGATATATCAATAATTGTCATAGTAGGTCAGGAGCAGTTCTCAATCAGGTGGTTTCTGTGAAGATGTTTCATGATTACAATTTTTTGATAGTACTCCTGATATTAAGGGTGTGTCTACAGAGATGCATCCAGGAGTCATAAGTGTGTTGGATTGGCTAAGATGACTTTCTGCTATACTCATAATACTATTATAATCTAATCAAAGTGGGAGAATGCACTGTCTCTGTAGATGTTTATCTTTGACTGTTTATCCGAGAGCAGTGAGTGCAAAGCCTGTAAACACTGATCGAGGCAGAGTTAACATTCAATCAGAAGTTTTTATTTACTTTGGCATTTTGACTCTGGATCAAAATGAAAATCAAATCTCTGTACCATGTACGTCGTTCTCACCTCGGATGACAGAATTTGTTGACTGTCTGGGAGTTAAGATGGGGCTTGAGCATTTTCTTCTTTTCTTTTGTGGTTGCTCCCCATCATCTTTATCCCTAAAGTTACGCTTTCTGCCCCTCTGCTCTGCAATGGTTAACGTTCAGGTGAGGTGTCTGTGTTCAATAAATCAGTATTTATAATTACTACGTATTTTATCTTCAATCATGTATCTCATCCTATGAACCAGTCAGTGTCAATACAAATCAAAACACATTATTTGTCCAGGGGACAAGTAACCAAAAAAAAAAAAAAATACAGAGTGGTTGCTTAACCCACCCAATGCCCTGAAGACAATGAAGGAACTTCATATGGCTTTAATAGTCAACAAAGACGTTAAATAGGACACAAAATATATATTTTAGTTTGAAATGTGACAGCCTTCTCTTCACAGCTTTATACCAAGCCCCAGGGGTACGTCTGTTGCTAAGCAGCATGTACAAACCAATTAATTACTGAATTATTACAAGAGTATTAGTCAATTTTGTCACCAAGGGTTGCTCAAATCACATAAAGTCATTGAATGCTTCAAACCTAGAGACTGTTGCCGGGCAGCAGGCACATCAAAGACATTGATGTAAAGGTTTATATTCAAAATTAGATTTTGGGATTTTTGTTACCATCGCTGCCTCAATTGTTTGGAATAAAAAAATCTAATTTGTGTCATTATTTTATGATTAGACAATACCAAACTGAATTTACTCTGAAACACTAATGGTGATAGTATACAAGCACATGTTGATATTGACATAATTTAACTCCCATCAGTTGCATTGTTTTTCAGCTGAGTTTAGTTTTTGCTCTTAGATACTTTTCAGTGTTCACTCTTAATTGTTCACTCAATCGACTTTGATGGTAGGTTGGCTAAAATACTTAGTGATATGTGCCATCCAAACCACTTTAAGATAAGGTGCTCAGTAATGTTTGATAGTCTGTGAACACCTCAAGTAACCTTGTGAAGTTATTCCTGATATCAGATCAAAGAACTGAACTCATTAAGCTCAACACACATTACATTAGTGGTTGCCGTTGTCAAGTGGACAAAATGATATAAAACTACAATAGCAAAGTCTTGATGAATTAGTCCACGCTTACTGATTGTAAATGTCAAATAAAACAGGCAAGTCACTCTTTATCCTTTTCTCTTTAATGTGAAAACTGTCTGAGAACTTGAAGTAAGAGGATCAGTGACACCTACATTTTTTTGCAACAAAAATGTATACATTCGGACTCCAGAATCTCCAGCATCCTCTGATTGAGGAATTCCCCCCTTACTAGAATCCCCATTATTCAATGCAAAAATTATGAAAATGTAAAAGATTAGAAAAGCCTCACCCAAAACATATCACGTATAAAAGCATGTCCATTTGCATCCCCATTGTTTATAAATTGAAGAAATGATATTTTGTCATGTCTGATATATACTATAAATTTTCTATATTCATGTACTTGTTGTAACAAAAAGGGACAGAGCACATATTATTCATCAAACACCCTTTTTTACAAAATTGTAAATGTCAACAGCTTTAAATATAAAACTTATATCAGCTCATTCTGAGAACATTCTCTGATTTAGATGCCAACGGTGACAAAGATCCTTAAAAACTGTAATGAGAAAATCCAATTTAAACTGATTAGAGAGGCCCAATTTACCCAATTTCAAAGCAATCTGTGTTTTGAGTTGTATAACTTGAGCGTTTGTCTTCAGATTTCCCTTCAGTGTCTCTCCACAAAGTCACAAAATCCTGCCGAAAAGACAAAAATATAACCCGCTTTGGAAGTTCTAAAAAAACAAAGTAAGTCTTCCCTTTGATCCACATTTCACTTTCAGAAAATCACTTTCTGATGAGACTCAGTTCATCAAACAAAGTCCATTCTGAGTCATCTACCACAAGCATCAGAATATTATATCCGTTCCCCCACAACTATGAACCGGTGAAAGTTCTGGGATGGGGAAACTATGGAGAGGTCCTCAAGTCAACTAAAAAGGACACCAAAGAGACTGTTGCTATCAAGGTCCATTACGGCGACAGAGAGACTTTAGTGAGTTATAACAATGAGGTATGTGACTGGCAACTTCAGGTAACTTTTGAAAATATTATTGATGAGAATGAGAATATCATTTCACTGTTTACATGATCTTAGACCATTATAACAATGGAGGACAAATTTCAACCTTTTGATGCAGTATTTTATTCACAGTTGCATCTCATGAAGTTCTTCAAGGAGATACATCTGGACAGGTACCATATTGTCAGATTTATCGACAATTTCACAACAAAAGACAACAGAAGTGCCTTGGTCTTTGAGATGCTGGATCTGACCCTTGAGGACTATGTGTCCCAGAGGGGCTTTAAACCTCTGTGTTTACATGAGGTCAGGAATGTAATCCGACAGGTATGAATACTATGCTCTGTAGTCCGACAGGTATGAATATACTCTGACAAAAAAAAAGAGCATAGCTGCCAGTATTGAGTGATGTATCAGTGATTTCTATACTTGCAGATGGCAACGGCTTTAGATGCACTGAAGACAATTCGAGTCATCCATTCAGACATCAAGATGGACAACATTATGTTGGTGAATCATCAAGGCAAACCCTTCAGGTTAAAGCTAATTGACTTTGGAGAAGCTTTTCCAATGTGCGAAGCCCAACTGGGCGACATCCTCCAAACATCTTGCTATAGGTGAGCCGTCAGACACGAGTAAGATGTGGACAAAAAGTGGGGCGCACTGAGCTACATCCTGATGGTCCGAGGTGTGAACCTTGGAAGCTTCCCTGCAGAGTTCAAAGGGGAGGGGGGCTCTGTTCCTTCTGGGAACAGGTAAGGGGAAGTGTGGGATCACAA
Source organism: Mullus surmuletus (assembly GCA_903171835.1). NCBI lineage: Eukaryota > Metazoa > Chordata > Actinopteri > Syngnathiformes > Mullidae > Mullus > Mullus surmuletus. The sequence goes on from CAESWR010000386.1 coordinate 2,174,683, forward strand.
TGAGGCTGTGTTTCCCATAGGGGGATGTCGGGGCTTTGGCTCGGAAGGGGGCAAATGTTGGCAACGTATTTCACCATATGAGGGCTCTAGAATATGTATTTTTAAAACATTTTCTTCTTCATGAGCTACATGAATCATTATACCCATCTGCAGAAAAGTTCGTACATCTTATTGCACATTTTCCATTTATTCTACATTTGTTTTTTATTCAGGGCTCCAGAAATCTTTCTCGGACTTCCATTTTCAGAGGCTATTGACATGTGGTCTCTAGGTGTGATTATGCTGGCCCTGACATTCGGTATGGAGATCCTTCCAAAGCAGCACCTTCCACCTGATGTAGTAAGTTGTGCATGGCTTGCTTTTATTGTTATTCCAAACAAAACTATGCAAATGTACAACATGTGCTCTGTCTGATGGGTCAAATGTTGAAGGGCACAAAAGCCAATGCATCTACTGGAAACATTGGGTAACTGACACTGAAATTGTAAAGTACTGTGTACTTTGAGAGGTGCTTAGACAAGTTCATTATTTTAAATGTATGTGATGCTGTGCTGTTTATAGATACAGTGGATGGTTGAGCTCCTTGGAATTCCTCCAGACCATCTTCTGGATGCTGGAATAAAAACACAGCATGTTTTCAATCAGTCATCTGGTCACTGGAGACTCAAAGTGAAAAGGAACCACTTTAAGGCAGAAAAGGTGATTGTTTAAATAAGTTGCGTTGCAGCTGCTGAAGAGCTTGGTCACAACATGAAAATTGAATGAAAATGTTTATCCAACTGCTATTGGATTTACCCTTAATTTCCAACATCAGCTGTCACTGAAGAAATTGCTGATGGCCGAGGTTGGTGAAAGGAAGGAGTGCATTGACTTGCTGATAGCGATGCTTCGAATGGACCCAGATGAGAGGATTACCCCTCGCCAAGTTCTTGGTCATCCGTTCATTACCAGGAGAACTTTTTCTCTGTAAATCACATTATTCTAATATGTATCCTCGTAATCGTAATTTATAATTTGATGTGGTTGAGAAGATTTTGAAACTGTTTCTTGCCATCAAAGTGACAGCTTTGACTCTTTGCTAGAACGGAATCTTTTGAATTCAGCATGCACCAGCTTCTAAGAACAGGAACCTGGTTGAAAGCTGACCCAGGAAGTGAGGACTGTAAGATGGACCAGAACTACATGGGACCCGCTGCCGTGTCAAATAGGAAATGGGCTTCACTTAGTAGTAAGTTGTTCAGACATTTCACGCAGAGGTTCATTAGAAAATAAACAAAATCCTTTCACACACTTTTGATTTTCAGACACAAACACAGAGCCTTTTCAGATGAAAGAGAACAAACAAAACTACTTCAAGGGCTTCTTCTCCTGGATAAAGTCTCTCTGCTGCGGAAAGGGTTCATGATCTGGATTTCACACAGGAAATATGGCGCATACATGTGATGCCATGACATGACACGCTCATGGTGATCCATGACAAGTTGAGTTGAAGACTTGGGCCTCATAAAGAGCTGCTGGGTCAGGACTGCCTGTAGTCTACATGCTCCTCATATCTGTGTGGGGTTCATGAACTATACATGCACCCATTTCAATCCACAGAATCATAAATATGGAGGTTAGTACTGGAGACTCCAAACTGGAATTGAATTGAATTGAATTGGAAGACTTCGAAATAATTCTGGTGTGGGCAAACCACCACTATGTGCCAAGGAGTAGTGTGACATGACACATATGCAGGCGGCATAGATTTACTCAGTCAATAAACACACAATCAAGATCCACATAATGGTACTTCTTAGGCAAACTACTAATAGCTTGCATATACATCACATATTCATACAATGCATCAACCCCAAAACTGCTGAGCCTGGCAAAATCTTTCCATAATATAATGAGCACAGTGAAGTTCCTTTGATCCCACTGATGGATGCAGCAGCGTCATGCAACAGTGCTTCCATGCACTGACGCTCGGCTTTTGGTTGTTCCTTCAGCTCTGCAACAGAGTGAATGTACCTGAGTGCACACCTGATCAAACAGAAGGTGCATTGTACAGAATGTCAGTCTTATGTATCACAACCACGCTCGTTGACAGAGACAAAATAGCATGAACAAAGATATACAACAACACATTGATTGTGGTTTGGAGCGGAAGCCGAAGAGCAAAGAAGTGAAGGAAGAAATGCAAGCTCTCCTGACCTATAGGTGTTCTCCTCTGCCGATCACAAGACTGCTGCAGATGTCTGCAGATGTTAACAATAGAAACACTTGCAGAGATTCAAACCAACTAACCACTTGTAAGGAACTGATGTGCTGGTGTGAGTTTATTTCATCTGCAGTCAGAAACCAGTAACACCTGTGTTTATACCATTTGTTGTAAAAATGCTTGAACTGCCAAATTATGAAAACATTCTACGGCACTGATCTGACTATTTTTGCAGAAATACAGTAATCTGAATTGTATTTTTTTCATTTTGTTGTAGTGAGACTATAGGTGCTGTGATATGTGGATTAATTGAACAACTGATTTTGGTTGACACAGTTTTGTATACATACATTTTGTGCATTACAGCCATCACTGTTTTCCAGCCATGCATGAGCTCTTCTGTCTGCACAGATTTGTTGCAGCGCCTCACACGACTAGAGGCTATAAATTGGATGCAAGCCAGTTTTGAGCCATTTGAAGATGTATCGTCAACCTTTCATTGTCTCTTACACCAGACTGCCCCTGACTGCACAGTTTTGCAAAGTAGTCCATTGAAAAGAAATTACATAATTTTGGTAATGTGCGAGGAACCAGTGTTGAGAGATTTCCAACAGAACGATATGATGCTTCATTCGAATCATTGAACCATACCGACCTAAGCTCTCACACAAATATTATTTTCCTGTTTCATTCACAAAACTTACTATACAATTACAATTTTATGGGGAAAAAAATTCAGAAGGTGTTTATAAAAAGAATGTTTTTTTAACGTGAATGTAAACAATAGTATATGTCTCTATATGTGCAGTATGTATGTGTATAGGAATATGTGTATGGATACTTTTGTACATATAAGGTATCTTTATGGAGAATCTTAACGTGAGGGTAAATAAAATACCGCACACTAGTATCTAAAAAAAACAAAACGCTGATATCTTTTTTTGGGGGGGGCAGGGGTAACAATTAGTGTGCTCTGACGCACGTGCACATGCATACACACACACACACACCTGCAAAGGCATAAGCCATCTGGCATTTTTTCTGAACACCTGTAGTTGCCACAGGCTATAGTGGGAATATCGCGCTTGGAAAGATTTCACAATAAGGCTGTCATTGACTCTTCCATGTGTAAGAATCTGCAGTAATTTGGAACTCTTCACATCTGGGACCTGGTTAATGACAGTCTGACTTAGAACAAGTCTAACTGTTCAGTTCACATTTTTCATTAGTGTTGAATTGCCAAAAGACGTAATCCAGTGTTATTTCAATGGCCAAGCGAAATAAACAGCTCCCTTGGCAGTGGAATGAACACAAGAAACATTCTTTGATTTTGTGAAGTTTTGGATTTTGCAGTGGCCCATTTTAGAGTTTAGACGCTATTTGATGATTTTATTCTTTCCTTAATGTCAAATAACATTGTTTTCTTTGGGAGATTGATATTTCGTTCTGCCATCCATTTGAAAAAGGGAAACCCCGAAACTGCCAAACAAATGGCAAACAAAAACTCTTTACTCCCTGTCTGATTTGTTGACTACAATGCCAAATCATACCAATCATCTATATATAGGCGTTTACAGACTAGGTTTAGACCATGCTCATTTGACATGTTCCATTTAAACAGTCCCAAGCACTGGGCGACATGGGGCAAAGGAAAACTCGCTTTAATGGGGAAAAGCATAGAGCAGAACCACAGGTCAGGGCAACGATCTGCCCTCAACCTGTTGGGTCTAGGGAGACACAGGGAAGGCAGCATGGACAAGGGAGAGACAGAGTGAGAGAAAAAGAGGGAGACGCATGATGAAATACATAAAAATGAGGGACCAGTATATGGCATCAGAAATAGCACAGAGACAAAGACAGGATCACAATAAGATGATGGATTATGGCCTTTCAGTGTGTGGAGTGAAGAAACAGATTTAGCAAGTCGGAGCTCCTCAGGCACGTTGTTCCAAAGCTGAGAGGCCCTTACAGCTAAGGCGCATTACCCCTTGTCCTCAATTTTAAATTTGGAATTACCAACAAATATCTGCCCGAGGACCTTGCACTGTGTGCATGCTTGTAAAGTAATAGTAATTCTATAATGTAACCTGGGGCTAAACCATGAAGTGCTTTGAAAGTAATCAGTAGATTTTTAGAATCGATCCTGAAAATAACAGGCAGCCAATAAAGTAAAAATAAAGTGATATACCATTGAACAGAAGCCTAGCAGCGCCGTTCTGCTATGTAGTTAGTGGTAAATTAACCAAATAAGAAAGATTATTATTAGATACCATTTTTTGTCGTGAAACAAAAGTCAAATGAATTGTTCTTATCAAAAACCTACTTGATATTTGGGAAAAGCAAAATAAGCATTGATGTTTTAATTTAGGTGCAAACACACATCTCGTCATCACTGTAACTATGACCTCACCCCAAGAAACTGCGGATTAACCTCGCTGGCAGCATGAGATTGCTGTTTTGAGATAAATTGCACTGGGAGACAACTGGCTGCTATCCAGCTTGCCACAAATGTAAATTGATCATGCAAAAATGCTCATTTGAACTAAATCCAAAAGGTTCTCTAACCAGAGCTTTTTGAAAAAAACTCCATTACACACTATACTGTTTGGAAGTCTGACTCAATAAGCACATAGTTTGAAAATCGTGGTTAGCAAAAAAAAAAAAAATCATATAATTGGTCCATAAAACATAATGATGGGGTTTGTAAATCTTCATCTGCAGTGTCGGTCTGAGAGCAGTGGTGGATCAGACATTTTCATTATCACTTGATCAGAATCTCATCCGTTACAGGCGGAGTGACGGTTCACCTGTTGTGAATGTCGACATGAAAATGTATGCTCGCGTTAATCTGTTGCACATTCAAGTATTGGATTGTATGTAGCTCGAGCTGTTATTCCCTGCTGATGCACTTAAAATACCATGTTGTCATGTACTGACCAAGCAACTACAGTAAATCCCCGCTGCAAATTCCTTTCTAATTCATATTGGAAATGGATACTTGAGAATCCCAGTGGGTGTTGGAGCTGACAATGCAGGATTGTCTTCTGGCACACTCTTGTCGTGGTAATGTTGATGGTTGTCATTCCGGGGATTAGAGGATGAATAGAATGATGAAGGATACATGCCGTTTCCCAGATTAGGATTGACCTGCTTTAAAACATAATGGTGATTTCTTCTCATCCGATTAAAGCCACGGAGTGACCCAAATTGTTTTGCATTCTCTGCATTAAATTTCGAAATATCTACAATGAGAAGCACAAGAAATAATTAAAAATGTTATATATATGAGAAGCCCTCTTTTTTCCCCCCTATTTTTGAATCAAATCTGAACCAATTTATGGAGGCTTAAACTTGAGCAACCGGTATTCCCTCTGCACATTTTGATCTGTAAGCCTTGCCGTATGATCAGTTGCACGTCTGTCACGAGGAAGATCAGACCCACACAAGCGGAAATCCTCCGTTTGTCCTCGCTGATGTTAAGACTTCAGTGAACTTGCCTCCTCTTTAATGAATACTAGTTGTACAGCATCTGTACAGCTCCTCATAGTAGACCCAAGATATTTCCAGATATGACTTTAAAGGAGCAGCATATTCCATGGGAAGGTATACGCGTGGTGCTCTGATGTGCCAAAGCTGCATGATTTATTGTGATTATGATCTACTGGGATGCAATGTGAATTTTAAAAGTCCTGAAAAGTCTGATTTCTTTTTAAATTACACAAAAAAATGATCTTGGAAAGAGGATTAAAAATAGTTAAGAAGTGCAAGGGGTATTTTTAGAACACCTTGGAAGCAGGTTGCTGATTTCTAGCCTCTAGTTTTTTGAGCAAATTAAGATCACTCAACACAGCACATGGGTCTGGCGTGCAAATTGAGTTATTACAATGGCTGTTTGATGATAGCATGAAACTTAGCTGGTCACTTGTAATTCTGTATTTATAGGGTACAAATTACTCGTGTTTGTAAAGCCTCATTAAAGCCGTTGGCGCAGGCAGGGCCCAGAAAATGTACCAAACGCAGCGCAGACATTGTGTGCACCCAGCATTACTTTATGGCGCTGCCCCGATCACTCAGCCACCCCATCTATTTGGGGTGGCATCTCATTACATGGTAAATGAAACAAAGATGAAAGGAAAAAAAGTGACTAAAGCCCCTTGTCAGAACAATTACTTTGTGCAGAGGGGGGTCAGGTAATTAAATTTTTACTGTACTGCTGAGTAATATTGCTCCTCTCAATCAGAGATGGTGGTCACCTTCTACCTGCAGGAACGTTTCAGCCGGAACACAGTATGTTTAGATTAAGTAAAGTACGGGTTCACCCTGACCTCAACTTATAGAGCCATATTTAGAAGCCAAACCTTGTGGATAAGGGTAGAGGTGGGCCAAAACGTTTCTTAAACGTAATTTCATCCTAATTCATAATTTCATCCTTTAGTCTTACCTCTGTCGTGCAAATTTGTAGTTAGTAGTTTTTGCTGTTTTTTTTTGTCTTCCTCCCCCTGGCCTTTCTGATCACCTTTGCTGTTTGTGGCAGGGGGCGTGGCTTCTTTCTTCAGCTGCAGCTGCCGAGGCGCACCTGTTTCACATTCCGCTCATACACCGACTATCGAAGAGCCTCGTTTCATCATTTTCTTAACTACTCGTGACTTTCGGCCAGCTGCTTCTTTTTGTAGGTGTTTTTGTACCCCTTTCTTCTCTATGCCCAATTTTCAATCGGACAGCGCAATTTTTTTCCCCCTGTTGTCAGTTCCCTCCCTCCTTCCACTTCCTGCAATTTTGAGTGTTTTTTTCATTCATTCATTTCAGGGTCCAGAATTTAGGACTTTGAATTTATCAAAGAATAGTTTGAATTTTTTAACATGAAATTGTGTCAAATCCTCACCATCAGTGTGGTTCATCAGCAGTGACTTTTCCCCTACTGCGCCCCAAAAAGTCTGACCTTGCAATCACCCGGCACTATTTTCGCATATTTTCGCATATTGTTTTTTGGATTAAAACGCTTTATCCGTGTGTCCCCAGCAACTAGACGAAACTATTTTCTCCAACACCAAAACCAGGCCGGAACTCCAATCATGGGACGCAGTGGGGGATCAGCGTCAGTGCTGATGAACGACACTGATGGTGAGGATCTCATACAACTTCATGTCAAAAAATCCAAACTATCCCTTTAACATTTTCATCCAAACCAAACCGATAAGAGCATTTCAAAAACGAATACAGGACCGCGGTGGAGACTTCACTGTTATGTCATTAATCTTGTCATTGTTGCTGACAGACAAAATGTCACCATAAATGGAACGCTACGGTGCAGAACGCCATCATAGCGAGCTGATTCTATCACATGGCGCTCCCTGTGGTCAAAATATGTCAATAACTGGAGCTCAATCCGGGTATAACTAAATAACAATATGCTGATTTTCGTAATGCGAAGATACAAAACACCACAGAATCCCACCTTGAGCCCAGACCCCCTTGGGGAAGCGGTGGAGTTGAGTCAGCAGGCGCTTAATGAAGACTTCAGCTGTGTGTCTCCCCGGGCATCATGAGGCACCCTGTCTTGCAGATATGAATGCATGTTTATGTAATGAAATTGCTCTCCCCAGTTATGTGTTTGTAGACATAATTGCTGCCTGGATTAAGTTCACAGGCAACATTTCTACAAACGAATGAAGAGTTTCATTTAAATCCAGGCTGTGGGAGGGAATTACAGTGATGTTATACGGACAGAAACTCCTCAATCCACAAAGGGGAGCGGAAATTCAGGTGCGTGTGTGTGTATTTTGCGAGTAAGGAAGTCAGGGAAGTAATGGAAACCTGAGGCAGCAACACCCTCCATGAAATAAGTAAAGGCAAGAAACTGGGACATTTAATACCCCATAGTCCAGCCAGGATTGCGAGAACTACAGACCAAACATCAACAGACGTTTTCATTACAGTTCCAATGGCTGGGCTGATGTGCAATTTAATCAGTCTGTTTCCAGCTTGCCCAAATGTTTACATATTTCCCTGTGGAGATATTCAGAACCCCCAGCTGAGCACTTTCCTGTGCTGGAGTTCTCCCAGCGGAGCAGGAGGGTCACCTCCATGCAAATGTGTATCGCTGAATAAGGCCTTGATGTTTGTCGATGTACTGAGCAACCCCCTCCGAGTCTCTGAGCGGGGTTCTGCCGAGGTGCCGCCCCTTGGGGATTGCTTTGTTCCACTGCTTGCGTGGTTTAAAATTCCCCGAAAAAAAATAAAATCTGCAGGCGGATGGCCGAGAAGGGCTATTTGCCTGACCTGAACTTTTGTTATCATGTTAACTGGTTTCTCAGCGTTGCAGTGCACTTGAGTCACTTATTGTTCTCGTTGTCCGATCACTTTCACACTTCACATTTTAATAGAATTCATGCAAACAATATATGAAAGAAGCTCCAAGAAATGTTCATTAAAATGTGTAGAATGCATCCGTGTGAATCAGCACTTCTCGACAAATCAGCTCAGGTGAATGAGCACTATATAGATTATTTATACCTTAAAAACTGCCCCAACCCTTAGAAACTGTAATAAGCCACCGTGAGCAATTTCCCAACAATGCCTATCCTTTGACATTTGTTAATTCCAGAGTCCCACATTCTGTGTGCAGGCGCATCTAAGGAGATAAATGAATGCTGATTAATTTGGCAAAAGGGTGAGCACGTGAACGCTGAAGGTGGCGTTTCTCTGGGCTGTGTTGGTTGGTATCCAGCTCACACACACATGCACCTTAAGAATCCTTTAATCCTGTGACACAGAGAGGAGGATTTAAGCAATACGAATCCTAAAAATAACACCAAAGTGCCAATATAGGGCAGTGATATGATGCACCATTGCAGCATAGTCATCAAAGGTGACAGGTTTCATCGTGGAGTAACTTTTAGCGGTCTTATCTCAGCACCGCAGGGAGAACATCTACACATTTAGTTGCATTTAATATCACGCAGGTAACAGGAAAATAACGCTATTAACAAATTCTGGAGTGGCACTTCCGTCCGAGCTGTACGGTTAGCGACGACTGAAGAATAATTGTTATACATTAAATGTGTGCCAGAGAGGAGTCAGGTCGGGTTGTTTTTCAGCATAATTGGAGTCTCCTCTTGCTCTTCTGCAGTTCACTCTGAGTCACCTGCATGGGCGAACAGCTGATAAGAGACTAAAATACCATCTCTCTTGGCTGTGTGGTAATTGAGCTGCCAGCGGACATCCACGCGGCCGATGGTTACCTGTATGACAGTCCTGCTTCATAACTGCGCTTCGTCTCCAATGGAGAGGTCGTGTCACGCCACTCAAAAGGAGACACTCCTGCAGGTCTACGTGTGAAAATCCCCACCGTTGCCACACCTTAGTTTTCCCACTATGATTGAGGTGATATGAGAAATGGATTTACTATAATGAGGATAGTTGCAGAATAGTGTTTGCCAATATCTGCCTCTCCACCATTTGCGAGTATTATGCCAGTTTTATATTTTTACAAGCGCAATCACACTGTTGGCATGATGGGCTGGCGTGCTTTTAGACAAATTGGTGTGCGGCAGGTGGGAAAGGTTTTCCACTAATGGCTAAACTTTGTTGCTTTTTGTAGCCTGCCCAGTTTTTGCCGAAGATGGAAGAGTACTAAGACTCTCTCAGTCTCTCTTTGTCCTTTATGGAGACTGTCAGGCAACACTGAGCTGCCTCCAAAGTTACCTATTAATCGATGGCAAAGTCAGGAATGATAAACAATTAACAGAGCTGGAAAGCTGCGATGCCGCAGCTGTCTCTCACGCCAGTATTTCTAAAGTGCCTTGTGAATGATGCCAGCACAAAACTCTTTTAACTCTCACTTCTTCACATCTACTTGAATTTTCTCGATCCCTGTTGGCATCTTGTTTATTTGCACCAAAATCAGGTGCTCCATCAGGATAAAAATGCAAAAACAATGCTACAAATTTGAACTGTATTTTCTAATGTGCCACTTGTAGGGTTATTGTCCAGTGAACGATTATGTTTCTCATTCAAACACATGTGTCACCACTGTCTCAGAAACATGTTTTTGTTGTCGAGATAAACCGGAAAAGTAGTGAGGTACACCCTTATTCGCTGTCTGCACACAGTGGCCATGCTTCGTATTCACTCATCCTAATTCATATGAGGACAAGCTGTGTCATTTCAGGCTACAAGTCTACCCTTTGTCACCTACGCAAGAGTATATTACTGCATGCCGAGCTACAACCTGCTCATGAGCACACAGCCAGCGTCACTGTGGCTGAAATGATGCTGTGACGCTGACCGAGGACTGCAGCTGCTGCCATCCTACGCGTTCCTCTGCAGCAGCAGTGACAAGGGTCCACCGGGAAAGATGGGGAGCACGTGCATCTGTGCATGTATGCATGTTAAAAATGGCTGAGTCACAGGCACTTTGGGCCAGCTTGAGTAAAAAGATGGTATAGTTGTAAACTGCACAGGCATAGATTTCACTGCTCAAAGTTGATTTTGGTGCATAATCGTAAATCTAGTGTTTACATTTATATTAAAAGGCCGGTCAGATTGATAATTTGTGTGTGTGCAGAAGGAAAGTGAATTCTTGCAGTGATTGTGTGCAGTTTCAAGGGGATTTTTTCATTTAATTTCAAGCAGAAAGAACTACGTGTCCACATTTGAATGCTGGGGTATTGAACACCACGGCTGGATTAACTCTACAAACATACTGAATAGCTCAAGAAGGATGAGAGAAATAAACTCATAAACTCAATAAACATAGTTAAATCATAAAGTGTTGGTGGGCAACTTCAGAGAAGTAAATGAAGGTGTGATTAATTCAAGTATCCTGCTTTCTGCTCGTGTGTGATTACAAGGAGGCCATGAATCATCCAGTGTACCACCCTGCACCTACGCCTCACCCAGCTGAATTACAGGAGGGGAAATTTTCTAATTAACTGTGAGCTAATTGCTCTAGCAGTTGATGCTAGGAGAAGGATGTGCATCATGTGGTGGTAATTTCTCTTAACTTTAAAAAGGGCTTGGCAGCTTTACTGATAGAAGTGGTGCATTTTTCTGTGGAAGCTTTGAAGATTTTAAGAAAATTCAGGGGGAAGTAAACAGTACATCCATGACACCATTTTCTAGAAAATAATGCAAATTGTGTACTTATTGTGTGCATTCTTGTAACTGAATGATTCACACAGAATGACAGGAATCTATATCTTGCGATCATATATACACAATATTTACATCAAATGGGGTGTCACTTGTGTATCACATTTGTATTTTTGTTGAGCATTCATTCAAAAATACTTGTAATACACTTTTTAATTACACACTCCAGAGTTATAAGTGGAAGCCAATAATAATGCATTCCCTACTATTTTTAGTTTCTAAATGGAATACAACCTAAGACATCAGTGTTCTCTATCTTAAAACACTGTCATTTTTGCAGACTGACTGAGGAGCTGTAACAGTATCACATTCTGCAGCAAACGCACACAACCAAAAGTGAGCATGAAGCATCGGGCCGCTGACCACATGTCAGGAATTGATGACTTGGGAATGAACGCTAGAACGTATTGGAAATGAAAAAGTTGAAAGCGGAGGTGAGGCGAGGTCTGTCTGTAAACTGACTTTGGCAGGTGAAGGTACGGATAATAAACGACATCAATCAGGAATCTGGCTCTTCCTTTGTTTCTGTCATTCCGCTGGAGGAGGAATGCCAGAATCATTGCTAATTTGTTCTGGGTAAAAATCTTTCAGTTGACGGAGGAAGCATTAAATATTTTAGTGTAACTGACATTAAGAAATGTACTTGTATTGCAAATTCCACAGTTTGAGATCAGCATTTTTCAGAAAGAAATACAAATGTGTGATGTTGCGTGATGTCTGATGAAGTTTTCTTCTGTTATACGTTGTACCCCTGCACCTACATGGAGCCATTTGTTATTATCTGGATTGTCAATTCAGGCTGTGCTATTTCAGATATGACATAGCATTCCATGAGTATGTCACTTCTTGGAAATGGAGATACCTCTGGAATGCTGGATCTTGTAGACTACATTCCATTTGATTTACGAGTGACATTCTTGGAAGTCTGTTATGTGTTGGTATTTGTCTGGTCATCTTACATCTTGCAACAACAAACCTACAAGCCCTTCAACTTTAGCCATGAGTGAAAGGCATACAATTGCAGCTACATGGGAAAATCCCAATTGAAACATAAGATAAGTTATTATTATTTGGAACACTTGAGACAGTATCGATTAGATAATTAAGTGTCACCCTAAACTGGAAACCAGTGCATTGAGAATTTTGTTTACATGGCATCAAGTGAATTCATTCTTAGTTAACAAGCAGCACAATTCAAATCATGAGTTGACACATCAGGTGTTACCGGCTTCACTTTGTGGTTTCAAGCTCATCTGACATGTGTCCTCTACAGCAGCTTCGAAAGGAACAATTAATTCCGAAGATTATGCATACTTGTGTTATTGGATGAAAACCTTGTTTTACAATCTATTATTGTGTAACATGCCTAATGTTGGTGCTTGGGAAGCCTCACCTTATTCCAGATAGTTATAATAGTTTGTGCATAGCTTATCATGGCTCACTCGGACTAACAACTACAATTTAAAATTTGTCTCGAATATATTGTACATTTTTACATAGATTTGTTTTTATCTTTGAAAACCCTCTGTTACCTGTTTTTTGGACATTGAACTGATTTTTTATTCCAAGTAATTTGACATTCTCCTGCATCTTGCAATGTCAGATGTTTACGACATTGTCAAAGATTGTTGATCAGTTTTTCTCTACAAAAGCCAGCATCCAGTGGCATGCTCTCACTCAATGATTTATTTACCATGCTAATTAAAAATTGATATTTGCACATCACATGACACGGCCTGCAGCAGTGATGTGTGTCAAGAGTTATGCCGCCCTTATCGTCTTATGATGCACTACATTGACATCTCAAAGGTTATGTTTTGCCAGGTGGTCTCTCTCATTTCAAATGTGTCCGCATTAGCCTTCTTCTGTATGCAGCCCTCAATGCAAGGAAGCATAGGGCCCTGCATTGATAATTGCAAACTTCACTTCAGTGTTAATATTGTTGAATATGAGAGAATTTTGCGTAACAACTTTTCTCAATCTCGTGTCTAGCAGCATAAGTGCAGTTGGAAACCTCTGAGCAATCAAACACACCGTTGCTACGATATCTCTGTCACTAACCTGCAACACTGGCTACAGAGTTTGCCAGTGCCCACGTATCAAAGGCCAGAGGTGCGTAGGTCGGACTAAATCGAAGCTGTAAATTGCCTGTCATTCCGAACGTGGACTGATGCTTGTTAATGTGTTTTAGGTCTGGTGAGAGAATGGCGAGCCGTTCGTGCGACTTCTTGTCAGACCCGCCGTGGCCCTGAACGGTGCAAACACTTATAAATAATGGACAGATGATTTAGCCACAACTAAATAGCTGAAAGACAATAATGAGTTGTCTTTGGCTGATAATTTCACCTGCTCATGGAGGAGTAAATCAGAGTGGAGTGACATCCACTACACAGCACGGTGATTATTGCCTGTTGTGTATTCACTTGATAGCATTACGCTCACTGCTTATCATTAATAGGTGAACAAAGCGATGGGTATTTTTCACTATATAACAGGAATATAAATGGCAGGTCCCTCAAAACAGGAGGACACTATTTTCAGTGTTTAAGGCGGTAGGTTGGAGAGGCCAAACAAGAAGAGGACCACTTTTCTGTTGCAGGCGATCGCAGATTCTGTTCCTTATCAGTGAAGTGTGCTGTGATGTTGTGTGTCCAACGCTCCTCTTTGTGACGGTGACGTGCCTTGCTCACTCAGGCATGTTGGCAAGCGTCCTCTCGCCCTCATGCAAGGTGTGCTCTGTTGGCACAACAGTTCCTCCCAAATCGTACGAGGAGGCTCCTAATGCAATTCACGTTATTTCTCTCCAGTCCACTATCCTTCACTACATTTATTTGGGCAACTGATTTTCAGCAATCCAACCACATATGACATTTGTATTCACAGAATATGAGTTCTTTTTATTAACCTAACTCATTTACAAATTAAGCATCTTCATTTTTTATAACCATTACAGGTGATAGGTCACAGGTCAGGATCCACAGGAAGGTGGACAGTGAAGCTAGAAATTGATGGCACCTCAAATACAACCACATACACACTCTGAGAAGTTTCCTTTTTACCAAAGACACTGACATGCATACAGGAACTGAAACTGCATATTGGCAATATAATCGTAATAGTAATAAATCCCACTTGTTTCTCCTGGCTGTTGCCCAGGGTAAAGTACATCTTCATTTCCAGTACAATAACCTTACCACCTGCTGACAAGAAAGAGGCGTGTCAAAGGCCATAAAGACTCCCTCTAAAACTCATTAGGGGAGATTCTGTTGAGAAACGTCTGAACTGACAGGAATTTCATTAACATCAGCTCTCTTTGACACCAACTTAGTGGGATATAAAATTGGCAGTGAGTCTTAAGGTGTATTTGCCATCATAAGGGCTGAGTGGGGAGGATGATATCCAATTAAATAGAAAAATTGGGGGTGAGTGTGGATGAACTGATGAAATTCTGGTGAAATACTGTAGTGATACTAATGTATTCCAGCAGGCAGGAGATACAATAACCAGAGGTATAGGTGGATTTGCTCGGCTTGTGAAACCGACAATTAAATCAGTTTCCACACTGTCATTAGATAACGATGCTGATGGAGGTATGTGGGTGTTCAGGTCTCTGCGGCCATGGTGGCTATGGACGTAGTTTGAGATATAGAGTATGAGCAGCTGGATATCATTCAACTTACCACTAGAATAGAAAGAAAAAAGAAACAACAACTTGCAATTGAATATATATTTTAATACAAAATTAAGGCTTTGTAAAGCTTTGTGTCAGGCACAGCTTTACTGGAACGCTCAAAATATAATTAATATGAAGGTTACCTCAAATGCTCTCAAAATCTGTTTGTTTTTGGCTACTGAGGAGTTTTTTTTCATGTATTCCATCACCATGTCCCTTTACACCATGTGCAAAAATAGTCTGTCAATCTGTCCACCAGTGGAGGTTTTAAATCAAATATGTAAGTATTTCTTTATTTCTTACATATGTTGATCCACTAAGACTATATTAGGGATTTACCATATATTGTAGCTGCAACAACAGTGAGTGTGCATCGTTACTCTACGGTCAACAGACAGCAGGAAAAGGGCAAAGGAATCAGACGCAAGACAGGCAGACAGGACAAATTGTAGCGGTGTGACAAATGTGATACCTGTGCACGAGCGCAGCTGTGACACAGAACAAAGAAAAGGAGCCTGAAGCAGTAAGCAGGAACACTCCCCTCATTGCACGACGAAGGAGGACGGGTGCGGCGGAATCTGAAAGAGAGAGAGATAACAAGGGGGGCTGGCCATCATGTAAGCATATTACTCAATTCAATATTGGTACAGAGCAAATTCACAGTACGCTTTTGACTTGCAACACCATAAAGCAGCCATGCACAGCTACTATTGCTGTATGTGTTTGCTCCAAATCAAAGTGCCTGTTTTTCACGCTTTTATGCTTTGAAGGGATCAGCCAGGCCTCCGGGCCATTACCCGGCACCACGCACCCGCCCGGGCTTTCTTCTCTGCCACCGGTGATCACTTCACTGGCTCCGGCACCTCAGCTCCGTAATGATGCTTCTCACACCCTTCAGCACAGCAGTCACTCCCTATCTTGCAATGCGGACCTAGAAGAGTTACCACCAGCTATCATATACTTTGTTGGTACTGTAGGTCACGGCATCAATTTTCTTCTAGATGTAGTTGCACATTTCTCTATAAAGATGAAATAATTTAAAACAGAGTATTGGTCACTCTTGCAACTGGTACTTGCAATGAAAATGAACTCAAATGTTGAGTTGTGTGATCTAGTGGAGATGGTATGAATATATGGTTATTAATATACCATGGGTAATAATGGTTGAGAAGTAGTTTTGAGTAGAATATATGCAAAGGTGGCGGGAAAAATGTTTGTGCATACAAGTATCAAAATATTATACACTATGCTCAGGTTGTACGGTATTAGTATTATTAGTATTAGTATTAGTAAGTGGGAGCGTGTAGCAGGTCCCTCTAAAATGTATGACGCCTCCCCAATTTGCATCCTCACTTTTTTTGAGCACGATAGCATTACACAAAGATTACTGAGCTGGTTGTTTTGAAAAATACACAGCATGTACTGTATGTCCAAAGAGTGTCAATACTGCTGAATGAGCAGTACTAGTGTTAACACAGGGAGCAGGTAAAGAGTAAGGGTCTGACCAAGGTGGACCCAATGGGGCTGGAGTAGCTGCAAGGTCAGGCGAACTTCACCCAACAGTGGAAATTCCTCTGCTGCCACTTTCCTGGAAAGCGACTTTGGTCGACCTGGCCGACTCACTTGAGAAGATGTAAAAGCCGTTGAGTTTTCCGGCGCTTGAACGCTGAACTGTGCGAGTGCAGCTTGCTGTTTAGATCCTTTGATCATTGACAGTCATGACGTGGAACAACTGCCGAGTTCATCAGCACTTTAAACCAAATCTGGGCAGCCAAAGTGTTGCCGCACACAGGGCAAGAGTGTGTGTGTGTGTGTGTGTGTGTGTTCGGGAGGGGGGGGGTGTGGATTGCAACAGCAGCTCAAGTACGAAAGAGAATCAAACCAATGCGTAACAAAGTCGCTGCAATCATCATTGTATAAGTACATCAAACGTATTGCCTGTCAGCTGTCTGAAAATGTGACGGGACACGGAGGGAGCGCACGCGAGATTGTGATCCATTAATATCCCTCGCAAATCTAGAAGCAAATAGATTTCATGGATGACTGATTTGAGTGGCAGCGTGTGACAGCATGAGACTTAGATAAACGCGGTTAGATAGTCATATGCGCTAATCGACCCCCTCAACCAGAACCATGATTCAATTTCTTTTTTTCCCATTTCTGTTTTACCTGTAAAAGATAATGGCAACATGCATTGTTATCATCCATGAACTGCAAGGTTAGAGCCCAAAGAGATTTTGGGGGGGTCATACAGATCATTTATTTATCAAAGAATTAAAAATGTGTTTTCAAGGTTTCACGTGTTGCCTCTTTCTGCCCGTTGGATGGAGGACACTGTAGCATGGGTTTTTTCTCTCTCCCCATTTATTTCCTCAAGACAGAAATACGGAGTGAAATCTGGTCTTGCATCTATGATGCACAACTCGTACCTGCTTGAGATGCAGTGAGCCCTTGGTTTGGTTCGAGAGCCCATATCAGCTTCTCTGAGGATACGTTTTTGGGCCTGAGCATTCAACAAATACAACAGGCAACAGCACAACATGCCCATTATGCCTCCATGATGGTAACTGCAATTGTGTTTTGTTTTGGGGTTTTTTTTAACCTGAAACGTACTACGTTCTACCTGAACACATTCAGGCATTTACGCCGCCATTTACACACTGATGGCTGAGGCTGCCATGCACATCGGGGAAAAGTTGGGGGGTTCCGAATTTTGCTCAAGGGCACTTTGACATGATCGAACTCTCCAGGCCGGGGGGATCGAACCGGTAAACCGCTCAATTACAAGAAGGCAACTGTGAGCCAACCCCCACCTGATAATGTTGACTTCATTGCGAGAAATTGGAGAAAATGCACACACACACACACATACACTAAAACACACCAGTGTCTTCATAACGGATCCTTCAGGAGCTTTGCTGAGAACCCCAGAAGCGCCTTCTTACATCCTGTCAGAAGAAAACAAACAAGAAAGCAAAGCCACATGGCCGTGTAGGCTTCTGGCTTGGTAACAGAGCCTCAAAGGTGGTGCAAGCTGACACCATTTCTCTTTGGGGAAACGACTAATGAGTCCCTCTACTGCTCAATAATGTCGAGCTGGGACGACCATGCACAGCTTCATAAAGGCCTACTGAAAGACAGAGCAGGTTAGAGCTGCGCAGCTACACACACAAGCACACAGCAAGTCTTAGCAATGTTATTGTGGCTAATAGTGTGTAACAGATTTACAGGAAGAGTTACACTTCAATCTATGTTGCACAATCTCTCAGGCTGGCTATGTTTATTTGACCGCAGAACACACTAACATGTCGTTAGGTTTGCAAATAAATGTATTGCAATTTAATATACCCACAATAATGTTTGCAATTAGATTGCTTCCTCAAGTCATCCAATCTGACCACAATATGTGTATGAGGGCATGTACAGGATGTGTTGCACAGGCATCCTGACATGGAAATTCAATTCCCATACAGCCTGGCTATCTGGTTTCCTATTAACCTATAACTTGTGTGTGTCTGTGTGTGTGTTTTAAGGGATATTTCAGATTTTTTGACATGAAGTTCTATGAGATCCTCAACATTCCCCCCACTGTGTCCCGTGAGCAGAGTTCGGTTTCGGTGTAGCAGAAAGTAGTTCTGTCTAGTTGCTGGGGTCACATAGATAGAGCATATAGGTCCAATAAACAAAATTCGCTCAAAGGAGTAATCCATTTGCAGAAAAGTCCGACCTCGCAACCACCCGGCACTTATCCTTATAAGTTATCTTCGTATTACTATCGTGTTTCATCATCAGCTGTTTCATGGCATTTACATGCTCGGAAGGAGACCGCTGCAACGCGTCTTCTCTTGAGTTGCAGCAGTCTCTTTCCGCCTCCTTCCTCCTTCAGCTGGTGATGGTGCGCGCAGTGATACGAAGGGAGGGAAAATAGCGCCGGTCAGACTTTTTTGTGGCCAAGAATTCGTGATGCAGATAGATTACTTTTTGAACGTATATTATTTTTTGGAGCAAAGTGCTTTACCCGTGTTACCCTAGCAACTAGACGGAACTACTTTCTGCAACACTAAAACCGGGCCGAAATTCTGCTCATGGGACGCAGTGGGGGAAAAGTCACTGCTGTTGAATGACACTGACGGTGAGGATCTCATACAACTTCATGTCAAAAAATCCGAACTATCCCTTTAAGATGCACTTTCACTTTTAATTCAAGTTAAGCTATCCTGAAACACCACTCACAAGGCCCACTGTGATTATCTTTGCACTGAAATCACAGCCACACCTGAACGGCAGTTACTTTTCTTCATTAGGTGAAGCTTTTAAATAGCTGAAATGAAGTGAGGTGACGCATGTTTGCCGCGAGGAGCATGATCAACACTTTTGCAACGCTACAGCGGTCTCCGCTTTGATTGATCCGCCCACCTCTCTGCACCCACTGACCGGTGAGATTGAAGGAGTGCCGGCCTCATCCAGTCTGATCCTCTGGTATTGTTTTCTTCATTTTCCCCTCCGCAGCCGAGGAGAGAGCAAGAGAGAGCAACCTGGACAGGATGCACCCTTCAGTCCTTGTTTACTTCTCACCTTAGTAACTGTGGGTGTGGGAGCCCACTGTGATCGGTGGTCAGTCCTCCATCACGGCAGTGTTAACAGCATGGTCCTCCCACATTAGCCTTAGCAATCCAACTATTATTTATTTTTTTTTGCCCTGTGTCTCATTTGGGATTCTCACCTTTATTTAAACCTTCACAGTAGACATA
>CAESWR010000386.1:2223481-2233723 GCA_903171835.1 Mullus surmuletus
TAACTCAACTCAAAACCTCCGGTATTTAATTAATCATAAACGCAGCCCTGCGCCTTTGGGTACAGAATGCATTTCGAAAAAAAAATTGATTAAAGCGTTAGTCTTCTTTAATGTTCCCAAGTATTCCTCCACACGTGTGCAAATTTGCAAAGGCCATTATGCTTCCACTATTGCTGATTGCAAATTTCAATCAATGTTCATCTTTTATAATTGCATTCAAATGTAGCACATTACGACCTGGGAATGTGAACGCCTATATGTTGCTGTCAGCTGTCAACATGTACTGATTTATTAGACAATTTCCATAATTGACAAGTGGGTAAGTTAGCGTTTTGTACGATAGCTAACGGTCTTTTTTTTATGTTGCCCGAAAACATTCAAAGGATCATTACCGAGCTATCATCTGTCACTTTAGTGCCCTTTTTTTAATCATAGATTTCTTGTAAAGCTTGCTCTTCAGTGAGGGAAGAATTTCTTTAGTGAATAGTAAAGTACAAATTGCGCACTTAAAGCATCTTTCATATCCCCTTCAACTATGCTTTGTCCGTGCTGTAATTTGGAGCGTCACAAAATCAGACCTTGATAAAGACATAATGTTGAAAAGTTCACGTCTAGATGCCTTGGTTTAGCAAATCAGCTGCTCACATTGGCTCACATTGTCAGAGAGATATCTGAGAAGCGTGGAGGTCATTGTGTTTTTGCACCTCGGCTTCATCTACTATGACAAGTCGCAATCTCTCCTGTCAAAAAAGCAGTGGTTATCTGTCACTGGAGATATTTTGATGGGTTTTGCAGAGACATGAGACTACTGATGCTTGAAAGTCTTCATCCATGGCTGTGGTTGCGGGGAACACTCAATGGAACTCGCCGTTTCGAAATGACTGTAGGTGAAAGACATGCCCGAAACAGCCTTCAGTCATTTAATTTGACTGTTTAAAGTTCTCACTTTGGGTGGACATATAGTTTTGAGCCGCTGTCCGAAAACCCTTCGCTGTTTTCCCGATTACAACAATCAAACGGCTAAACGCCACAAATAATCAAGAATCTTAAGATGGAGCTACTCTAACCTCTCAGCCTGGACATTGATAAAAAAGTAGGAGGTTCTGCAACACACATTCACTCACGCACACACACACCAGCACACATGGCAACTTAGTATAAACTTTCACTGACATATTCACAGTATGCACTCCCCTTCCTCTATGTCCAATTAAAGCCCAGTTATCGGTACAATCAAAACCAGAGGCCACGCCCCTTATTGCCACAATCTCCCTAAATCCTGAGTAGCATCGATTCTCATCAGATCCCCCTCCCCAACTTCAATAACAGTCTGAATAAACACAGTCATCCTCCTCCAAACCCAGCAGAAGGCAGTTAGAATAAAGCTACATGACTTACTCTAGAGCTTTCACTCAACATCATCAACAAAAAATAAACTCTGAATTCTTAAAGGGAACTAATTGTTTGACAATGGAAAAAAAGAAAATAAATCAAACACTCGCACATAGCACTTTAGTTATGGGAAAAGTAATTTAGAAATCTGGTTGCATCTCACACACACACACACTTTAACAGATTATCTCTTTTTAAGTAGCTAGGATCCCTGCAGGATTAAAAAATACTATCAAGATGAAAAAGATACTGCTGCCACAGAGTGCTTAAACGTCACCTTTCCTTCTTACTTTCTTTGACACTCGCACATCCAATTATCATCCACTGACAGACACACACACACACACACAGTCAACGAAAAAAAGACGTGTCTTGAAACTTCAAAAAATAAAACTCCTCAATATTCTGAAGAGTTACTGACATAAATAACACATTTTATTTTTTGATTAATTTATCTATATTCTAATGAAAATTCTATAAAAAAAATGCCCATGCTGATTTTGAGAAAATCTGTGCTTTTATCAGCGTAAACTCACTGAACTGTATCATCACAAAATACGGCAGTGTGTAAAAATCCGTATTTAGATTATAACATGATAAAAGTTTGCACTCTTATCATTACATAAAAATAAATAAAACTTCACTGTCATTTTTCCAGTTAATGGAACGACAAACTGATTACTTGTGCTGACAGCTGATGTTTATCAGGATTTTATCACAGCATTCAGTCACTTTGCCAAATTAGATTAAAGCAGGTCTAGAACTTCTTGGCAGGTGCTTTACAAGTTTTGTAAATAGGACAATTCAATTAATTTTTATATACTCTTGGATCATAATATTTCCAATAAGATGCCGGAAACCACTAATGATTCTGCTATCTATGGTCTATGTTAGCAGTGGGCGATTGGCCAAGGGGTTTAGTGGTTTCCAAGGGTTATTTCGGTCTCCGTCCAGTGCTCCATTGATCCACTGACATATGGTGAGATGGTGAACTGAGGTCATTGAGCACCGTCAGACTGTGTCATCTCGTTTCCTCTTGAAAGTTAGGATGAATACATAAGACACACTTTATTCCTCACTCTAATTCTCTAGCTCCTTGCATTAATAGTTGTATATGTCTTCAGCTTTGCCATTTACTGTGCACCTCTGCAGATGATGATACACGTGTCGCTCCTTCATTGGCAGATAGTTCATTCAGACCAGATAGAGGAATCAGTGTGAGACAAAATGTAATTCCTTTCTATCAGGTGGCTGTTTGGCATCAGGAACAGACTTACATGATGTTGTGTATGAACGTTGTGTATGTACTGTAGGTGGTTACAATGTTGTGTATGAACGTTGATGGAATTCTAAGTCCAGTTTCAAAGGCTGCAGAATTATCATTAAATTGAGTATTAATCAGCTGCTCTTTTATTCCAAATGATCTACATCTGATGCTTTTCTTTTACAGTCAAGTGTTAATGAATCACAGTTGTCAATGACTTTTGAAATTGCTGAGAACTGTTATCCTACTGGATGCAATCAATTTCTCCCCAAGTCTGTCAATACATTAATCAGCCTTTAAAAGGCCTATTAGTACTGATCAGAGACCACTGCCGGCCCTTGGCCCACATCCAATCAGAGTGAGCATCTCTGGAACAGCAGGGTTCCATGGAGAAGTTAATTTGTCTTTTTACCCCAACCATTTTGTTTTCACCAGTCAAGGAAAATCCAGACAAAACTTAGTTTTTCTCTTCTCAAATCACGACTTGACGATTATTATCATCGATATAGACTTCAATAGATGCAAAAAAAAAAAAAAGGGAAGCAGCCGCCAACAGTCTGACCCTGATTCTCACTCATCATTATAACAACCTGATAACCAATCAGGTATGATCTGTTTGCAGCCTTGTTTTAATTTTCCCTGAGATCAAACACTCAGTATGCCGCCTGTCAAAACTGGAATAGAATAATGAAACAAAAACACCGCAATTAAATGACTAATTGGACGGAATCACTTCAACATGCACGCTGAGTGAAATATAAAAGTCCCTTTGTATTTCTAATGCAGGTACAACTGTCAAAACAGTGCAAATGGTTCTAAAGCTGTCCTGAATATCGCTTTGGACATTTGTGAATTAGAGCCCAGCATAGCACTTTAACAGTAGTCTTTATTATTATCATATTTAGTAAGTCTGCAGTTAACAACATTAGTAAAATGAATTGAAGCGTTTAATTCTTCTGTATCGCTTGGCTTCAGCGCACGGATTCACATATCTGACACTGGGCAGCAATTCATTCATCGGCATATAAGGGGAATTTTTTACTCCCCTTGAGTGAGATTTATGGGATGAACATGATTTTGAGATCTCCCTACTTGTTTGGAAAATAAACTGAAGTCTAGGGTGTTTTTGCCGGGAGCTAGATTTTCTCGTTTGTTAATTAAATATGCAAGTATACACCCTGAAGCCGATTAGCGTATCGTAGCATCGGGACATTTAGGCATAGCGGTGGGGGAATCAACTATTGTTGCTCTGCCCTGGACCAATAAACTCACAAATTAACATGTCCAAGATCATTGTTTGAAACTGTCCTCCAGACTCTTTTGTGAACTGAAGCTCCTATTAGGAGAACCATCTCCAAGTTTGCTTTGACAGAATTATAATCACTCATCATTTGATAATAGTAAAGACAGGTTTAGACTGTACTGTAGGTGGTAAACACTACATTTTAGCTGCTACAATTTTTATTGAAGCATGTAATGGTGTTTGTCAACAGTATCAGCATTTAGCTGCTTAAAATCCTCCAAAATGGCCGATTTTAGTCGCCTAACAACTACTTTTTTCCCCCCAGTCAAAGCAAGTGGTGCAACTGTGGGCTAAATTAATTCTGAGGTGATGCTCAGTGGGTCAATAATAAATGTTAGAGGTTCAGTTTCCTCCACAGGCAGAGCTCAAGGTAGAAAAAGTGATTTACGCAACCCTGCAGAGAGACACTTGCTGTCAACAAGCAAACATCACCAGAAGTGGCAGCATGATGAAGTGGGTTTCCAATGAGGCTCGAAAAATGAAAAGTCGATAATGCTTTTATGAGTGCCAGAATTACATTTTCAGCCATCTGTCTGGTACATTTTATTCAAAGTAAACTAAACAAAGTTGTGTGCGTGCTTTGTTTTCACAATTCTGGGTTCACAGAAGCTTTTGCAATCCGCGTTCCCACTGATGATAATGCTTTCTTTTATTTAGATTGTTTTATTTAGATTCACCCAAAAAAGAAAATACAGTCTTAATCATGATGCTTTTTCAATGTTCACAACTATTTTGCTAAGTGGTAATTCTTGGCGCACTCGCACCACAACCTCCCAATAGTACCTCAATAAGGGGCACTAGCTAGCCCATGTTGCCCGACAATGAGATTTTTCATTGGATTCAGATGTGTTCACATTTTTGAGAATTTTTACATTGTTTAGATGCTGAAAATTGCAGGCAGAGCACAAAGTAATATTAACTGTAACAGTCACTATGGGAACAACAGATACTCCGTCTCTTCTGCTGCATGGGCCTTCATGATTTGTTAAGGAATTAAGCTGATTATATTTTTTTGTAGCTATAATTAGCGCGGCTGGTTTCTTTCCAAAAAGGAGAAGCTGGGGTCAATCATTGTTTACATTCAGTTTGCTAGAAATGAGCGAGCGACAGGTGCAAATCTTGCTAAACAAATGGATTGGGAGCTCAGTGCCGGGCTCAGCCCTGATTACCTCCTGTAAGCTTTATCAGCTGATGCCTCTTTGGCATGTGTCTGCTGTTCTTCATGAGAAAATCTGCAAAGTGGGGGACCCAAAGAGGATTTATTAGGCTCTGGTTTGGGTTAATCTATTCACAGGTACACTAACGATATTAGCTTGTCATTAGGAAAGTCCTCTCCTCCTCACTCGTGAGTCACAGTCATGTGGAGGGCAGTTGGGCCAAACTACCGTGCATCATGTCAGCTATCTGCACGTCACCAGTGTAGTAGTACTAGACCGGAAAACTATTGATCTGTTTCTAATTTACATGGCAATTTCAGGTTGTCAATTTGCCACATATTATTTGCTGTCTGAAAACTCACAATTTAAAACAAAAAAAATATGTCCTTAGAAATCCTTATGATTATAGGTCAGGGTCACCACTGAGCCGTTGATCACATTAACCTTGGAAAGTGTCATAATATGAAGCTAGGTCTCGTGTGAAATCAATTAAAGACTTAGAAAACTGCAGAAGAGCAAGTGTTTGAGGATTCACATTGGATACACCAGTTTTTGATGTCTGCATGAAAATGTCAGGGCTTATCTCCGAGCGTACATATCGCTTTATAACAATTATTATTCATCTTTACGATATGGAAAGACTTTGTCCATCGCCATATGTCAAATATCAAATGTTGCCGGACCTCCTACTCAAAGAGGTGGCACACAGTTCAATCCTGCAGAGATCACAGTAACCACCACCAGACTGTCAGTGTGGAAGGGAAGCTTTAGGAGCTTGATCCTCAACATGGTCACGGGGAGAAATTTGAAATCGGATAAGAGCTCAAACAGTATGAGAGCAGCCCTGAGTATTTCTGGACAGATTGTGTTTTCCTCACTGTTCCTCAAAGCGAGCGATATTATCAGTATATCCAATTAAACGTGGAGTGTTGAGGCGGTCCAAATTCGAAGATTTGTATTCTTATTTAATGTGGCAGATGGATGAGTTGTACATCTGCCACTAGGGTTTACTGCTCGATGGAGAGGAAGAAATAAGCATTATATTATGTTATAAACTAGGCTTGTCTTTGTTTACCTAATTCCAAAAGAAAAACCTGAGTGCATTTTTATTCTGTCTTGTTTGCACTTTTTAGATAAATGAGTTAAAATTAAAGACTCAAGCTTGTCTACTATTTCATGTCAAAATGGTTTCGATTAAAACATATATTAACATAAATGTCAGTCAACCAAAAAACTAAAACTTTAGTGTACCAGTTTAATCAGCTGTGAGGAGATTGCGCTTGGAGGTTGCCATGGGAACTGTTTCTATAGTATGAGACAAGAATCCAGCTGGGATATCTGGCTCACCTTGCAGACTTTGATGCTCTCTTTCCTTAGATAGTGATGTTAAATGAAGACAGATTTGCTTTCATACTGGCACAATGTTAAAATTGTGAAGTTAAAAATGTAACTATCATGTGTGAGTCATGTCAATTTACCGTTTATAGGATTTTCCCGAACTCCTAAGTGATGGGGAGTGCCAAAAATGTATGTGGTGCTGGTTTCTCCGGCTTTTAAAGTTGAAAGTTCATTAAGTTGTCTTAACCAACGCCACAACACCTTTTGGCTTTGCATCCTGCAGACTTTTATGACACCATTCTGTAGGCGCCACACCACTTTGACCAGAGTGGCCGCTATCATGTTCTGGCCGTTTCCACAGAGGTCCTATATTGTTTTCATATTAAAACCCAAGAGAAAATATCCATTAAGCAAGTGCTGTGCCCCTGAACTAAGATATGACAACCTGGTAAAAAACAACCAAAAACCTTGGATGAACAACATTGGGTTGTGGGGTTGCAGGGTACACATAGTCCTTCTTCATGCCTTTGTGTCCCCATTCAAACACAATTTCCTGCTAAGGAAATAAAAGCTTCCATTATTGGTACTGTTCTCTCGCGAACAAACGCAGCCAAACTACCTATCTGAGATGCTATTAAGTTTGCCAGACACACTGGTTAATCGTCATTTTGAAAACCTCTTTTTTATTTTACTACTGAAAAACACTTTTTCAAATTAACAATAGAGCTCACATCGAACATCTGTGTAGCAAGAGCATATGAACATGGTTTTGGTAGACTGACAAGAATGAATCTGATCTCTCACTCCTCAAATCTATGACATTACTTTGCATAAAATGATTGCTATTTCTACACTTCTCAATACACACTTTACTTTCTGTCTAGTATCATTTTTGAAGCTATGAAAGTCAGTCTCAGACCCACATTTTTGTACAAATTAATGAGTAACATTAGCTTAATTAGCTGGCCAATCTGATAATATCTGTTTGTAACATTTTAAACTAACAAAACTGATAGAAAAAACCTGCTGTTGTCAACAACTGTCTGGGACTGAAGCACCCATAGCTTATTTCAGAAATCACCCCAAATATAGCCATTGTGTTGAATAATTATTCATGTACGTATCATGTCTTAATATCACAAAGTGAAAACTCACATCAAACGTTAGGGTGGCGCTGTTGTTGTAGCAACACGGCAACATAACAATTTTATTTACACTGACAAATATCACTTTCAGCATCAAAACCCTCAGTACCATGTATACTTCAAGCAAGTGACAACACGTTTTCATGTTCCCCTCCTGCCTTCATCATGTGCTCACAGCTGTGGGAAAAACAAGGTGGTTTTCAAAATAGAAAAACAAAGTAATCTTCTGAAGCTTGTTAACAGTTTCATGGTTACACTGGGAAAATGTCGCAAAAGGAGCTCTATCTCCAGCGACAGCTGTTTGGAGATTCATTTGTCATCATCCATCTGATCCTTTTCTGCCTTCTAATTAGAGGAAGAATACAAGATTGCCGTGTGTGCGAGGAGAGAGGAGCAAAGTACACGAGCTGTGCATCTTCCATGGATATGTTTATGTGAAGAAAAGGCTGTGAAAGCCGTTTGTGTCAGTGGGGTCCTGAAGTCACAGTCATTGTCTGGGACCCCATCAGGGATGATAAATGACTCTCGCGATTACAATTATAAAGTGTTACTGAATATTCTCCCACTAAATGGATGCTCAACAGGGTGGTTATGGACATGGCAGAATAACTGTCCATTATCCAAAGTACTCATGCACATATAAGGATTTCCATTATGAAAGTACTGCATTCTATACTATAAAAAAATCCTTCATGCTTCATGCACTAAACCCCACAGTGATACATTTATATTCTAACTCCACAGATGTAAAACGCATGCACAGTTCCTGCTGAAATTGAACACGCTGAATACATGAATACATTAATGTTTTGTGAAAATTCATCTAATTGATGTAGTAAATCATGAGTTGTTGCTGAGGTGTACTGTGCGAAGCCCATTAGAAATGTACTGACTGGATGTGTTTGGAGCAACATGTGAGGCACGATGTCACAGTAACCAATGCCAAGACAGTAACCAACTTCTTGTCTTCATGTATCCGTTTCTTCTGCTTCTTTCTCTATTTCTCGGTTGCCTGTCAAAGTTGTTTAGACCTTTGATCAATCCATGCAGAGCTGCTCAGAGGGGCAGCATTTGGAGTGTATGGTTAATAAGATACGGAATCTTATATTAACATTCACAGATCAGCAAACAAAGCACATCTGAGGTTGACAGGCGGGGCGTTATTCTTCATTTGGACGATTTAACCCGATAATGGTGCTGAATCAAATGTCACCTAACCAAATAATCAAAGCCTCCGATGTTTTTTGAGCATCTCATCAACTGTGTTGTCAGTAACTATTTTGAGGTAACGAAAGATGGGAACCCACTGCATCCAGAGGATTGTTTTTGAGCATATAAGTCAGTCACGTTCCACTGTAGCTAAATATAGCAAAAACAGTTGAGAATACCTCGAGTTATGTGCTCTGGGATGATGTGGTAAGGTGTGTGGTGTTCCATCTTTTCAACGCTGAGAAATTCCATTGGAGACGGGGCACCTTTGACCTGCTGCTGCCTGCCAGATAACACACTGATAATGTGAATTCTTCACAAATTGATCCAATAATTGTTGGGATATTTCAGTCTGGACCACTGTGATTGTCCATCGCCATTGCTTGAGCCTCCAGTTTAAAATAATGCTGAATGTGACCTAGTGTTTTGCATTTCCTGCCTTCATTGTTATGCAGCCCCCCTCCCAACACACACCCACACGCACACCATCCAGCCCCAGCAAATCTTCCCCCAAACAAATCCATGGCCACACTTATCTTGCATTAGTAGCCCGCCCAAAACTAACTTTGACATAATGTTTGTCGTATCCGATAGAATGTTATCTCGTCATGGAAAGAATCTCTAAGTAAGAGAAACTACGTTGAGCTGAGACTCTGCATTCTTTTCCTTGGGGCTTATTGTGGCATTCCCTCTCTTCTTCGCAAAATAGCGGCCAGTGATATTGGTTCCCCCCAGTTTCACCTGACCTCTCTGTCTGTCAGACACTTCACACCTGACTGCCAGCTGAAATCGCAGCAGCAGCAGCAGATCCCCGCTGTGCCTCGAAGCGCTCTGTCGAGTGTGGGGGATGGGTGGTTTAGCTGTCTCTCATCACATAATCTCACACAGCGATTTTAATGGATTAATGGTTACAATAGAAGGCCATCTTCTCTCTAAAGGAGACGGCACAAGGTGCGGTGAGGGACCTGCAACTTTCTGTCTCAGGTGTAAAATGATGCAGCCTCACTCCCGCAAAGACACCGACATGTAAGGTGACTTGTTTATGTAATGCACTGCGATTTTAACAGATGGTGCGACATAAAAATGCTCCATCAACTGTGAAAAATGCTGCGGTAAAACCACATGCATAGTACAAACATGTCACCCTTCATGAGGCATGCAGCCCATATCCAAACCTCTGAATTGCTGCCCGCCTCTGATCGTTCCCTTCACTCAAATTGTGTTTTGACAGAGTTTCTGCAACCTGGAACAAAATGATTTTTTCTTTTAATGCATTTCTATGCATTTCATTCAGGCTCTCACATGGCATTCATTGTTGACGACTGTAAAATGATCTCCAGCTGCAGATGCAATCACTGTCTAAATTTCATACCTGCAAATGCACTTCCTATTGAGACTTTGAAGATGCCACAAAACAAAGGCGAGGCAGGTGCT
>CAESWR010000386.1:2234175-2250116 GCA_903171835.1 Mullus surmuletus
AAATGTTGATGGCTGTGAACCTACAAAGTACAAAGTCTTTTTGGACAAATTGACAAATAATATATCTGTGATGTTTTTGTGCGTTAAGTTTTGCGCTTGCTGCTTGTTCTTCATTATTTGGAGAGGAGAGGAAGAGAAATTGCATGGTCTGTTTCTGTGATCTAATATTAATGGGTTAATTGGATCAAAGTGTCATGAGCAGGGACACCTCCAGACATTCTGGGGACCTTAGGGAAGAGGAAAATCTTTACAATCTTTACATTGATTTTGATCTATTCTTGCTTGATTGTTCGTGTGAGTTGTCAGCGTGGTCGAAGTGGTTACATGAAGTCATCGATAAGGACCAATGTCAGCCGTCTCTGAGGGTCCTCTTCGAGCCTGGGTCCCCTTGGCAACCACCGGGGTTTCCTGCCCTGTGTCCTCTGGTCCAGATGATGGCTGCACTAACTCCCGCCTTTGGCATCCCGATAATGTGAATGTTTCATCTTAAACTATTTTGTTAATCAACAAGAATGAATTAAAGGCTGTTCGGTATCTTCATTTCTATGGGATTGTGGCTGAAATGTCTGACCTGATGGACTTGTGGAATGAATCTAGTTGGGGAAGTCTCTCTTACCTCATTACCATCGCTGAGGTACCCTTGAGTACTACCTGAACCTGAGTTGCACCGTTTGCATAGTGGCCGGCACATAAGACCTCAGTTGTCCTTTGTGGCTTTCATGTGTGAATGTGTTACTTGTGAATTTGATCAGGAAATTCGCGGGAATTGGGAAAAATAAATGATAAACGATTGTGGTGAACATGGTCTTACACAGAAAGCCATATTTCCCTCACATGTTCTGTGATGTTGACCAAGTGTGTTCTTGCAAGGTTTGTTTTTGACATTAATATGATTAATAAGTGATATTAAATGCTTTTAAGTTCCTTTAATTTAGTGCCCCAGACGGAGACTTCACACCGTTTATGTCATGAACATTGTCACTATCTTTCCCATTCAGAACTGTACTTCAAGTTTTAAATAATCTGCCAATCCGAGCCTGCTGTAAGGCTGCTGCTCTGAGCCTGCCCCCCCCGAAATACAGCAGTGGTAAAAAGCAGCAGGTTAAATGTGGCTCTTATTCGGCTGAGCCATGGGAGACTTCTTAAAAATGAAGAGGCAGTCGTCCAAATTAAGACCAACTTCGCAACCAAGTTGAGATTGATTCATGAGGCAATTCACCTCTAAATGTAGACCTCAGGGCTGTTAACAGTTGAAGTGAGGTGCTGCAGGTTAGCCACGTAAACCTTTGGAGATATGCGGAAGTATAAAGACCTTTATAAATATATTTGGATGGCAGGGGGGTTAATAAAGATGCGTAATTAGTGGGAATGATCGTTTGACCAATTCTGCACTCTCTATACAGTGTCTTTTTGAAAAAAACACTTCCGATATTAATTCATCAAAAAAAAGGAATATAACTCAGCTGAGGGCATTATCATACAATTAAAAGGATGTGCACAGTCCAATATTTGTTTATTTTAATTTTGCCATAATGGTTTGAATACATTAACTGTCAACCAATCAGTGTAGGCATTTGGTTGGCAGCTCACACTTCCACTATGGAGCTGATGAGTACCATTGAAAAAAAAGTTCTTGTTACCCCCCCGCCACACACACACACAGACACACACACACACAAACCTCAGTAATCAATGGTCTTTCTCTTGGTGCCTTACTCCCGGATATTCTTTATTGTTTTATGCCTGGAGTCCTTGGCTTTACAACACTGCTGAGTCTGTGCATTGGTTTGGTTTCAATCGAGCAGGTTCTGACTACAGAGCTGAACTTTGAACTGGTAACAACCGGAGCCCAAAGTGTACCTGTGGGTCCAATTACCCACTGTGAGTTGATCTCAGCTGTGGCAGCGATCCAAAACAAACCGGTAATTGTTGTATTCGTTCTGTATCCCCGGACTAACGGGCTGATTAGCCAGACAGCAGAAGATCCCACAGATTAGAGTCATCAGCAGATTACCGCCGCATTCAGCCTTACTCTCATCAACATTAATGATGGCCAATGAATTGTTACATTTTCTAAATAAAGATTTTGTATTACAGCAACAGGCAAAGACCGTCCACATGCTTAACAGACATTTTCCTACATTAGACATTTTCCAATTGCTGTTGATTTAATGGACTATTTCAATGCAATCTCGCTGTGAGGGCTGAGTGAGGAGAGCGCACAGCACCAAAGAGGTGAGGCAGAAGTCTGAAAAGGCAGACTTTTATTTCTTTGAGGAGGCGCAGGTCAAAATCGCGAGCAGGCAGGCAAGATCAGGCAGACAAAAACACTTGATGGGTCCAAAATACAAAAAACAAACAAACAAGACTGTGACTGTGACTGTGTCACACAGAAGGTGGTCAGGAAGAGAGCTTGTACACCCCACAACAAAGGCGATTGGGCAAAGTTGTGGGGTATTAATAAGACACAGGTGAACACATTAGTGCAAAGAGCAGTTATCTGAAAATGCAGGAAATCAAAATAAAGTCAGTAAGTAAAACTGACAACATGTAAGACACAACTTCTAAATACAACAGGAAATGAATACAGAAAATCCCAGATTTTGAAAGTCCTATCACCTTTGACCACAAAATGATACACAAATTAATGAGTGCAAGGCAGCATTATATCAGGTTTAACCAATGGCTAACTTAATCATCTTTATTCGTACCATTAATGTATCATCAGCTTTGGGATTCATCCCAAATGGCACACTTTCTGCATTCAAAAGGGGCATTTTGAGAGGCTTACAGGCTTCAACTGGAGGTTAAAAGATGTTTTTTTTCTTGTTTTATTAATGTTTCCCTGTTTGTATTGCTTGTTTTTCAAGCACGAATGTAACCATTGTAGATTATAAATATGTGGTAAGTTACACAAGGAAACAGCAATGTAGATATTTGTGTCCAGCCTTTTTTGGACTTACAATTTAAATATTAAGCTATAGCGAAAGGGAGCGTATGAACACAGGAGAAAAAAATAAACAGATGAACAGATAATGGATATGATAGTGAATAGCAATGATACGATGATGATTATCCTGCGTGATGGCAAAATAAATTGTTTAATGCTTTGTTATATAACTGTCACACAATATAATATATATTTCCCCAGTGAGCAAAACCACATAAAAGTGACATGGACCAGAAATATCTAAATCCATCTGCACATTATCTCCACTTCTTATCCTGACCAGGGCTGGAGTCAATCCCTGCTGACATTTGGCGACAGTATCCATTGTAAATCCACATGCCTGTATCTTCTTTCTGCCGTTATGACGTCATGTATAAAGATGTTTTGGATAATAAATTTGGAATAACATCCAAATGTGGTTACTGGAAGCTCCACAGTGTTCTTTCAGGTGCAGGACCCGGATATGTGTGGAACTATTTTTCTAATCTTCCTAATCTGTTGGGGTTTGCCGTAGAGCCGAACGCGAGAGCTATCTAGTGTTGTTTTCCCGCCCCTCCCTCCTGTGCTGCGATTGGTTGCTAGCCATTAGTTACGTGGTCTGGTCTGAGTCCTGATGTTTGTCCCAGGAGATCAAATACCCACCGCAAGCGGCTCTGCGAGCGAGGAGGGCCTTAAGTGTGCAATTACCGCCCAGCTCGCAGCCCCGCCGTCCTCCTCCCTCATAAACGGGCTCTGATCCTGCAACCTTTAATCAAACCGTTTTAATGATCGTCACTCTGCGCACTCTCCGCACTCACGGCTCCGGCACGTAGTTTTCCTTCACTGTGAAAAAAAAAAACGTGACAATAAAAACATCACGCATGGTCCAGAATGCTCTGTCAGTTCCCTCTCTGGGTGGCAGATAATCAGAGGGCTCTCCCTCATTGATTCTCTTTGCACAGAGATTTAAGGATCCTGTTGGCAGCACTCATCCTCCAGAGTCAGCTGTTTTT
Organism: Mullus surmuletus; assembly: GCA_903171835.1. Classification (NCBI taxonomy): domain Eukaryota; kingdom Metazoa; phylum Chordata; class Actinopteri; order Syngnathiformes; family Mullidae; genus Mullus; species Mullus surmuletus. The sequence continues at coordinate 2,238,118 of CAESWR010000386.1, forward strand.
TTCTTTGTTTGTTTGTTTTTTAGTTTGTTTTGCAGATATCCAATTGATTGTGCACTGAATGTGTTTTGAATTTTCTCTTAGAAGATTATTTCCTCCCTTTTGAACTCTGTGAATAAACAACACAACAAATGTTCAGTTGTTGTTGTGTGACTGGACTGTGGCCACGGAGGTGGTACAATATTTTTGGGCTGAGCCGGACATGGGAGAATATTACACATTACGTTTTAGAGCAGATTTGGATATTTTCCAGAGTGAAATAGCGATTATTGTTAATTTCATGTGTATGATAACAAAAACAGGAAACAAAATGGAAGTGTGCCAGGCCACTAGGGGCACCAAACTAAAGAATTGGCCAAATCTGTGGGATCAGCCCCTCTTAAAACTTGAGCAGGATGTATTTTTTCCATATTAATTAACACTACTTTTGTACTTTTTCCCTTATGTTGTTTTTGAACCACTTGGCCGTAATTTTTAACAGCATTATAGGGAAACAACCGATACGTCTTTTTTTTCTCTTTTCATTCAAATACGTTATTAACAAAAACAAGTTCCTCTTCCGCAGCAGTCTACAATAATCATTATTTTATTTTTTTTACTCAAACTTTATCAAGTAATAAAAAAATTGTGTGTTTGAATAGGGACCAGTCATACAGGATTGCCTATCCCTCAGTTAGGTGCCCCTAGCGGCCTGGCGGTTTGCAGCGCGTTTGCAGCCCTTGGCTACCGTATTTTCCAGGTTGAGCGGTTCACCAAGCAGACGTTCAACTCAGCCGAAATGCCACAGATCCTCATTGCATTGCTTGTCTGCTCTGTCAACAAGCCACGAAGTAAACCTCTGCACGTGAGAAAAAAAAAAATCATTCAACACATAAGTCACGGCGCCAGTGTGCACTGTGCGTTAAAAGCTAAACGTAAAAAAGCCACGTCTGTAGAATTCCTACATTTAGGTTTCCAGCAATGGATTTGATGATACTGTAATGCATTACAAAAATAAATAAATTCATAGCAGTTAGCATGCTATCCACATCCAGGGTGTTCGGGGAGATGCCGAGTCCCAAAGAAGTTCTTTCAGTAGGAGGAAAACAGCAATAACAAGACTTAGATGAAAGCCGCAGATTAAGGGAGGAGAGGCAGCAGTAGCGGCTTGCTCCTCAGATAATTCAGGTCTAATCTATGCTCTGCAGGTGTGCAGTTAGCGCCAAGAAGGTGAGCCAAGCACCTCTACAAAGATTTACTCCCCGCCCTTATCTTGCCGGCGGAAGCCGCAGACACACACAAACACACAGCATTACACGGATGATTTCAAGAGTTTGTCATGATGAAGTCCCACCATAGAATTAAGATGGGGTGGGGAGACTTTTTCTTCTCTCTGGTGTTCTATGAATATATGATCCAGAGAAGTATAAACCTTAAACTCTCCTTTCAATTTGAGTTTTCTTTTGGACTTTGGAAAATGCGCAACATTGTACCTTTTCAGTAAAAATAAGCCACTGAGATGTGGTTTGGGTTTGTGCTGATTTTTTTGTTCTTCTTTAGTAATAAGTGTTATATCCTGCACAACACACACTAAAAGTAAACAGCTATATTTATTACTTTCTACACAATGCGCTTTTATGTTGTACCTCACATCACTTACCCATTTGCACACACATTTACACACCGATGCAAGGTGCTCATAACCCTCCAAGATGGCTACTGAGCCTTTTATGCCCATTTATGGCACATTCAAAGCATTTTTTAGAAATATTTCAACCATATTAGCACTTTTAGAAGTTGTCGGCGGTAAATGGATGGTACTTATCGCACTTTCTCCACATGACTGGAACTTTTTACATGCACTTAAGTACTACTTACAGTTCCTATGGAAAGTCAAAAGGCTGGGAAATGGGCCCACCTACTTCCTGGACTAAAGCTGCTTGATTTTCTGAGTTACTCAGCTACTTTATTTCCTGTCTTTCATCAGTGGTCACACTGATTAATCCAGGTAAATAAAATAGTTGTCTTAAATTCAGGAACTTTTTGGTTGACGCTGACGAGACCCCCCGCTCAGTTCCACAGCAGCAGTGTGAACAAGCATGAAGTACAGGTATACACAGATGTTACTAATTACATTCATTAGCGATCTACGGTCTGTTAGTCATTCGTTTGACACATGACATTCTAAGGCGCAACCAAGGTGACTGTTGAACGCAACAAGGACTGAGCGAAGAACTCCGACTAATTACTCAAGGGCTGCAATCCCCTCAGCCGACGTGACGGGGAGAGAGTGAATTATGGTTTCTGGTCCCATCCTGATAACTCTCACGCGACTGTGGTGTCTGAGGCGGCTGAGCGTTCGTCTCACTTTACGGAACAAATCTTTTCTCAAAGGTAGTGATGTCATTTGTTCTTGTATGCTGGCAAAAAAGAGGAGGCATGCAATGAAAGCTTTGAGATATACCCACTTGGTTACGGGCTGTAAAGAAAGTAATTTTTTTCAGCTAAAGTAATAGAAAATAAAAAAAAGGGTGTATCCACTTCATTATGTCTTAGAATTGAGGTGTTACTCACATTAATTAAGGCTCTGCACCTTCACTACACAGAACCTTCATTAATGTGCTTAGTAACAGCAGGCTCCCACTCTATCTCATGTTGCTGTGAAAAAAAAACAATTAAAAAGTTCACATGATGCATTGTATTTATATTGCATTTATTTTTTCATATTCCAATTTTTACATTGCCTTCTCAACATTTCGCAATCACATTCACACACTGTTAGGAGTTTAGGTTTCAGGTGAAATGCTGCCCTGAAGGAACATACATACATGCATACATACATACATACATACATACATACATACATACATACATTGAATTAAATTAAATTGAATATCTTAACTTTGCTCTCTGTAAAAGTGTTCAGACATTTTAGATTTTTTTTCCTTCAAATGCCCAGATACCACATACACTGAAATTAAGAATTTGCAGATGTGTTTGGAGGGGGGTGTTGCACTTCATTATTACACTAAGAAGAATACTTAAATTCCATTTCAGTAGAATAGTACCCCCAGCAGGGATGCTAATCATTGAACAGTGTAGGCCTAAAAATAAAGAAAAGGTAGTAACATTTTATTAGAGAATCCCGTCAGCCCACCTCGCAGCTCTAATCAGGTGAGTAAGTGAAAATGTCTGTGTGGGCGTTGTGTGCGGGTTTTAAGCAGGACTTCTCACTGTCTTGGGCTGTTTGATCAAACTAAATCTCTTGATGCGATTACCTCGCTCATCTTGTCTAAATAAATTTTACTGTGAGTCTGCACAGAAAAAAAAGGGAGGAATGAAAAAATAGTCACATTAAAGAGAAGCTTTATTAAAATAGGATTTGAGTGTTTAATTATGTGACCCTGTGCTACATTGGCAACGCATTTCAAAGCCTTTCAACACCTTTAGTTTAAAGGAGCCCCGAGGATCTGAGGTTGTGCATTGGCTCAAAGAGAATTAAAAATATAGCTTGAGGCCATGAAATCGTGTTTTAAGTGCCAGCGCTGTAATCTTAAAATCAGTGCTGAACAGGTAGTGAAGAAATGCCAGAATCTCATCTTTTTGTGTCGGTGTGTGTGTTTTAACATCCCAGCCTGGCCATTTGGCAGCGCGACAGTGAAAGGTTGATGCTGCCACACGAGATGATCATCGCGGTACATCAATACGGAGAGGAAAACACATTTGGTAGCTTCTCTCTCTCTTTGTTTTTCCGCAGTGCTCAAGATAAAGTTGTTGTGGGCCAATCGCGTGAACCTTACTTGCACTCACCATAAAATCACAGCCTTTTTTTCCAACTGCCAACCACCTACATTTAGTTCAAAGTTTGTTTGGAATTTTGTCCCACTTTCCCACAAGTCAGCATTTCCCTGACCATTTTTCCTACCAATTGGTTCTCTAACAAAAAAAAAAAAACCTCCAGCACATTCTTATGTTCCGGCTCAGCAGGATAAGCTATAAAACTGCAGTTCATTTGTCTCCTCCGCAGATGGAGTATGTAGATGGCTATGGCGTCTTTCAGTGCTCTGGCGCTGCGGGCTGTGGTGTGGTCTATAGCTGTGCTGCTCCACCTCCTCCTCCTCGTCCTCTTCCTCCTCTTCCGCACAGTTAGCCAGCACTCATCTGGCAAACTCTCCTTCAACTTCACCCCCCCTTCACAGGAAAAACGGATATGCCAAATGGACCTTGTGAGAGCCCGACTGTGCGCGTGTTTGTGTGTGTGTGCGCGCATCATTGACGCAAGCTCCAATCACAACAGTTTTATTAAAATGGTTGATTATTTCCAGGTTTATTGAGTCATAAAAAAAGCATAGAAGTGAAAAAGAACTTTGGGAATTATAATTAGTGGCAAGTACAAGGCAAGAGGAGACGAGTGACCTTTTTTGTAGCAAGGGACTGAAAGCAGAGGGCTTTTATTTGAAAATGATAATAATAGTACTACATTTTATTTGTAGAGCACCAAAGAAACTCAACAATACTGTACAGAATGCAATAAAAACGCATGTAAATCAATTACTTCTACACTGGAGAATCCTTGTGTTTGATCAGCTCATCTCTACATGGCTGAAGAGATTTTTTAGCATTTGAATACCAGTGAATAAATGTTTTGTTAAATAGAAGAATGTGTGTTCAAGAATGTAAGAACCAATTGCTATTTCACAAATTTGTTCGTACAAAGTTTGGCAAAGATTCTCAGCAATGGCCTTAGAAAGTTTAGGATAGGAAGGAAAAGGTTAAACCGAGTGTATTCACCTTTTTCTGAATTACTCGACTCTCACGTTGTCATAGTCAACTGTGTTTTGCAGCTGAAGCCAAACGTTGACCTTTCAATAACCGTACGGGTTTCAGCGCCGCCAAACTCCCCTGCGACTTTCACTTCCATCTTTTGTGTCACGTTCGGAGATGGATGTTTAGAGCGGCCGACCTGTTGGTGATGAATAAATCTGTCAGATGTCAACACCCAAGGACAGGGATTCCCTCAAGTTATGAGCTGTCCTTCTGAAGTCATGTTTGCGGCTCTCCTGAGAAAAGGCGCCAACAATTTTCCATTGCCCCATAGACTTTTAATTTAGACATAAAAAGCAATCTGGACATTCTGACGAGGGGAAATTTATTATAGATGTGTCTGACTTTGAGAATATTTGCTTCAGTTGGCAGCCACTCCGAATGACACTTGTAGTGTGTGTGCGTGTGCGTTTGTCTGTTTTGAGGCACATTACTGAATCTCAATTTGAGTTCTGAAGTAAAGTTTGTGTTAACTGAGGTAATCTGTTGCATCAGTTAACTTTTTCATGCCCCCCGCCCCCCCCTTTAATGCTGCAGGTGTTTTCACAAACCATGAAGGGCTTTTTCACTGCTGATCTGCCTTTCTCATTTTCGGAAAAGCACAGGTGTTACTAATAACATGATTGATGGCTCAGATCCAGAGCGATCCAGACAGTGAGCCAGCATGATGTGTGTGTGTGTGCGTGTGTATGTGTGTGTCAGTGTGAGCAGTGTCATGAAATTTCCAACACTATTATCATAATCAACATGATTATGGGAATTTGGGAATGTGAGGGCACAGTGTTGAATGCAATTTTAGAGACAGACACAATGCACAACTCTGAAGCTACTCATGATTTATGTATATGTATATTCTTCCGTGACCCATCGGTCAAATAGTTTTCCATGGAAATGAAGACAAATATATACACACATATACATGTACAGATGCAAATACTCTGAACTAGTGTAGATAAGAGTTGACATACACCCAAATCTAAAAGGTTATTGGGTCTCTGAGAAGTTTATAGGATGTTATATAAAACGTGTCATGCAGCTCACAGCACAACTATGAATAGTTCTGACGACTTAATGCAACAAAATCCAAAACTTGAGTTGACTTAGAAAACAGAGATTTTATCATTCGTTTTTCAGACAGGGTTTAATATTCTTAAAACAAAACACAACTGAACTCTCTTATTTGACTTAAAGTTGATGAAAATTAGAGATAATGAGGCTATTGTGACTCCACGCGAAACAAAGTCAACATCGCTTCACTCTCCTGTCATCTTTTCAGATCTCCGCACAGGTGGGATTCGAAGGGAATCGGTGCGGGTCCGCAGACAGAATATAATCCAGGTCAAACAAAAAAAAAAAGCAAAGGTAGAGAAGCAAAGAGGTGTGTGGGCTTGGTAGCAACTCAATGAAAATATTCTCAATACAAGCAAGGATGTAGTGGAGGGATCACTGCGGGCATTCGTCTCTAACATCTACCTACAATGACAGTCCTGGTTGTCAGGATGTCGAGGACGCTCGATGGGCCGCTGGTCTGAGGTGTTGTTGTTGCTGAAGGCAAAACTGATATTACCTGATGTTTACGCTGTCCTGCAGGGAAGTGCTTTGCGGGCCAAGTTTGGCGTTTGATCCCACACAACAGAAATCCTTGCATCCTCTTATGCATGTCCTCATTATACAGGCGTATCAGAAATGAGGACTTGTGACTGCTTCTAATTATACTTTTTAATTGCGCATCGGGAAGATTCATTTTCTACATCTTACGTTCTCACTCTGGGTGAGCTCAGATTTTACCTTAAATCTGAGAGCGTTCCTGCAGATTTGAAGCCGGCAGCTGTGTCACGCTCAACCCTTCAAGATGGAAGCCACTCATCTCGGCGTCTTTGATGTCGCTGAGCTCTGTTGAGGCAAAATAAACATAACTTAGTCTCTGCAATTGTGTCCAAAGAGAGACCAGCAAAGCAAAAACTGAACTCTTTGCTTTCAACATGCACAAACTGGAGTACTTGAAAGGCATATTGTCGGCCAAACCACTCCACAGACAGTAGGGGTACGGAACGCAGTACACACACTCGAGTAACCACAAAACTCAAAGGTGACATTTGAATATTTGAGCATCCCACACACACGCTCTTAAGTATGCACAAAACCTGATCTTACATCAGCGTTTCCAGTACGCTTGAAGATGCTGCATTGCAATTTATGCAGCATCTTGATTTTAGCATTTGAAGTAACCGGCATTTAAATTGCTGAGCACTTTGTCATCGAAGGAGTAAACCTCCCGGACCTCTTTTCCGACTCTCTCCTCGGCGTGACCATGACATTATGCTAATGTTAGCATGCTGAAGGTGCTCAGACAGCGATAGGAACTGACAGCAACAGCTCTGACAACAACATGCACTGACCGAGCGGGATAAAAAAAAAGTGTGAAAAGAAATTAAATTCCAAAAGCAATTTGTTTGTGGTTAGAATGGGGAAATAATTGATAGAAATTGGCATATTTTAGAGTCTTGCAGATGTTCAGTAGTCTTCAGTTTGAGACCAGCACCACAGCATGAAGTTAATCCCGTATTCAACCATTAAAATATTCGAGCTCCTATTCCATGTTTGTGCACTGCCATGTGAAATAAAGAGATAAATCAATGTCTGACCCTCAGATGACATGCAAGTTAACGGGCCATGATTCATGTTTTATAAAGTCTTTCCAGCATACAGGAATAGTAAACCTGTCAGTGCACCTTCAATGCACCAGGACACACATTTAGGCGGTGATTTATTCATGCTGCTCCAACTGTCAAGTGGATATTAGGAATTCTAGTTATAAATAAAATAGATGGGATTATCACATGTGTATGTTATCATTTAGCCTGCTTTCAAATTATTTACATCCATTAACAGAAAAAAAGGTTATTGTTTAAAAACAAGCAAAATTGCCATTATATTTAGGACTCTTTAGAATGGGTGCTTTCCTCCAGGCTTCTAAATAAAGGTTTGTTTGCAGCGAAAAACTGAGCCTGTGCTATTGTGAAAATTGTTGAGCTGATCTTATTAATAATCCTGTCTTTAATCCATTATGTAACCAATTTCACGAAGGCTTAAACCTTTTTTTTTTGTGATCAGCAGCGCTTGGGTGGCGCTGTTTGCATAATGTGGGTGCATATGGAGAAATAGCTGTGTACGTTCAAGAGTGCTGCTACTTATCTACATTAGGGCTTTTTTTCCCCTCTATGCCTTGTGTATCCAAACAGGAAGGTCTGTTAGAACATTCTCATCATGTCCCCTGTTAAAATTTGACTGAACCGTGCTCCTTGGCAGATTTTTAATAGCTTATTTAGTTTTCAGAGACTTTTGCAATAGAAAATTGAATTCTGTCACACGTATCCTTCCTTCATTCACTAGCTGCATCACACCTGGCTGGCTAAAGGCCCTCGACAAATAAGTGGAATGCTGGATTGATTCTCAAGTGGCTTTGCATTCAAACCATTATGTTGACCATAATACACTCCTTAGATGAGGGCTCTGTACTCAGGAGTGGATGGATGGCCAAAGCAGAAGCCAAATGGACATAGAGCCAAATTGTCTCTGGTGCTTCAGGGAGAGAAAGGAGGCATTGTTGCTCTGCGTTGCCTCCCCTAGTGTGTCAGGCTTTGGGTCCGTGCCATGCTCAAACGCTGTGCTTTTTCTCCTCACACCAAGCAATGGTCCGCTGGTCAGAAAGAAGAGGAAGATGGAGTTTTTGAAGGGATCTTTTTTTCCAATCTGCATTTTAATCCATGTGCATCCATGAATTAAATCTGTTAGACTGATCTCCGAAGCCACTCACCTGTTCAGTATTTCAAAGTACCAAGGTTTTATTTAAATTGCAAAGTATGTGGATCACAGGTCTAACCGAGACGCTGTGTCTCCTTGAAAAAAACATTGTTTCGACAGAATCCGATTTACATTTGAGCACAAGAGTGAAAACGTGACGGCATCAGTCGGTGACGGAGAGGGTTAAGAAATGCTTTGAAATATGAGAATTGTTGGATTTCCATTTCTGTCTGCATGTTTGAGAGTGACTGACTTTCAAAAACCTCAATCGTGATCAACACCTGGCCAAACTGACATTGTGACCAATGATGAAGGTCGGCATAGACAGATAGACAGATAGATAGATAGATAGATAGATAGATAGACAGATAGATAGATAGATAGATAGATAGATAGATAGATAGATAGATAGATAGATAGATAGATAGATAGATAGATAGATAGATAGATAGATAGATAGATAGATAGAAGTGCTGAAATGGACATTGCGGGTCCATTCTTAAGTGGCTGTTGTGAGGTCCAATAGATTGACAGACGGACAGACAGTTCAAAGTGCTCAAGTGACCATCAAGGTCTGTGCTAAAGTGGCTTCTTGCAAGTTCCATCATGATTCACCTCCAGCGAATGATGCTCCTATGAAGCCGATATCATCATGTGAAATCAACACAGCACTGACAAAGCATTGTCACATTGTAAATGACAAAAGGAAAAAGCCCCTAAAGCGGCTCACACAATGACCCACATGGGGTGGTGCTGTGTTTTTAGCGGTTATCCGTGATAGGGATCTCATGGTCTGCAGGGAGGGAGGGAGGGGCACAACCTTCTGGGTGCTTTGTGACCTGAACACGTCGTCTTGATGATCTGTCAAGGGTCTTCGTTGAGCTATCTACATTGAGAGGAGGCGGCGCTGAGTGGATAAGGTGGCTACATCATTCATCACCAGCAAACTGCTCTGCAATCCATATTTGTTTGACACCTGTGCATTAATTCTCCGCCGATGACATCATGCTTTAATCTACGTTATCAAAGCTGTATCCTTACTTTGCGATGATAAAAGTCACACATCCTCTATGGCAAAAATGTATCAAATCAGAATGTGGAGATAATGATATGATTGTCGTAATTTGTTATCGAAGAAAATACAGTTTTTACAGGTTCCCATCTTATTTTCCTTGATGCCATGGAAAGCCAATTGTGCATTTGTTACATGTCCTGGATATCGCTTGTCAAAAACACACACTAGTTTACCAGTTATGCTCCAAAAACTGACACGTGAATTAAGGGTCTCTAGTTAACTCTAACTGTAGTTTACTAGGTCACTAGTTCAAGCCTCTGTTTGCCCTTGCTAGTGAAGTAGATGTACCCAACATGTTTACTAGTTACTTAGTGAAAGCAAGATATCGACTAGTATACTAGTAAAATCAGCTGTACTATTCAACTAGAAGGTCCTAAACGTTGAAATGAATGCAGATAGTTAACTGGTGCCTTGCTGTTACTGCCATACGTTACCCAGTGAAATAGGATCACAGGACACAAAATGTTTTCCACTAGATAGCTTGTAAGAAAAAGACATTTGTACAAGCTTTTACCGCACTAAAATGCCCAAAATAATGTAGGAAGTACGTGTTGACCACAAGACAGGCGGTTCATTATTTTTAGATAATATCAACTTTGTTAATCTTAGAAATGTTTCCACTCCCTATCAGGTATTAATGGTTTTTCAGTAACTGCAGGGGTATTATCTCCCCCTCTGCGTGAACAGAAGTGCCCCATTAAAGCTTAATGCGTCCCGTGAGGGGGGTTGGGGGCGGGGGGGTCAGATATCAAAACTGCTTTGTAACTGTAGTGAGGAATGACTTGAAAAAAATTGAAATCTTGATTGTTCAAAGCACTTTAAGAAGCTGTAAGTGCATCTGTCATTTAAAAACACATACATGATCTTGCCTCCTTTTAAGTGCTCAGTGTGGGTGGGTTCCTGGCAGTGGAAATAGCCGCACACAAATTCAGTACATCCACTGTGATAATGAAGGCTGCTTTTGTACTGAAATCACACGGAAATTAGCCATTGGCCGACCCGTCTCATCACAGTAAGCTGAAAACACTCTGCTATAGAGTACTGAATTGTGATTTGTACTTCACAATATAGCCAATTTATCTCTGTATATTTCTATATTTTCACAGTTATGAGACACATGAAATGTGCAAATGCATGAATGGGAATACATATATAAAGTTTCTACAAATCAAAGTCTATCAAAAAGAAAATACGTCCCGTAGAAAGTAGCAAACAAAAGACAGATCCTGCTCAAGGGTTCGCTTCCTGACATCAATATTACTGAGGTGGTCTTCAACTTGTTCAGTCACTTCAGGTTTTAGTGTAAAGACACAGAGAGGTCCAGAACGGCACACTTCACTCACAGAACAAACTCATCCTTCACAAATACGGGGACGATAAAGTTGCTGCGGCTAAGGGTGGGGTGAAAAAGAGGGCAACATTGCAGTTTGTGTGAGTCCGTAACTGTGTTTCATTTTTAATGGCTTGCTTTAATGTGTTTTGTCGCCCTAAATTCAATATTAACATAAATGTGCTTTCTTTTTTTCCTCTAACACACGTGGCCAACAAACCACCACTTTAATTCATTTTTGAGGAACAATGCGTGCAGTGAATGTAGAATTTTCCATTTTGGATTATTTATTTAATTTTCTAAAACTATTATTTATGTCTTCCCTGAACAGTGGCATCAATTAGGAGAAAAACTGATTGGTCAGTCATATATTCTGATTTCAATGCTCCAACATTACTTGGTCCACGAACAGGCTTGACAAGGTTGGTGGAGTTGCCATGGTAATGCTATTACCTTTAATGATATCAATTAATTCTATTTTTTTTCCCACAGAAATTGTTGTATTTCTCATAATGACTGCTTTATGCTGTGGCGCTAAGCTCAGTAGAATATACATTGCCATAAGGGGAGTGGGGAGAAGTTGGTGTAATTAAACTTCTCTCACAACCACGCAATTTTTCATTTATTGCAACTTATATGAACTCTGCTCGCATTAAAGTTTTAATATATATCTTGCTTCTGGTGAGGTTTTTTTTGTGGCATCCACTCAATAAAAATGCATATAGTAACCACAGGATAAGGGAAGTTGGTAGAATCTGGGTGTTTTGAGAGGACCCCCCGGGTCTGTGTGGTTTTGCTCTGAAGTACGCACCGGCATATGATTCGGCAATGTAAGCTTTTGTGTGCATAAGCTGAACTTCTCGAATCACGCACCTAAAGCCACGGTACTGTTGTTGAAGCCCCCTGCGAAAAAGGGAAGGGTGAAAACAACAATAAAGCACACCCGCTCCTCTGTAAACTTCATTTATCAGACAAGTTTGCTGTTTTTGT
>CAESWR010000386.1:2258484-2273382 GCA_903171835.1 Mullus surmuletus
GTGGAGAGGGGGGGGGGTTACTGATGATGGATCACATTCACCAGACTCATGCTCACTCATACATATGTAGATGCTAGTACCATAACACGTTTACATTTAACTCAACAAGAGAGACAATAGATTTATATACTCAAAAATTCTATTTTCTTCTTTTGTTACATTAAAAGAAGGCAAAAATCCAATCTCTTCCATATAAATCAATTATGCTCCACAGTTACTTGATTCCACCAACCTCATAGCATGACGTTCCCATTAAGAGCATAGATCAAGTCTTGATCTATTTTCTTGCGCAACCTGCAGCTTGTAGAGCACGAGCACTTCGCTGGGTGGAGGTGATGCAACATGCGTATTATTAGTTTTCCGTTTCTCGGTGTCAGATGTATTGTGTCAATTACATGGTGTCCGTGTGGATCGCCTCACCTTGTCACAGTGAGCACCCTGTTTGTTAATATAGTGGGCCGTTGGCATGGACGTAGAGATCTCACTCACAGTACCTGGAAAGAGGGGCAGGTGGCTCAAAAACCACCCACCCAAATGGTTCTGGGTTCAAGCATGATGAAATTAATCATTATTTTGGGGATAATTCCTTTGAATGTATCATTGATTAATTTTATTGTTATATACCATGAATTCTTGCACAAATTGTCCTTCCACATTTGGGACAGGGAATTATTTTCATATTTTATGTGATATTGTGCTAACATATCAATCAGGAGACACATTTAAGTGAGGCGAGTTTAGCCACTCAGAGAGAGGTTCAGGACACAGAAACACATTGACAATAATTCGCAATAAAAAAAATTAAAAAAAGGAATTTTTCGGAACGGCCCCAGAAGCCAAAACAGCGTGGTCCAGCCAGAGGATGGACTGATCGAATCAGATCTTGGATGCAGTTGAGGGTGGAGTGGACAAGTGCAGTCGTGGGCTACAGCTTTTACTCTGAAGCAAACATGAAAGCTGTGAGCAGCTTTTTTTTCGTAATCATCCCATTCAAACACTTCATTCATGTAGGATCACTGCATTGCGACCTTGCCAGACAATGCCGGCACTCTCACTGGGACTCTCACCTGAAATCTGAAAAAAGAAATCTGAAAAACATAGAGCCATGAGATTTATTTATTTATCTATTCATTTATTTATCTTTGCTGGCACTGAATGTAGGAACAAGATGTTGATGTGCAGAAACAAATTACCCAAAAGTAATTAAATGAATCTGACAATCAAACTTTATTGGGGGAGTTCTGCTTCATCCATCAATATCTTCGTAGAGTCAAACTTTGCATGTTGATGAGCGCAGAAGTTAAAGAAAGCAACTTGTTTTCTCTTTTTTTTCTTCTTCATCTGCATCTCGGTTTGCTGTCTTCAGGAATGTTTCACAAATCAATTCAATGTGTCTGTTTGCCCGCCTGCCCATCCGCCCGCCCGCCTGCCCCTCCCCAATACCATTTGCATGCGCTCACACCCACACACTCACTTTCTTTTCCATCAGTGATGAGATTCAAAGATCACACAGAAGAGGCTCTCCACGCCCCCTCATCCCTAATATCAGCCTGCTCTCTCTCTACTCAATTCAAGTAGTGGCTGGCTGACGGTAGGGATATTAGGAGACTGGGGGCTGAGACACTGTGCAGTGGTTCACTTTATATGGAGAGAGAAAGAGAGAGTGAAAGAGAAAGACGGGAGGAGATGGATAAAAGTTTATGTTTCATCTGAACAGAGCGAGCGACAAGAGTGCTTTCATACTTTTTGTCCTTCCTTTGACATTTTTACTGAAAGAAAAACACATTCATTTCCTGCTTCCCATGCAGACGGTCCGTGTGGGATTATTTGATGTCACATTTGTCAAGTCTTACAATATCTCGCCGCCGACGGCTCACACTCAGATTTTTTTGACAAAGTTCAGCAAGGGTTGCAATCATTAATTTGCTTTAGGTCGAGTTAAATCTTTGGTGCCACATCGGCATTGGCTCGAAATGCTTCTTGTGGCTCCGCTGACTTCTGAGGCGCCACCTTAATCAGCGAGTGGCAAACTTTGGTTTTGGGTTTAGACACTTTGATGTGTGATTGTGTGTGATCTTGTGAGGCGGCAACAGAGGCAACCACTCAGCTCATTATTTTTAATTAGCCCTCCCACTTTTTTTCGTCCATTACGGCTGACCTTTGCAGAGTCCCTGTATCAGCAACTGTTTGTGGTGCCAATAATACGTAATTAATGCCCTCGCAACGAAAAGTGCAAGCCTCAGAATTTGACGGAACAGTATCTGATCCTCACCTCTTGATGAATGATGTGATGAGACTGTGAAATACAACATTTCTGTGTTTGAGTTGTTTATTATTATTATACAGTAACTCCTTCTGCATTTAGTGGATCCAGCATCAGCATCAATTTGTCTTCCCATATTTTTTTGTTCAAGTTCAATCAAGCTAAAGCATTTGCAGTGATTTTCTGCAGCACCTAAGCAATTATCTCACCCTTTATTCATATTCAGATATTGTTTCATGTAACTTGCAATCATTGGTAGGTTGATTATTTCCCCAAGTTGCAGCCTCTGCCTGATTTCAGTCGACCTCGAGGCCAAATCCACCTAACAAATCCAGATCTTATTTTGGTGAATAATAAAACAAGCTTAAAATGGCGAAATGAGTGGAAATAGCTGCCTATGCACCGAGCAACATACTAAAGTATCTTAGGTAAAGAAAACAACCTATTTTCTTGAAAACGAACAAAAAATGATCTTTGTTAATTTTTTGCTTTGTGCAGTTTAAATAGAAAATAATGTGGAGGCTATTTTTGCTGTCAAATGTCTTCAGATTAAGAAAATTCCATTTCTGTTCTGTTCTTTGTCTTGGTCGCAAACCCAGAATGTCTTGGTCTTGTCTCAGCTTTGGTGCACAGTGGTCTTCTTAAAGTATATTGTATCATATCAACTCAACATCTCAATGAAATCTTGCCATAAATGCTGAAGGGAATATAATAAAACTGAACAAGCATCTGTCCCTGGATGCGTCTCTACGACCTTCCAGAGCTCAGATACACTTATCCAGCCAACATTGTGACCAAGAACCAAGAAGTACCCACTTCTGCATGCTAAGCTCTAACAAAGTTTCAGAAGTGTGAATAAAAATCAAGTCACTTAGCTTTTTATACAGTGATCAACCATAGATTACCCATTAACCAAAGTATTTTTTTCCTTTTTCCTTTCATCAAATAACATGTAATTTTGATCTCAAGGAGTGTTCATTCGTCAGGGCTGCTGCTTAAATAAAATAAAATGTACGCTTGGAGTCAAAAATCTGAAAAGGCACTGCACCCATACTCTTAAGTGTGTCAAATTCACTGGAGGGTATAACAGTTCGTATTGATCTGACTGCAAAGCATGTACCGTGGAAATTAGTCTACTCTATTTGACTTTGCTCCATTCATATTGGAATGAAACCGGGATTTGCATGTGCCACTTTCACATAAACAATATAACTGAACTATTTCCCAAAGCTCCGTTTGAGATTCAACAGCAGAATAGAACACATGGTGAATAGCACCATTCTGATTAGTGTTTGAAATTTTCCTCTGTCACAAAATATGAAACTGCATTGTGGAACCAACAACTGCCTGTAACAATGCACTCTCCGACGTCACCCATTTGATGTGCCGTTTGGAACCGGAACAGTCCTGAATATTATCGAAGGATGGTAAATGGAAGAGGACCCATTAGGTTTAAAATGAGTTCCAAAGCAAAAGATGAGAGAGAGATGGTAAGGGGGGGTGGGCAATGGAAAGAGTGGCTGAGAAACGAGAGGGGCAGATTTTATAGTTTGCCTGTGACAAGAAAAAAAATGTTCCAAGATGCGAGTGGATTGGAAAACGAGACTTCTAAAGTGAAGGAGAGAGAGCTGGATGGAGAATATTATGGTGAATGATAGACAGCTGCAGGGGTTGGATGAGCTGACATGATAAATGATACATAATCTGAGGCACGCGGAAATCATGGGGCCAATTGATTGACAGATAGGCCAATTGGTGGCAGACGAGTGGTGGAGGCAGGCTACAAGTCACGGCTAAGTCAGACTCCATCATTGCAGTTCCCCGATTTATTTGGCAGAGATAAATCTACATGCTCAGTATGACAGACGAAGTTGGCCTGTGCGCGGCACTCACTGCGGATGGAGATGGAGTGGAATGACTTTGGTCATTTCCACACAAGAGAGTCGTTCGGAAGTCTGCCTTGGATAAATTATGATGCCAACCGTGGCTATTGTTAACAGACACACAGTGCAATACAGCAGTATGAAATTAGCCAAAGGTTTTACCGTTTTGGGTCCCTGAATTACTCTACATAATAAAGTTTAGCAACATTAAGTGTTATTTGATTGTGTAGCCACCTTAAAATAGATTGATGCATTTTGCGAAAGGTTTATTCACCCCAGTACAGAATGAAACATCAGAATACATTTTTTAGGGGTCACATGATATTTTTCTGACATATGTTAGCAATAACGTCTGCTGTTAGTGCCGCATTCAAGTGTTTGTTACCCGTTTGGTGTTGAATGGGCCAAACTTCAACTGCCATAAGGGATGGTGCATACCATCTATGACTGATCATTGATGCGTGATCAACTCAGGCTGGAACAGATGTCAGTTTCCAGAATGACATGAATGGCACCTTGCGGCACATGATCTCTCAGTTGAAGGCGTTGTGTAACACAGCAAACAATAATTCTTAATTTATTAATTATACATGCTAACAATATTTCTATCCTTCTTCTGGCAAGTGCCATTTTCCTTAATATAGCTAGATGCGTGAATAATGTTTAAAAATGCACAAAAAGCAGCAAATTATTCAAAGATCATGGGCCGTGCTAAAGCTCATTTCCACTCGCTCCGACCCCTCCTTTAGTGTTGAAACAGATGTGTTGACTGCTGTGCAAACACAAAATGCAGTTCATTCAGCATCATTAATCAAGTAAGGACAGTTGTAGCAGTATCATATATCATTCACCATAAACACATTTGTAAAGCTTTTAGGACGGAGATCAGAATTTATATGAAGGTACTTTGACATGCAAATTAAATCTCAATTCATAGTATTATTTGTCCCTGTAGCCGCATCTAACAGATGTACGATTTATAGCACTACGGATGTGCTGTGAGTAACATTTAACAGCAAAAAAAAGAAAGGAAAAAAATACCACTCTACAGGCAATAAGACAGTGAGTAATTGCCCTCCACTAACGTTTGGGCCCAAAAGGTGAGGCCAGATCCTTAACGGCAGGGTAGAGGAAATTCTAAATCTTTTGTTTTGTGTGACTTGCACTGTTATTTGATTCCTGTGGAAGGAGTAAATGAGCTGTGAAGGTGAGGTGAGAAAAGAGAGGGATTGACACCTTTCTGACCATGGAAATGTGTTTACACTAACCGTGCCCCCCCCACCCTTACATAAGTCAGCAGCTGTGTTGTCTGCACAATACACACATTGACACACACACACACCTTTGCAGCAGATGGAGAGTTCATTATTCCAGAGGAGAAGAAAACCCTTTGTTTGGAGCAAAAGCAAGTCATTTCAGAGCATAGCAGAGGACTGGAAGTCTATTTCCACCCGCAAATGAAGTCGGTCTGTGTCTCCTGATCTGACTTTGTGACAGTTTGCTGTAATTTTATTATTTTACAAAGGCATTTTTATTTTGTTTTGTTTTGGGATAAAAACTAGATAGAGACTAGTTCAAACCCCTCTGCCCCCGCTGTGATGTTGTTGTTAATAACAACAACCCTTTACTGTTTGAGCGCTATTTTATGTGCGTGCATGTATTCCCCGCTCCCTATCACTCTGCCGCTCTGTATAGTCGACAGTCCCATGGCAGGTGGAACAGCGTGCTGCTCTGGGATTCAGCTCAGATGTTGTTAACCGCAAATCTGTGTCTACAAGCAAGAAACAGCCAGGAGATAGACAGCCCCCCGAACCCCCACACACACACGCACGAGGATTTCTTTGTGGCTGCAAGCCTGAGACCACAGAGACCATATTTTATTACAGCCAAACAGATTCTATGGCAGCAGCTCAGTGTTGCTCGAGATAAATACAAATATACAGTGCGGCCCTTATGCACAAAGGACATACAGCACCTTGTTAGAATTCCTAATTCTTAATGAGACAGGAATATGGCGGAGAAAGACAACATTGCATGCATGGAATGTCGGAGGTTTTTCTAATTATAAGGAATAAATTACAACCCCGTTATAACAACACATGGTTTGTGGCACCTTGGATAATCCAAATATGTGTATAAGGATATTTACCTTTCTATATTAACACGCAAATAAAGATAAATAATTATAGTAAAGTATTATTAGAAATGTAATCATGGACACACTGAAATGATACCTCGTGACTGAAATCATACTTCCGACTCCAATACTCTGTGTAAAACCTGCTCAGCTTTATTGGAATTCCGTGCAGTGAAAAAATGAATCATATATACTCTCTGTAACGTGGACCATAATACATATGTGATATTTGCAGAGAGCATATACAGTATGCGATGATCTTGTATAAAGGGCTCATTATATGGAGCCGAATGCAAAGCCACAGTCACTGCCCTCTTGACAGGGTGCACTGCGAAACAGGAAACCTTTCACAGATACACACACACACATATATAATATTCTCTCCTTCCTAAGTGTTTTTCCCCAGTTCGACTATCAGCTGCTGTATGTATTGGAAATAATCATCTTTCCAGCTCTGTGATAAGTTCCCAACCTGTTCAGGAAAACTCACTACTTTCCGAGTTGGGCCTTCCCGAGGGGGAGCTCCAAACTGTTTCAGGGGAGGCTCTGTGAATGGAAGTGGAAAATATGACATTACCTTTTTACATTATCCGGTCCTATCTGGTTAAAGAGGTGCAGCAGCTTTTATGCGTTTCCCACATTTAGAGAGTCAGGTACTAAAGGATGCCATAAGCAAAGGTCGTCGGATGGAAGGGTTGGATGGATGGACAGAGGGATGATTGGAAAGATAATGAATGGGTCACTGAGCTAATTACTGCACAGATGGGCAGACAGATGCATCAGTGGATGGATAGATGAATTGATGGATGGATGAAGGAGGGATTGACATTAGAATAATTGGATGGATGGATGGATGGATGGATGGATGGAAGATGGATGGGCATGTAAATGTAAACATGTAAATTGGTTGGACGAATGGATGAACGGATGAACATGTAAATGTAAACATGTACATCGGTTGGATGGATGGAGGGATGGATGGATGGATGGAGGGATGGATTGTTGGGCTGTTGAACATGTGGATGGATGGGTGGATGGATGGATGGATTGCCAGTATATGTGAACATGTAAATAATTGATTGGATGAATGGATGGATGGACTGCCATGTATACCTGAACATGTAAATATCAGTAATTGGTTGGATGGATGGATGGGTGGGCTGATGAATATGTGGATAACTGGATGAATGATGCAGTAATAATTCCAAGTTTCTAAGAGAAGTTGTCATCAATCCTGGTTATTTGCTGAAAAGATATGGTGCTGAAAACAACTGAGTATGTGTATGTGTGTGTGTGTGTGACTGCTCCCACGAGAACCATTGTATTTTTTAACAAACCTCCTATCTTCAGAGGCAGAGGAGTGATTATGCAGCTAACTAAGCTTACAGGCAGGATGAAGAGGAGTCTCCGAGGATGAGCGTCTCACCACACAGAGCAGCACTTTGTGGTTTCGACACAAAAACACACATGGCAAATGTTCAAGGGCTCTCTGTTTAATGAATGCTATCAGCATTGAAGCCACACACGCATTCCTCTGATCATATTGTTTAAGGAATATAATTTTCTGTGTTGATGTAAAGCAGTCACATTCGCTCACGCCTGCATCACTGCTTCTGAAGGACCGACGTGCACGTCTCGGATGGCCTCATGCTGAATGTCATGCAAATATCTTCTAAATGCACATGTATACGGCGCTCCCCAGCCCGATGCTTCACGCTAACAATCGTGGTGCCAGTATTCTGTGTTTAATGGCCCAATAGGGGCACAGATGCAGAGAGGTCACCAGCGATGCCCTCCAATTGTTTTCCTGTTCTGTTTTGCTGCAGACACATGCCGACAAGCACACCCCAGCTGCTTTCTGCCAGCAATGCTGCAGGGGGAAATTATTTCATAGCGCATTTCCGCTGTGTTTTTAAATAATATTTGAATAAACAACCACATAAGAGGTTGTGGTTTTTTACACTGTGTGTGTGTGTGTGTGTGTGTGTGTGTGTGTGTGTGTGTGTGTGTGGGGGGGGGGGCGTTGCGCACTGAGGAGGGATAATGCATAAATCCCCTCATCCTAATTGGGTGCTTTATAAATGGAAAGGGTATTCTTGGTATTCTTGGTAAAATCAGCTGTTTTCTACAAATAAAAACAGAATTGTTTTATTCTTGTCGTGAAGCAATATTTACTTTGCCATTTTTACACCAAAGCATTTACATAAGTGATGTGTTCTTCAGCAGCGTAGTAAAGAGGAGACCTCGTTATTTGTTAGTTGGTGGTGCAAATCTAAATCCCCTCTCGTGTGCATAAATGAGCTGCATGGTATCAGACTTTTTTGGGGGTGGGGGGTGGGGGAAATGCCATGACTCACCATACTAAGATAAATTCTCACCAAAGCATTGCTTTGGCGGCAAGGCAGAGTTTAATAATAATAATAATAATAACAATGCATTTTATTTGTATAGCGCTTTTGAGGGGAAGATATAAAAAGTTGAGGCAGGACATGAGAATCTGGCATCCAAGAGCGAATATTCCATAATTCATAAGTAAACATAGCTCATTTATGGTTTGCTGGATGGACTTACCTTGCAAAGCTGAAGCCTAAATGAGGAGTATGTCTTTTTCACGCAGTAGATATGTTAAATTACTTATGGTAATAACTGTAATTCTGAGTGATCCAAAGCTATTTGGATCTACAGTTACAGTTTTTTTTTATACTTTGGTGCTTTGTTGTGTGTGGGAATTTTTCTCTTGGCTGCTTTCAAAATGGATTGCACATGGAGCTGGCTTCACCTGTTCATGTTTGAGTTTCTTTATGATTTGACAGACGATCTTTTATAGGAGTTGTACCGCAATTTAAGTTTGTCTCTGATTATCTCCACGAGGCAGTTAAGGGATATGACTACTGCTTTTTATTGTTTTGACATTTGCATCCAAAGCTAAGCTTGACTGATTTTCTCTAAAATGTAAAATGTCTTTGCAGATAGATTTTAGAACATTAATCGGATAATAGATGCACCTTCAAACTACTGGAGCCTTTGACATGCGAGCTGTCACACATGAGGCACAGTTTAATTAAATTGTTTGTGTTTCATCATGATGAGTGGCAGAATGAGTATTCTCACTTAGCCAGGTATTGTTAAAAAAAAATCTAAATTCAATCAGAGCTACTCCACACAATACTGGCTCAGTTTTTAGTTTGTTTTTTATTTTAACTTGAGCAAAGATTCTTTTTTAAGGCAGAATCAGAAATACCATTCGCCTTTACTTGGGTTTTGGTCTCGTTTTTCATTCAAATACATATAAAAAGTGTAACAAGATCTTAATGAAACTTTAACACTTTTCGACAGGTTTTATGCAAATAGAAATCCAAATACAGAGCACTTTAAAAATAAAAAGTCCTTGAATACAATATGCAGAAGGCTGCGTAGCCTTGTTAGAGGTATGCAGTAATCATGGTCAATATATTATGTATGACATTTTTGAGGGTTCAATGTTGGATTGTATTTTGGACTTTTTTAGCTTTGTCCCCTCACCTTTACCCAAAACCCTGGTTATCTGCTACAAGCTGTTATTTTAATGTCTTCAAAATCCACATTCTGAAATTGCAGCCCAAAGAAAAAGGGAGGCGTGGAGTTAAAATACCCACGTTTGACGGCAGGATTACTGAGGGATATATAAGATTACAGTGATCTTGAACACGCAGGCAACCATGAGCGCCACAATTCCAGCTGTAATCAAGTGCAATAGGCTGTGACGTTACTGCCCTCGCCATCATGTTATATTGGAGCTCCAATAAGAGCTGCAAGTCGCTGCCCCCTTTCTCTCATGGCTTCCGGTATCGATGTGGGATCGCTGGCCAGTCCCGCCACCGGTCCCAACACACAAATACAGACATCATATGCACATACCACACAGCTGTCATACACTTTCATTTGCCCTTCAGGCTTGTAGATGATGGACGTGAGCAGAGTGTAACCTTATTTAGAAGGGAAAGAAAAAGGAAAGGAAATAAACCCGAGACGTGGAAGCCGCTCCATTTTCATTAACTGGGGCAAAACATTTTAATTATCAGACACTAAATATGGATGTTATTAGAATTTTGTATATGTTAATGAGATATGTCAATGTCAGTGACATCTATTTAAAAAAAAAAAAATCAATAAATAAATAAAACGAAAAACAGGAATCTGGTAAAAGATGTTTTCATTTTCATCCATTGACACTATATGTATGGAATCTCCTTATCAAGAACATATTTTTAATATCATTATGTATTATTTAGCCTTGGGGGTAATATATTCTCTGAGCAGCTTATCAGACCATGCTATCATTTGTGGGGCATGAGTTGTGAAGTCATGATTCTGATTTTAGGAAAGGGATGTTAAATGTGCAAACACGACACAAATTCCAATACGCCTAATGTTGAAGTCGACTAGCTGGCCAGATGATGTTGATGCTGTATTCTCCGTGGGACAGATTAAGGCAGCTGATCAAGGGATCTAGAGTGCACAGATCACAGTAATGAATAGTTAATTGGGTCTATTTGTCACTGCTGCCTGGGTGCCATGAGTCTACCCAGAATCTCTACTTGTTGATTCTAGTAGCTGCAGCTGTGGGGGTATCGCATTTCCCCCGGAGTGTCCGTGTGGAGCGGGAGGCTGAGAAAAGAGCGAGCGTCTGGTGGCTGAGGCGCAGACAGACACAGCCTGCTGACCTTTGAGCCAGTTGCTGATCCTGCGGGTGGTGGCATGAGGGTAAATAATGGTGACGTGCCTGTCACCTCGGGGTACAACTGCTCGGAAGTTTCGGGGGAGGACGCTGTCATAAATTCACAGAGGGCCAGATTGGGTGGTCCGCTGTCTCAACTGAAGGGCATTTCCATTTATTTGTTTTAGTGAAAGCTTTATAAACCCATCTTCTTATTCATTTATCATAATTTAAAATCAGAATCACTACATATTTTCTTACAGCATGAGGTCGAATAACACATACAGTCTAGACCTGCTCATTGTTGAAGTGTCTGGAAATTGTTTTGAATTGGGACTATATAAATGAAATCTTCAATTTAATGTATTAACATTTTATGTAATTTAATTTAATTAATATAACACATTTTCAATGTAAATGAAGCAAATGATCACTTGGTCCATGCAGCTGGAAAATTGCAGCCATTTCCATCTTGCTGTTTTGCTTCTTCATGATTGGCTTAAAATGTGCTAATCAACCACATATCAGGCAGCAGCAGGTAGCCGTCTCCACCAAGCCAGCTCTGACAAACTGACTCCCCGCTTTCTTTGAAAAGCCACAAACTGCGGACAAAGCTGCCGACTCTCCGCTGAAGGAAACAACAAGTTCATAATATATAATCAATCCGACCTTGCACAAACTGGAGGAAAACCTAAATTGGTCATTTGATGATCACGCAGGCTGATGGAGACAAATGGCAGATATAACTCTATAGCATCTAAAGATAAACGCCTGATTGTAATTCACAAAATCAATTTGGTTCATTTGTTCTTCCCAGTGCTAGAATAGCCCGAGCACCAAAACTACTAGCCTGAAACATGGGGATCAATAGAAAATAAAAGCCTGACACAGATTTATGGTGGAAGCACCACCTTAAGAATAAATGAGATGAAAGAAAATTGGAAATGTGTACCTTATGTCCTCACACGCGGTCAATACATGGGAAATAGATAAGTCCTTGGTGACAATATAATTGTATTATGGCAATTTTCCACTGCGAGTGAACAACACCAGTTTCTCTTGTCTCAGTGGAAATAGGTTGTAATTTGAGATTCTTATCACTGATATGGTTGAACAGGAGACTCTAATTGTTAGATTTTTTTTTCTTTCTCTCTCAGATAAAGCTCTGACACCACTTGGCTGATGTTATCTTGATAACCCTGACAAGGAAATCAGGTTTTAGAGTTAAATAGTTGATATTAAAGTCGCAACAGTGAAGGTAATGTGCATCGAGATGGAGCATTGCCATTCTTGGTGGCGGGCGGCTGTATCACTGATAAAAGAGACCGCGACCTCGCCTTTGTAGGTAGCTATATTTCTCAGAATAGGGGTCACCTGATGGACAAATGTGTTTTTTTTATTACACCTAAAGACGGCCGTTTCCCAAGGGACTACTGTGAGATGGATTTCAAACCAAAACCATTTTATTAGAGAGATAATGCCAACAAGCAGATTATTGTTATTGTTATTGTCAGATTATGCAATTATTTGGTGAATTACAGTCAAGTATTCCGGGGGCTAAAGAACTGGTTTGGACGCTTAGAGGCTTTATAAGACAATGCCAATGTTTAGGATGTATGTCTTACCATGAACCGCCAAGCCTCAGTGATGCGCTCACAATCCTTTAATGGCACGCCCTCACGAGGCCCTTCACACGTCGAGAAAAGACTGTGGACATAAACATGCCAGGGATTTTAAAGGTTGAAGATTGGACTGCGTGTCTCACTAGCCAAGGGCGATTTCAAGGTGGAACTAAATGAATGATGATGATAATACCATCCCGGGTCACCCCTTATTTCTGTGAAATATCTGCTCCGACTAATGTATTTTTGATTCTCCAGTCTCAGCCATGGGTGAAAGGCCCACCAGTCACTGTTGCCTACTCGCTGTGTATATCTCAGGATGCAACATCATGAAACTATGAAATACTCACTTCGAATTGACTAACTTTGAAAGGGTGCTGACTTTTTCATCACTCAAACTAAAGAAATCAAGAAAATGATATTATTTCACATCAATATTTAAACTTTCATGATGACTATTTTCCATGCCTCTCATTAAAAGATACATTCTGCATGCAAGAATTTAAGAACATTGATTCTTCAAGTGGAATGAGTTGCTTATTGAAGTGAAAAGATGAAGTGAAAGCCATTTGTTCTTTCTGGGTTAGGGTATCCGGGCGCGTATGGTGCTTACTTAGTGCCGTGCTAGATCACATTCCTTTCACACTATCCCAGACTCTATGCTCCCTCCTTAAGGTCTGGATCTCCCAAGATTGTCTTCGGTCGGAGCAGAGTTCCGCGATGACTCGGTGTGATCAAAGAATTTGAATGAATCATTCTGCAGTCTGTGGGCCTCTCTCCCCGGGGAGAGTCACAGCCCGATTGGATTTTCCACTTTCAGGAGACATCCTCTGTAATGTCACTGACACCTCACTAAAGCAACACTGTCATAGTCTGTTATCTGGTTCAATATTGTCCTATTGGCATTTTCCTGCCTGCAGAGTAGGAGGGCATATCAAGAAAATGAGACAAGGGAGGGAGTATTCTCCTTGTTATTTCCAGCCGACAATAAATGGAGGGGAAAAAATTGTGTTGTGTTGCGTTGTCAGGAAAAACAAAGCCGGGCCTCTCCGCGGGGAGCCCGACTGTAACAGTGTTTTGATGCAGGTGGTATTATAGGACGTCATAATGATATCGAGCTGTACAAACTCAACAGCGCTTCATCAATTATGCTCAGAAACCAAACATGCAGGCTTATCGACGGTAAAGGAGGTGCCCCGTCTGCTCAGTTAGCTGCTTCATAACATCATGAGCTACATCAGGATCAGATAAATCATTGGATTGCTAAAGGACATTTAGGATTTTGTGTGTGTGTGTGTGTGTGGGGGGGGTAAAATGAATACTAGCAACTGACGTTCTGACTCTTGAATATGGATGATACCAAAAATAGCAACATTTTCCCATCTTGCATTCATTCACCTGAAATATGCCGCAAGCTACCAGATGAAAGCTGTGCCAGAGATTAGTCACAGTGGTCTGTCAATTGTACTTATGTTACCTTATCACTTTCGCTCTTGGCTGAAAATCTCCCCGATCATAATATATGAATATTTGAAACCATTATGAAAAAAAATATTGGATTCGCCTACTGTATCTCAGAGGAAGACTTTCATTTCTATATTTTTGGACCATGCCCTCTTTTCTCATTTTTCCTCTCTCCAGCGTTCTCTAATGTGATTTTTTTTTTTATGAGAAAGTGTAAATTTCTGCATATTTCCTGGTGACTGTCACCAAAGTTCAACTAGAAAGCCGAAACTGATACTCCGAACAGCACCAAAACCTCTCTCTGTGCAGCTACGGAAAATAAAAACCATGCACTAGCTTAAAAAAAAGGGGGTTACCTGTATCATGTAATATTTTCCACGGGGGAAAATGTCCTAATCTGCCCCAATAATACATATAGTGTTCATCGCTACTGCCTTATGCATACATGTACAAATTGTACATACAGATTAACCTGCAGAAGTTAATGTGTAACAGAGCTTTAACGTGACTTTGTTTTGTGGCGAGGGTCTTTGCATCCGTGCCTCCACATTTAACAAAAACGGTGCAGTCATTGGTGATATTGTGAAATGAGCATTTTATATACCCCTGTTTCCAATCCTAACAGGACTTCACAGCAGTAACGCACTTAACTGGGCAATAAATTGACTATGAAATAGTGTGGAAATTGAGCCTGCACAAATGCAAGGTTGTTTTTTAATGCAAAAAGTCCTCTGTATGTAGCCAATTAACCTAAACCAATATTTCTGAAGCTAGAAATTTAAGTGAAGTCAGGGTTTTATTTTGTTTTTCTTACATTTGTGCTACAAAAAAAA
>CAESWR010000386.1:2290851-2301587 GCA_903171835.1 Mullus surmuletus
CTACTTTAAGCCAGAAAAATGGCCCTGGGACAGTCTAGACTAGGGCCGTCACATCAGTGTTGTGTGTCTGTTGGTCGACTGCTTCCAAACCTTAACTGAAGCAACTGTCCATGCTTGCTCCGGCTGTAGTGTGTTAAATGTTTTCGTCCAGCAGCAGGTGTGAGTATGTAAAAATAAATGCTCATTCAACTGCTCAATTTGCCTTCTTTTCACGGACAGCGCTACTTTTAAATAGAGTACGATAAAGTAGACGGAAATAATGAATTCCCAATCCAAAACCTGGATTGGAATTGCTGGCACAGCTGCCCACATGTTTGGGTGTAGATCACAGCTGAAGTGTGTAGATAGCTACATAGATTTAAAAGAGAGTTTATTTGCTACGTCACGTGCGCAAGAAAAAAATGTGTGTGAAATGCGCTCAGTGTGCCTACACACAACTTAGTTTGAAAGTGTGTCAGCTTAAAGTGAAATGATCTAATGTACAAGGTGACCAGATTGTGTTCTTCCAAAATGAAAAGCAGATGCTGATTGTATAATGTATGCATTGCCCTTTCTTGTTGGATAATATATGCGTTGCCCTTTCACTTGAAGCTGTTTGCAGCCGGTGCTGTGAAAGCGGTCTTTGTGAAAGCAAATGGGACACTTTGATGCATAATGACAAAGTCCTGTTAGTAGGTTATTCATTTCTGAAAAAAAGTCAAACCAGCTGGCTGTAAAAGTAAACGTTCTTAGACGATATGGAGTTGGCCAGTGCATTTTATTTTATTTTTATGGTTGTCCTTCGGCTTTGAACATACTTTACAAAAACTGCTAATGCTTGCCCTCTTGTCGCTGACAGCATCCATAAGTGTAAGATAAAAGTGGAACTACAAAGTGGCACATGATTCCAAATAGTCGTTGCTTGACTGCAGTTACTATGGAGACAGAAACAGGAATGTGCAGCAGGACCAAGTTGATTGTAGGTTGCTAAATGAAAAACACACTTTCCCTTGTTAAAAGTATTTAACTCTCTCAGTACATTAAATCCTTTTAGAATATACCAAGAGGTGCCTCTTGCTCGGGAAGTGCTTCATTGTGTGTCGATTCTTGTCAAATTACGACTTCCTCGCTTTAGATCCATTCATTGCTCTATATGTTTCTGTCAATGTTCTGCCCCCCCCCCCAAAAAAAGTAAATAAAGTGCCCTAAATGGAAGCATTGACCTGCACTAAAAACAGGAAGGACTTTGAAATTGGCATCTGCTGTACAGACGCATCTAGGGGTCTTCTGAGTGACTGTGCTAAATTGTTGCAGAGCTCTAAGAGATGCTTTCATCCACAAATCAATGTTTCTGTGACTATTTCAGGCATTTATGGTAATTTTTTTGTCTGATTCTTGATGAATGACAATACAGATCACTTATACACTTGTAAGTAGGGGTACCATGTTGTCTGAGGCAATATTTTTATTTTTAAAGAAATATTTCATTTTCCATATTGAAACAAATTGATTATATATTGTTTTAATGTGGACAGTAAAGAGGCAGTCAGCTAAAGAGGACGTGTGAGTGTTTGTGAAGCATGTCTAAATGAGGGCACCATACACCCTCTTGTGACCTGCGTTAGTTATGCCCTCATCTGTGTAGATGTATGATGAACTATAGGAGGCAGACACAATGAACTCACTGCTTGTTCATTTTAATTTAACTCTACAAGATTGTGTGATGTCTTGTCGACACCATGAAGTTGCGAGGCAACCAGTAGAGAATGTATGAGGTGACTACAACTTGCTTGAAGAGATTAAACAAGCAATTGATTACTTTCGTTGTAAACAATGTTAAAACAAAAGTGCTTTTGAGCCTCTTTTTTTTTTTAAATNAAAAAAAAACAGTTCTTTGCATTTTGTACATTGTAAACTCGAAGTTCTTTAAACTGTAACTTTAGCTGTAAAATATACACTTTCCTTATATAACAGGCTGTTGTCGTGACAGTGTCGCTTTTTTTAGTGTGTTTGCGATGCTTCTTAGAAATGGTTCAGTTATAAATACGGATCATTCATTCGCTCGTCCGTTCATTCATTAAGCCCATTAATGCGTATGGTGTGGAAAATGTAAAAAGTAGCACACTCAATGGACATATTGGTTACTGCTCAATCAAAGCCAAGCGTATACACACATTTTCATGTATGATTCAATTTCTTTAAGTCATGATCACATATTGTGGATTTTCCAGCTACTACAACTTTAGCCAGCTACATTTTTTGTTAATGTTATGTCAATTCTAATTTATGCTCAATTTGTGTATCACATCTTTGCTGCTACTTAAACTTTTCGAATCTATTGCAGTGCACATGCATATTTGTAATAAGCAAATATTATTTGCTTATTATATGCACGTTGGTTCACGTGCATATAAAAAATAAATAGCCATTCTTATTGGGAAACTTGCAAGGGGACAACAGCGAATAGTGGCATCCGAACACTGAATGAGTGGCTTTGTGGGTGGGAAGCCAGCTAGGGATTATAGTCTGTATATTGGGTGCTACTTGATAATTATAATGGGAATCACTATGGTCCCACGTGTTTTCTGCCAGCTAAAAGTCAACACCGTCCTCAGGGGGAATGTACACACTTTCGGGCATATGTAGACATAGAATATCAATAGTTCTATCTCTCTATTTGGTGGAGCTGGCTATAGCTACGCCTGTGTTCTCCTTGCAGCTATCAGGGGAACATTCGAGGAGTTCTTCTCCACTTGGATGTACAGTAACTAGTCCTGAATAATACAGTGATATTGAGAACTGCTGAAAGGCCTTTTGAAATAACAGTCAGTGTAACAGTGGGTGCTTTGTAATGTTGTGTAGCTGCTAAAGCTATCTCTGCTGGAAATAATAACCATTTTTGTTTTAAAAAAATGGAAGGGCAAAACCACTCAGTCATGCATCACACACCTGCATTAAACATTTAGTTTCAGTGTCTTTTCACAGTCAGTGGAAACAAATGACTTTGTATTTGTTGATGGTTGGGAAATAGGAAATAGGAAATAATGTAAAATAGTTTTTCCTCATTGAAAGCAAACAAAAAAACAAGTTGTTGAAACCCAGTATACAGTGTCCATACCCTCCATTGTAGGTTGGAAATAATGGAGCTTGTCTTAAGTATCGTTCTGCCAGCTGTAGATAGCCGCTTTTCTGACTGAAGAGACAGTACACAGCGCAGTGATGCCTGACGTGGAAATGGCTGACTGGCTCAGTGAGCTGTAATTTTTCAGGATATATAAGAGATTGGATCAACATAGGTTTGGTATGACACTATATATCATTAATGGGATTATCACTGACACCTACTATAATTAATCACATATGCCCTTCAAATCAATGTTGCTCATTGTGAACCTGCTATAGCTATAAAGTGTCGTTCGGTACTGAAAAGACCACTTCAGGTGATTGCGAATGAGAATTTGTGATGATACCTGAAGCTGGAGGAATAAGTTGCAACTTATATTTGTGATTTTCATTTAGCCTTAGTTTTAAGTAATTATAGACTCATCAATAATTTAAAATGGGTTAAATTGCAGACATAGCTACAATAATTGATCACATGCAATGAATACTGTAATTATGAAATGAGGAAACGTTTTAAATTATATTTCACAAATATAATGTAACACAAAATCAAAAAATGCAAAATGAGCAGACGATGCTGGACGCATAAGTATCATTGGATATTCCCCTATGATACACAATGTACTATCTATATTTCCATAGATTGGCTGAGTTGTGTATAATGTAATTTCCCCTTTAAAATTGTATTTTTGGAAGTTTTCTTTTAGTTGGAAATGAGTGCTTCCTTTGATATAGTAGCCTGCTTTTGGTGGTACAGCACATGTTGCAATCGATTCATGCAAAGACGTAACAAGCTGAGGCATTTTAAAATAGTTTCAGATAATATTTATTTTTGTTTTTCAAACTGAATTATGTTAATATCTGGTGCAGCCCATCTACAAAGCTCATTGCATTGCAACTCCAATGATGAAATCAGTGCTTGAAGCAATACTTTTATTAACATCAACACAAACAAATTTTTGCTTTGGACCACATTTTGGATCTTACCATACACACATATCAACTGACTTGATGTCTTTGAAGCAAGAATCCTGGCCACAGATGTCTTGGAACCAGGGGATGTAACCAGGAGGCAATACTAAGTTGCCGGGTCACAGGAACCTTACTTTAGAACTCTTTCTATTACATTGTCTCTACAACGTGGTCATGGAATTTGAAGCATTTTGCCAGGGCCCTGGAAAGAGATGAAGTACTGAGAAAGTTTATGCAAGCATGTGAGCTAGAGGCCTGAGGAATGTGGGGTAGGGGTGAGTGGAATTAGCAGAGGTAGTTCAAAGCAAGCCCCAACTTTTCAACTCTAGAATGAACAAGGAAGGACTTCTGTATTCCGGAATGGCCGTGCATACCTGATAAAAGTGAAGTGTGAGGTAGAAAGTTCCCGTCAGCACAATAGAGAAACTGACACTATAGTTTTTTGTTTCACTGGAAACCTGTGGCATACATGCAGCAGACATTTACCTGCTGCTTTTGGAAACAAACTCCCAACCCATTCATAGTGTGACTATGTCTGTCTTTTCTGTGTCTGCTCGTTGTAAAAATAAGCTCATTGTGTGCTCTGGTTTTAAGCGAGAAAGCTAAATACTTGCTGGTCATGATAGTTGAAAAATGCTTGGCTCTCTCAAGACTCCAGTGCTGTAGTGATCGTGTAACTCTGAAGAACAAAGCCGACGGGAAAGAAAAGAGCAAGGGAGGGAAAAAAAGCGGAAAGCAAATCTGGCCGAGGCTGTTGCATGGTGTGTTTTTTTTCCCCTCTTGTGGCCTAAGGGCAGGTTTTTGCTACCACCTCACTGAGTAGGCTAGGTGTATGGAGAGGGTGTGTCGCCCAAATTCTTCAGATTCATCTTTCATGTGCTTTGTTTGTAACTACCCAGCCAAAGGCTATAGAAGATAGCTTTTCATGATCTCTTCTGTTTTGTTCATATATGGTCAAGGGTTTTTGTTTCTTCACATCCAGTTTAAGCTAGCAATTAGCTGGTGTTGACCTCTAGTTTGAGGACAAACCAAAGTGAGCATTCTTCATGCATCTGCAGCTTGTTTCATTTGTGTAACAGAATATAGGTTTCTGTAAACTCTTTTGTGGAAGAAGATAGAAGGTGAAGAACTAGTGAAAAGCTTGGCGAGGTGAAATTGTCCTGAACTGGTGTCTGTCAAACACATGAGCACTCAAGCATATACACTTCCTGAGTGCCGCCCCCCCGCCCCCCGCCCCTATTTTTTTTCACTTTGTCTTCTCTACTTTTGAACTTTTATCTTATTACCTTATGCACATGTGCAGACAGCAAGCTGCTTGCTGCTGCAGCCCATTACCATTTTCACGTTCATTTTAATTCAATTTCCTGTCTTTTCCCCCTAACTCTCCCCCTACATGTGTCTGAGGCATGAATGTTTCAACTCAGCCGGTGTTCCATAACCATTTACATCTTTCAATAATGTTTAAATACTGGGTTCTGTTTTCTTCTCACCATGATCATTTTGATCCACCGTAAACTGTCCAGTTAAATAAGTCAATAAATTACACCACTGTTACATTTATTAGATTAGCCCGTTTAAGTTTCTTATTTAACAACTTCTTCAAATTACAAGATGCGCTTCTCCAGAGGAGGAATTATGTCATACTTAAGAACTGACCATTCCTATTTTTGACGTTTATATTCACTTGCCTGGCCACGATTCTTCTTCTAGTCCAGAGCTCTAATGATGCCTCATAGAATGATTAAAAAAAAGAAAAAACACATCTCAGAAGGAATGCAAAATCAAACTGTGGTGAAAAGATGAACTAACCGTACCTCCAGAATCCACCTCTTTGTTGAAATTGAAGATTTTGCGACATTTAGGGTATTATCATTTTTCCGAGGTCTCTCTATTACCCAAGGCAAGACATTTGGCCACTCTCAGTTACAGCTCCATTCCTGCTCTTCATCAAGTTACAGTGAGCGAACAAAGGCAGCGTCAGCAAAGCGAGAGTCTACATAAACTATTTGAAGCTTTAAGAGTGTGTACTTAAGTATACAGTGCTGAGTAGGCACCTTGTCTGTGCCAGCATTGTTATAGATTTTGAGACGGTAATGATATGGGTGCACCAATACCATGGCTCACTTTAATGAGTTTTAGATAATAATAAAAACAGATATGGCTGTTGCGCTTATCAAGGTCAGTTACCAAAACACACCAGCTTTGAAATAACTGTATTGCAGTTGTCCCCAGTCCTCAGTTTGGAAGATATTTGTATGTTGCCCTTCACTACCTAATAGTGTTTGCTTTTTGGAATCAATGAACCTTACACTTGAGTAGTATCCTGTTGATATAGGTTGTCTCTCTTGCTGTTAAGGATCCATTTGGCCCTCTCTGAACATTTAGTTTTATTGTTGTTTTTCAGTCTATTGAACCTGTGAAGATGGAGCTAAATAAACCAGATCACAGTGAACAACCAATCAGTATATCCTATAAATACCTTTACATGCCTCATAGTTAATTGATTTTCCGGCTGTATAGTTTTGTCTGGTGATCAGGTGAAACATCTCGAGATTTGTTATGTAAGACAAAGCGAAAAAGGAATCTTTCTTATCTGTCGATAAAAAAAGAGTATACGTTTCCACTGATGAAATGTGACAAAACCTTTAATGGAATTATTGCATGTGGTTGATTGTGGCCTTTATTGGGCTCACAAAAAACAAACAAACAAAAAAAACAGCAAGAAAGGGTCTTAGATGTCACATGTTACATCATTTGACAGCCTCAGTTCCACTTGATTGAATCAAGTCATGTTACTCCAATTTTGTTTTGTCAAATTATAGATGGGAGAAGTTATTGCTCTGGTTGCAATTAGAGATACCCATGCCAGTCCTACAGATCAGTATCATTGAGGCTGGGATAAACTTTATTAACAGTGAACCAGATTACAACTCTGGGCTCTAGATTTCATTAAATTTCTCATAATAAACTCTGCATTCATCCATTTTGTCTCCACGTTATTGAAGAAAATTACAGTGTTTGAAAGTGAATATTATTGAAGCACATTGAGCGAGTCAATCCTATCATAGTATTAAGTGTAACATGATACTAAACATTCATCTGGCAGCTTTTCTACAGTGTTCCACATGCAAATGAAATCAGTGGTGCATTTCCTCAGGTGCCACATTTGTTGGACTGAATGTGACAGATCAACTGGCACATCGGTCATTTGAAAGGACTAACATCAACTAAGGGTTGCAGCGACAATTCAATTATTAGAATGCGTGAGGACACTCAAATGGTTCTTTTCACAAGCAAACAAGCACACACTGTCCTACAAACTAAAATACCCCCAGTCCCCCTTTAAACACACATGGACACACACACACTCTTATCCCTTTCTCAAAGTCCAAATGCACCTTCTGAGCACCTGGTGACTGGTTGTATGTGGGGTCCGGTGAGAATGAAAAGCACTAAAGCAGTTCAACTTTCCATCAGGAAGGTGTCCAGGAGCGTTCATGATGCATCGCATGGAACCGTTCAAGCTTCTAAACTACACACGTATTGAAGATATTTTAAATGTCATTGCACCTGTCTTTTGTATATCATCGAAGTAAACCGATTTTCAAAGCATAGTTTAGGGGAAGGGGGAGCAGAATCCATTTGCATCCTGCATGATGACCTATGATTTATATCTTTAAATTGCAACACCCGTTTCTACAATAGATGCGGTCATGCTGTTAGCTTAAGTGTTTCACAAAAGAAAAACAAACAACAAATGTATTCTCTGCTACTCTAATATATTTTTTGTATAACTCAATTTAGCTCTTTCATTGCTGAGTCTACCCATCCTCCACTCTTCTTTGTAACCCTTCTCATCTTTTATACACCTCACATGTCTCTGAGAGCTCCTTTGTTTGCTCAGCTGAAGGCTGAAGCCACCATATGGAGGTGAAAAAAAACCTTCATGCCAGTGAATGTAAACAGAGTGAAGCTGGCTGGTTGTTGTTAATATAACACCTTGACACGTTTCAGTCAAACTGTCCTCAACCAGCCTCCAGATCTGCCAGGTTTGGTCAGCTGGTGTTAATGCTTCTGTTCTATCCATTTGTTGGTACAAGCAAGATGTGTTGCTCTTTGAGAAATGTTGCTTGATATGATTTCAATGAAGCAATCTCTTTATGTCTTATTTCATAGGTATCATTCGAACACAAGAGCTGCTGGACCATGAGACCACGCCTCACTACTGGCTAACAGTCTACGCCATGGATCGTGGTGTGGTGCCACTCTCTGCTTTTGTTGAGGTCTACATCGAAGTGCAGGACGTCAATGACAATGCACCGCAAGCCTCAGAACCTGTGTACTACCCCTCTGTCATGGAGAACTCCCCTAAAGATGTGTCAATCATCCAGATTGAAGCAGTTGATCCAGATTCCCAGGCCAGTGACAAACTGTCGTACAGGATCACCAGCGGCAATCCCCAGGGTTTCTTCGCCATTAACTCGAAGACAGGTAAGATTGCAGTTTCTTGGATTGCAATTTATGTCATGTCAAATTAGGACTGGATGTTGACAAGGATGACACAATCCAATACATGCCTCAATACATTCTGATATGATAAGGTCATGATACAGTACCTACTGAAAATTAGATATTATATGATACTGAACTTCCTGAACTATTCAAAACACAGCTGTGACTCAAAATGTAAAAAAGCAAATACCAAAATGATAAATGCGACAAGATTACATACAAAATCCATGTAAAAGGAATTACTACATTATTTTTATTTTCAAAATACAGATAAATATTCATGGCCACTATATATTGCATGCTCAGAGGTGGAAGTTGCAGCTCTTCAGTCAAGTGTGAGTCAGTGTTTAACTTTAATATTGTTGCTAAAGAAAAACAATACCAGAGACATCAGCTCATGAACATTTGAAAGGTGCCCTTTTCTTCCGTTTGAAATGGTCAAATGCAAAGGCCAGTTGCCCATTTGACAAGCTTTCATTGCTATGGTCACATCTCCTGTATTTTCAGAAAGGTTTTGTTAAGTTTGATACTTGTAAAGGTTAAAGGATAAACTAGACCAAGTTGCAAGGCCCATTTGACATGGCTACAAGCATCAGAACTATGAATGTGGTATTTAAAAAGAACTGATATTTGTCTTAAGATTCTCGTGAATCTTTTTCAGTTCTAGTTTTACCGTGGTGCATTGCTAATGTGACGAGAAGCTTCTGCAAGATGCTTGTTTTGCTTTCTGCTAAAAGTAAGAGCAGTGTGAATACAGTATTTTAACCTCGGACAGGAGTGGGTTGAGCCTACAGGGGTTTTTTCCACTCTAACACTCTAAAGTGTGTTCTCATGTGGTACTGTGGAAATGGTGTGACGATTAATATTTCATTGGGTTCTTATATTGTCGCTGGAGCAGGCTATGTTTAGATGAGTAGCACAGGAAATACTCGTAATAGGTGCAAAGTGAA
Organism: Mullus surmuletus; assembly: GCA_903171835.1. NCBI lineage: Eukaryota > Metazoa > Chordata > Actinopteri > Syngnathiformes > Mullidae > Mullus > Mullus surmuletus. The sequence continues at coordinate 2,300,388 of CAESWR010000386.1, forward strand.
GCTCCTTGTACATGCAGAGCTTTTTTTGTAATACAGATTTATTCTGTTTTGCAAGATGGTGATTTTAGTTTTTCATTGAGGAATTTGGACTAGATTCATGTTTAAATCCACTCCGAGATATTAAGTCTGCCTGCTTTTGATTTATTCACAAACAAATAAGGCAAATTACGGACATTTTGGCCCAAGTATCTAATAAAAGCAAATGGAAAAGGTTAAGCTGTATCTCTTTAAGTTCCAGCTATTGAATTTGTTTTTCTTTCTTAACCAACTTGGGGGACTGGCCTCTTATTGCGTCAAATGCAAGTGCTCATTAAACTGAAATGAGGAATGGCTAGTGAAGCAGTTGCTCCAATTTGCCCTCGGTGATGTGTGTGTGGTCCCGTTTCCCAAGGTAGTCACATCAACAAACTGGAGTTATTTTGGTTAGAAATAGCAATGCGAATTTTCTGACCAAATAAGGATTCATCATGGAGCCTACCTCCCAAACATGCCGGGCAGTGGGGCAGGGGACTCCTCAATGGACAGGAAAAGAAAGAGGGGGAAAAATATATAAGGAGTCAGCAAACCTGCGGTATGCAGACGCTTGGAGTTGGTATTTTGTCTGCATGCATGACAGCATGAGCCTACATGTACTGATAAGAAGTCTGACATGCTGACAAAAAAAAGAAGGAAAAAACATTTCTCGGGAAGAAAGATCTTGCAGTGTGTAAAATATCTTGCATATTATTTGTCTTCAGAATAATTTTCTCTTCTTTTCTGCTTTTTCATAGTTATCTTGATCTCAATCTGGATGCAAATTAGCATTGTTTTGGATGTTTATTACTGCCTATGACACACTGTAAGCTACTTGTTCATCATTTGAATATTTTCTTCTTAGCTCGCATACTGTATGTGAAGTAAATATTTCCTGCTTCCTAGGATTCCAAAGTATTTGTGAAGATTATAGTCAGGTCCATTATGGGTAGAAACTCTTTGCAGTAGAATTGCCTGAATCTTTTTTTAAGAGCTCTCTGGAAAGAAAAGAAACATTTTATAAAAAGCTATTCATGCATATCAAAGCATGTTAAAAATTTTATCAGTGGGGCACCAGAGCCCCGTGCGTCAGGCTCAATAAAAAGTGATTTAACAAAGAAAACTTCATTAAATCACTGCTCTGTTGCTTTGATTTTTTTTTTGTTAACTTGTGTTTTTGGAGACTCC
>CAESWR010000386.1:2309948-2320295 GCA_903171835.1 Mullus surmuletus
GTGAATAGTATAAATGGTCAAGAGGAACTGCAAACTCCATGCTCCTCTTTCTAGCGGTTTGGTGTAGACTTAGAATTGCTACTTGCATCATGTGGTTGAAAGCTGTTCCAATTACTGGGTGGCAATTGGTGTCTGATTTAAGGTCTTTGTCTGCAAAAACAGGCAATTCTTGTCCTAACTGAAAGTATGAATGTTGTTCATTTGTCTCATTTGACAAATGCCTCCAGACGAACATTTAATAACCACATGAGACACAGGGCTCAAAGTGTTGCGCTTTTATGTTTAGCCAAGTTAAACACTCCAATTCTCTCTTCACTAATATTCCAACACTTTGTAATGTTTATTAGTAGGTTTATTGTAAAAATAGTAAAGTGGGAGTAGAATCCCTGCACTTCTTGAAAACTAACTCATTAAAAGTTCTCTCGCACATTATTTGGATGACTTAAAGCAGCAACTTTTGACCTAAATGGGTATAAATTGACCCGTGTGAAAAAAATCATGGAAGAACTCTGTAACCATGAAAACAAGATGTTTGTGAGCGTTGCTAACTGTTCCCTGGAAATCCAGCAGGAAGCTTTTCTGAGCAGCCTAGACCCCATAAACCCTACAATTTGCCGACAGACCTAACAGACAATCCTCCAATTAAATCAGCACTGATCGTGACTCAGACTACCCTTGTGTGTACACACCTTTGTGTGTGTGCTGAGGGAAATTAGAAAAGCAAACTAAATCAAAGTCCAAGCCAGTCGTGATTTTTTTTTTTTGCGCTAGCTTGTTGTAGAGGAAGGAAACAAAACATGTGGGGCCATTTGGAACATGTGGAGCAATTAGGGTGGGGGTTGTGTCACCATGGTTTGCACCAAATGCCGAGAAGAGGTGGAGGGAGCACGGGGGGCCGCAGCTTTTATGATGAGACCGATGGGGGTTGGTAGTAGTGTGCCTGGGTGCAAAAGAGAGACAGACAGACAGAGAGGCAGAAAAGCAGGGGGGAATTTGAGCAAAGTAAAAGCTGCACTCTGGTCTGAGTGTGGGCTCTAGTGGCGGGATGATAGGCCACTGTCTGAGGGAAGGGGGGCGGGTAAATAGCAAGCGTGGGACATGCCAGGACATGCTGAGGCCTGAAACTGTAGAGAACATAACAATGGAGGAAACAGGGTAAATGGGATGTGCACATCTGTTGCCTGGAATGTATCCCGGCATGTATCTGGCATGATGTAGTGTGCACCGTGTTCAGGTTGCTAGTCAGATCCATTGGACCGAGATATTAGATTCCACTCAGACAGTGATATTAGATCCATCATCTAATCTTTGATTGGCAACAATTAAATATTTATCATTTTCCTTGATGAATGATTAATCCAGCATGATGGTCCATTATTGGAATTGGTCAGCGATAAAGGTTGGAATCTTCTCAAAACCATATTGTTTAAATTGGTATATACTATCTTGCCTAGAACAAAAGAACAAAAAGAACACAGCAGAAATAAACACTGAGTTTCCACAACATGGAAATAGATCACCAATACCAGCACCACATTCAGTAACCTGAAAATTTTATTTCATGCTGACAGCTCAGTAATAAAAATTCTGTGGCAGCCTCCGGGAAACCCCCCCCACACACACTCACATTTGATTGAGGGCTGATGGTCTGAGTGAGCCATCTCACCTGCGTATCTCAACTCTGGTAAGAGTTGAACAGGACCGATCCTTCCTTCACAAGAAAATTGATAATTAAGGCTTTATTACTAATGAATATACGAACCTTGGGGCGTGTACACTTCTGACCTACTTGCCTTGTCGGGCAACAAAAAAAACTGATTCCCTATGCTGTATTGATTAATATGACTACTCACATGTGGTCAAATATAATAACTTAATCAGCAATTGATGCAATTACAGAAATTTCTCTCAGTTTGTGGCTTCCTAGAGACATCTACTCTGTTATTAGTCTGTCTACAAACTCCCATTTAGCCATATTAGGTGCTATGGGTCACGTATCAGCTGTTTTTCTATTTGTTATCAGCTAATTTCATTTAATTTGAGTCCTTGATGTGTGTACTCTCATAAACACTTGCATGTTTTCGGGGTATTTCAATGTTAATGAAAAGAATCTGCATGTGTAAGACAAAATAGCTCATGTAATCATAACACTGGAAATCTTCATTAAGGGACACAGTATGGGTACAAGCATATCTTCCCTTGGAGAGACATTCACGCTCAGGTTTCTAATTAATTGTGCTCATGTGAACAGCACGGACAGCTGCAGATGCTGCGAGAAAAACTAAAGCACATTACTTCAGTAATTGCAACTATGGCAGTAAATGCTGCACGTCTGGCCTTGGACTCCTGACTGTTTTTAGGAAAGCACTTAGCAGATGGTTTTAAACGACTGTGACATGTGTTTTGCCCCTCTACACTATTTTGAAGCTAGAATTGCTCGCATCCCTGCCAACCTTTATGTCCATTTTTAAGTTTCTAGGTATGAGAGGAAATTGTGTTTAAGTCCGCCTGTGGCTCTTGCATTGGATTCATTTCTTTAAACAGTGCAACCAAATGTCCGAAGACACAGTGGATTGTCAAATTGTGGCACATATTGCAAAGCAAAATGTGCTAGTCGTAACGCATTAATGACACAGATGTGTGACATTTTTGTCCTTCTACCAAAGCGTAAAGTGTAAAACACACAGCAGTGAAATCACTGCAACTGCTGCTATCAGAATGATGCTGATGCCTGATGGCAATTTAAAAAAGATCATTTTAAGAAATGTGGATTGTTCTATACAATATAAAATACAATTGCAGTCATGATACTTGATATATAAAGTGGCATCGACTCAGGATTATGACAGCAAGGTAACACAAAGTTGATACCACTTAAGTCTTTCCACAAAGTATATCATTCGATTCGGTGTTGTGTTTTGCTGCAGCAAAATGTGGATTATAATACTGCAAGCCTTGTATACCAAGTTCCCTGGAAGCACCCGTTTCCAATATCAAGACATTTTTTAGATAATGGTCTATCTGATATGCTTGACTTTGTTTTGACAGCTTGATTATTGGGTTGAAAAGGAGGAAAATAGAAGGCTGGTAGCTGCCCGTTACTGATATGTATTGGCTTCTTGATGAAAAGACGATGTATTTAAAAATCCATTGACAGCAAATCTCAAAGGAAAGTTAACTAGCTGAGAAAGAAGGAGCGAATGCCTTGATTAATTTAAGACTTGACAAATGTTGGATTTATAGCCTCACCGCTGCATTGGGTTTCCAAAAATCCCATGATAGTTTCATGTAATTTTCATAGATAGTTTTTTTTTTTTTTTTAATTTATACCTCACCTCTAATATTATACCTATTGAAGTCAGGTCTATATCTGTGTTTAATCAGAAAAGTGAACATTAGGGACATTCTGACATGACCAGATAAGAGATATTCAACTTTATTCAGAGTTCAATGTGCCAGATGATATTTGCCTTTCTGTCAGAGCAAAGCCTCTGAGCATATGTACTTTTTGGGGTTGAAATCCTTATCTTTGCCCCTCAGATTACCGTCACCGACCATGGTGTGCCTGCCAAATCCACCACCGTACGGGTCATTGTCCGGGTCCTTGACGAGAATGACAACAGACCGTTGTTTCTGGAGAAGATTTACAAGATCAAGCTCCCCGAACGGGAGAGGCCTGAGAGAGAAAGAGCCATGAAGAGAGATCCGGTGTATCGGGTCATCGCATCAGATCGGGACGAGGGACCCAATGCCGAGATCTCTTATAGCATCGAGGAAGGAGACGAACAGGGGAAGTTCTTTATTGAACCCAAGACTGGCCTTGTGTCGTCCAAGAAGTTCTCATCCGCAGGAGAATATGACATCCTCACGGTGAGTACATAATCACAGGGCTACAGACCCCCCTCGCTCTGAGAGTCCCTCAGTGAGTAGTACATTTCTACAAGAGTCTTGATTGTTGCTTTGGCGCTCCATCCCCTCATCCTCCCTTTCTTGTATTCTCTGCTTTTGTTTTGAAAATGTAGTAGAAAAAAAAAGACTAAGAAACGCTAATTGGCCTTACACACATCATGCTGCTTGTCGAATTTAGAGGGAACATTCGTTGCAAAGGCAGCCTCATAATGTGCAACAGGAGTCTTCATTTTCCTGTGAAATATCCCATTGTTGTACTGTGATACGGCTCGGTCGTTAACAGGCAGTTTTTGGAGAATGAAAATTCCAAGCAATTATCTCCAAACATTACTGCTGTATTCAGCACAAGGAAACGTATATTGTAGTTCTCAAGATAGCTTTGTTGTAGATCGGCGGATAGTGAATTTATCACCAATGTAAGAGTTCTGCTGCTGAGGCAACACATTTGGCTAACAAAAGTGCAATAAAAAAGCAATACTGACGTTTTTACATTCCTTTCCTTCCAAATTTTATGTCCACGTGCATCCAAAAATGGCTTTCTCTACTGGTGGAAGATGCCACACATTCACCACGGTTTACAGTAAACTCTTTCTTCACAAGGGGTCGAATCACAAAAGAATAATGCACAAAAGATTTTGTTATTCAGTATATGAGACCCCAACCACCACCACCACAAGGAGAGCTTAGAGGACAAAAATGTTCTTGTAATAGAAATGCAACCCAGTAAATCTTGTTACATTGGTAAGAAGGTAATGTGTATGAAACTCAATTTTCTCTATTGTTTCATTATATTAACAAAATGCCACGAGACATGCGAGTAACCGCATGTCAGAAACCGAATGTTTCTTAACGCTGCAACACCATCTCTCTCAGATTAAAGCGGTGGACAACGGACGTCCTCAGAAATCCTCTACATGCCGTCTCCATATTGAGTGGATTCCCAAACCAGAAGTACCAGCAGATGCCGCTGCCCTACTTTTTGAGGAGTCGCCCTTTACCTTCTCTGTAATGGAGAGCGACCCAGTGGCGCACATGGTTGGCGTCGTAGCCACTGAGTCCTCCGATGTCCCCGTGTGGTTTGAAATCACAGGTATTGCTTCCTACACAAACATCTCACCCCGTTGTGTGTGAGGGCTGGAGTGTACAAAAGCCTCATAGGTAGAAAAAACTCTATCTAAAGATATAGCGCAATCAATTTACTGGGTAGTGCCTAAGAACTGAGTTTTTTTTAGATATTTGTATGAATACAAGTGCCTGTAGCAGTCCCAAGAAGTGCCAATTTCAGGCCAGACTATTGATACCACATGGCCTTCCACTAAAGCGATCAGATGATTAGTGCAGCTTTAGACTTCAACCAGGGGACACGTTAAGCCTCCTTCTGCCTGAAGTCAAAAGCGAAATGTAATTTTACCAGATGGTTAGTTACTAATTTTACTGGTTAGTTGCTTCCTTCCTGAAACAAAGCTAATCGTATCCGCTGCTTGCTTTGCCACCTCCATGTTAAACAGGAGAAAACGCACCACGATAACTGGCTGCTGTAATCGGCATCCAGATGTGTGTGGTATCCATCTTCATGTGTAACTTGGGGCATGCAAGCTAAATGAAAAGTAAACCAGATGTGCCACAAAAGTAAACCATTTTCCAAGATAATTCCCACCAGCCCAATTTAGTTTTTTAGTTTCACACTAGAAAGCAAATCTTATTAGTAAGCCGTGTTCTGAAGTGTTGCAGCCTACATGTGTGTTTTCTTCTCTTATTTATCGTATGCAATGTATGCTTGAGGAGACTTGAATCGACTCCTTTCAAAAGTACTTGCCTTCTCTCCCTTCCTCCCACCGTGTCTTAGCGCTTAATCAATGTCTGACTGACACATCTTTTTTTCTCTTCTCTCCTCTCTCCGTTTTCTCTGCAACCGCTTTCCTTTTTCTCTGGAATGTTCTGTTTGGTTGGATTTTTTTTTTTTTTTTGCAAGACGGCATAGAGGATTCTGAGATGTTTTACATCCTTCAGATGGCTTGCGACCACAACTGTACAGCAGAAGGTAGCTGCTGGAATCTCCTAATAGGCTATTCTGTATTAAGAGATCATCCTACATTGTCCGTCGGTGCTGCCTGTTTGGCTGTAGTTGAATTGTGTCGTGCCGCTGGAGTGATGTGCTGCATTTTCTCTTAAACCTATGATGTGATAACAATTCCCAAGAGTACCAGAGAACACTGCCTATCTTACGTGAATTAGAGCATTGTTTAAATCCACTATTGTATGCCTCATCCTTTTGTTATCCTTTTGTACTGTGTATATTGTGTTATACAGTCCTCCCATTGCATTTGTTTATGGGTGTTACAGCCTTAGTTATGTGGATAAATTCATACAAAATATTATTAACAGTAATGTGTGTCTTCATAAATTAATGTCTGTATGCTCGCCTCACTTCCCTTATTCCCTGGTTGTGTGTCTGCTGCATGAACACAACTAAGCAATGATTTGTCACTAATCTTTTGTCTGTTTTTATTTTTCCCAAAAACAAAACAATTCTACAGGTGGTAATTATGACAGCCGCTTTGATGTGGGGAAGGCCAGCGGAACCTTGATTGTAGCTCGGCCCCTGGACGCCGAGCAGAAATCAAATTACAACCTGACAGTGGAAGCCACAGATGGCACACGGACTGTCAGCACCCAGGTAATTGAAACACTAATGAAACGGTTGGAAGCTGATTAGGCAGTTGTCATAGTTGTGTGCGCACCCCCCCCCCCCCGCATATGAGACGTAGCGGGATGAAAAGCAGAAGTAATGAGTGAAGCGGTGGCCAAAGTGTCGCCTTTTGTTGGAATATGTTTATGTTGACGCTTTCATTGTACTAAACTAGCCGGGGATGATGACAGTTCACAGATGGGAGGGCTCATTACATCGCTGCATGACCTGATGAACGGTGCGAAGCTGCGTCAAGGAAAGTTTGAGCCAATGTACCTGAAAAAAAAGGTTTGGCTTGCTCAGTGAGAAAAAAAGAATAAATATTTGTAGCTGCAAAATCACAGACACCCCCAGAAGTTTAATTGAATATGATGAAAACTAATTATTGAGAGCGAGAAGCCGGCACTAATCAAACACCAAATCTGACAGCAATAAACTCATTATTTCATTGCTTTTCATTACCTCAATATCCTTCCCACCAGTTCATGTGAAGTGGAGATGTAGTTTGTGGTTAAATTTCAGGTTATTTTTGAGTTTTTCTACTAAATAAAGCGTTGAAAGAATGGCCTGGAAGCTTCTTCGCCTCTCAGCATTGAGCCTCAGGAATCTTCCATTGTCTCATTCCTGACGTGGGGCTGCTGCAATGTTACTCCCATCTAGGCAGGGATTTTTTTTTTTTTTTAATCTGCATTCTTGAGCCCCTCCTCTGCTGCGTCTCCCTCTCAACCTGCTCTTACAGTTTTTTTCCTCCCTATGGAACAGATTACCTCAGTCTTTTGTGAGTGAACCCCTACTAATTTGAATTGTTACACTCATGTTTACATGGACAAATATTGCAGACACAACACGTCAAAAGAGCTTTTTGGGAGAGCATTATCACTCCTTGGTAAACCATAGCCTGCTGTGTGAGCATTTATTGAAAAACTATCAGAGACTTAAAAAATAAAACCAAGCCAAAATCAAAGCAGTTGCATGTGTTTGAACATATTAATATGCAAATGATAGTCCCACATGCATATCTCTTGCTCTCCAGCTGATACTAAAAATGCCCTGATAAAAGCGGACAAGTCTTAGTTGGTTTTTGTTCAGCCGGTCATGCCTTGTCCATGAGATTTCCAACATTTCTACATGGTAGTTTAGGTCATATGGGATGGCTACATTCAAAATGTTTTGTCCTTTGTCCTCAAAGGGGAGCTTCAGAGAACTGTAGCTGGAAAAGAATCTATTTGTTGTCACTCTGTATGAATAAAGCCTTTCATCATCTGGCTGCCGTGCTCCACTGAGCCTTGGATGAAGCGGCGCCTTGACTGGCATTTTGCAGCTCATCCACAGAAGCGGCACGGCCTTTAGTTTAGTGCAGAACCTTGAAAAACAGCCGCTATTTTCTCCGTCATGATTTTCTCTCCACGTAAAGCACTTTCTTAAAAACCCTGGCAACAGACACTTCTTAAAAGCCTTGCAGCAATCCTGCTCACAATGACATTTTAAGTCAAATTAATCAGATCCAAAGGTTAACCTATTCAAAAAGGTCTTATTCTCAGTGGGGCTTGATTTTCACTGTGACCAGCTTGCGACCCTTGCACATTACATAGACTGATTCAATTCTCTGTTCTCTGCATATGTACAGTGTCACATAACACTGACACATAAGAGCTTCAAAAGTTCAGTTTGCTTCATTTCCTGCGGTTTTACTGAGTTCAATTCAACTAACTTTTAGAATATTGTGAATTAAATGTCATGATGCCAAAATGCCTCTCAAATATGCAAATGGTCTCAAATGTGTGACTATGAAGGGAAAAATATCATGAAATGTGTTAATTCACATAAATCACAATTTACACTGAACATTTACTGGAGAGCTTTTAAAGGAAAATAATCATATGGTGGTGAAGGTTGCTGGATTAATCAGACTTCTGAAATTACCAGTTTTTTTAATGCAAAGTTGGGTCAAAGATTCCTCAGTCCCTGTGGTACTGCACTCTTATTGTCATGTTGTTAGAATTCTTTGAGTGTGCATATTTTTGCGTCTATTATTAGGTCTCTGACTGATCCGCTTTCTTGCAGATGAGATTTTAAGATAGCATACAGTATATGCAGCTGACCTCTGTGGGTCAGCTGTTTTCTGTTGAGGAAATTGATTTACCGAATCTGTATGCTTCATAACCACAATTGCCTGGGACGTCGTGAGAGTGGGCAACAGGGCTGCACGAGATATGTGGCAGTGATGGAAAAGCAGTTTTAGTTTCAAAAGAAATACCTTTTTATAATTTAGCTGAAACTCTCATTGACTACAAAGTTTGTTGGCTTTCATTGTTTTGGAAGCCTCCAATACCCTGTCGGTTCTGTGCACAAGAGTGCTTTTATATCTGTAGGTATGGCCAACTTTGAGTTTTTCGACTACTTTATTAATGCGCTCAGTTCAGCACAAACAATATTTGCTGTGTTAGCAGAGTTTGAATAGAATATATAAACACACTTGGTGTTTCTTTTGACCACGGGTAGAGGTTTGAGATGTTTTGACCACATTGAACTGTGCTAAACTATACTGTAACATTTTAGAGCAAGATTCACGGTAATTAGGAATACCCTCTGTTGGCAGAGGATTTACCAAAGGAAGATATCTCATCTATGGCTTAACATTTCCCAATTGTCGCATGTTAGCACAGCAAACAGTGATTTCAGATGTATTAGCTGCAGGCATCGCTGATCGCTGCCACTTGACCACTTTAGGGCCATGGTCTTACTTTTTTTGTGTGTGTGTTGGAGCTGACACCAAGCAAACACTTTACAGCTCAAAGACAGATCAGTGTCAGTTGCCAAAGGAAGAGAGCAAGTTTAAGAAGGCGAAGCAGAATTGCACAACACTCTACAATTAAATAACATATTGAAAAGCGTTATACATAAATACCTTGTTACACCAATGCCCACGTACGAACGCAGATTACTTGGCAGGAGCAATAAAGGGTTCAGGGTCTTGCTCAAGGACACTTCGGCTCTTCAGCCAGTCTTGAGTATGAACATGAAAATTTTAATCAAACTTTATTGAAACATTACAGCCCATTGGCTACCCCTCACAAATTAAACCAAATAAATCACCCAGAAATATCTGAAAGTAATGAACCGTAAAGACAGACCGAACAGATGTTTGAAAATACAAAACTTCAAGACTGTGTCGGATCAGGACGGCTCCGCTTGCAGTTTGCAACCAGACAAACAGGTTTAAAGACAGGCTTCAAACTGGAGACTGCATTGCTGACCTGTTTTTACATTTTAGTCATCAGGAATGGAAGGAGTATATCCTGAGCTAATACCATTGAACCTTAATCGGCAGGTTGAATTCTGTAGGAGGCTCGCTATCAAATCAGCAAACTGAAATGGCGAGATTTACCAAAAAGAAAACATCCGCGGATGAATGCATCCAACAGCAGATGACTGTCCAGTCTCCCAATACTATTAGATTACTTTAGACAATGCGTTTACAAAACCCCTTTTTAAGTTAAAGCTCCGAAAGTGTTTGCAAACAACTGATTGTTTGTCACCGAGTATACATTTGTTTTCGTTGGGGACATTGCCTTGTTTACACTCGAGACAAACTTTACACCACAAATTAGATCTACCCAATCACAATGCACACGCAGTGCACCTCGTGAAAGCCCAAAGTTGAACTTATCTATTCCTCAAATCAAAGTCATGTGGAAGCTGTGCTGCCAGACGGGATGGCCTATTTTCTCTCTCCTTGGAATGTTTTT
>CAESWR010000386.1:2320316-2346903 GCA_903171835.1 Mullus surmuletus
TTTTTCTCCTTTTTGTTCTCTCCTTCTCTCACTGTCTCTCCTTATCTTCAAAACCTCTTTGTCTTTCTGATTTTCTCCTTTTCCCTTTTTCAAAAAATGTCAATGCTTATCAACCGGGCATGCAGGGATGATGATTATTCTTTTTGAGTAGTATGAAGCACAAACAAGGACACCGGACCTCTGTGGATGGTAGCCCGTGTTAATCCTGTTTTGGGAACATATAGGAGAGCTCTGTGCCAGTGCCCTGCCTTTGCCCAGAACCTGCCACCTCGTAGGGGGGGCTTCCTCTCCTACGCATGGCACAGGCAGACAATGAGCACAATGAAAGCTCCCCAACGTCCCGTTCTGAAAACCGCACAAAAAGGTACTTCATTATACAGATGGCACAGTTGCATTTATTGTCTTTGCACATGTTGTATCCCAAATGTCTATTTCACTTCCAAATCACCATCACAAACTATAAACTAAAAATGAACATTTACTCAAATGATGGTTCAGAGACTGTGGGAGGTCTGTGCAGCGCGGTTGGGCCATCTTGTCGCACGCCCACCAACTGTGGGTCTGCAAAGGTGTCTCTGAAGGATCAGCTGATGTCGACAAGGGGTGCCTCACTCCAGCTCAGGCACCTCATACCCAGGAGCCGCGCCAACAAAGCAGCCTCGGCTCGCGGCCTGGCTTCCCTTCCCCCATCCCCAGCTATATGACATCCTCCCTTGGCCATGTAGGAGTACCTCAAGCTGTTCTGCTCACAATCTGTTCCTGGTGTCTTGCCTGTCTTCTTATCTCAATCCACAATACAAGTATTTTCTTTATCTGTTAAAGTTTCACAAAATTCAGTCGGAACTTACTTTTTTTCCTTCCTTTTTGTAAAATTTCTTTTATCAAAGATGATTATTGCACAGTCGTCCCCCTCTGGGTTTTTCCTGTCTTAGTCCGAGCTTTTTGTTTGTTTGTTTGTTTTCTTTCATACATGTCCTCTGCTATCTAAAATTGACAATTTCCCACAGCTGTTTTGTTTTTTCTTTCTTCTCTCTGTCATATTTCTCATCTCACCCTCAGAGCACTACTTTTTTTTCTACAAAAAGAAAAGGAAGTTGTGTGCATATGGGGGATGGCGGAGTGCTGAATAGCCTTTTGTGGGCTTTCTAAACCATATGAAATAGAACATTCTGTGTGGATGCGGATACAACTGACCAGGGTCTATTCCTTTCTTCTTCTTGACAGCATTATCAGCTCTCTGCACCTTACTCACTATTCACAAGACGTGTTATCTGACACTGACCAGATTGAGACACATTGGAAAGCCTCGATGTGTGGATGTGTGTACCTAGTTGTGTGCTGGCGTGTGTGTTTGCGGTGGCGGGTCGTAGGCATTTATGTAAAAGGTGGATTGTGGGGACTTCAGGCTCTGTGTGATATCTGAGATGATATGAGAAGAAACGCCTGGAACAAGGTGTCCTGTGCACCTGCATGCGTATTTCAGTCTTCACATCTTATTACAGAAGTGTATTTATTTTATATTACGCTTCCTGATTAGCAGTGTGACACCATGACACACGACTTTTGGCAAACACCCAGCTCTCAGCACTGATGGACAGCATGCAGCCCAGCGCTTTCCCCGCAAGATGACATCTGTGAGCCTCAACAGCTTTGCCAACATCACAGCGCACAGCAGATTGTAAATGTTATCGCTCCTGTCAGGTTGAGTCTATATTTGTCCTTCATATATGCCCACAGTGCTCAACAAACAGTATTACTACTAAAAAAACCCAACACTGGCCAGTTGTGTTGACCTGAGATCTGACCTATTCTGGTAGGCTAGTGAGCTGTCAACTGGTCAGGGTGGCTGTATTCTCTTCCACTGTTTGTGCCTCAAGGCTCAGCTTTGCTGCTCTCCTTATGGGACATCACCCCCTGGTGTCTGGTATGCAGGTGTCTAATCTGGCCTGATCCCTTTGTTCCCCATGTTTGGCAATGGCAGAAGCCCCCGTGCTGGTCTGGGAAGCAGAGATGGCATTCCAACAGCTCTCCATAATCCTCTGTCGGAAGTCCAGTAGACGAGTGGCTGGTGTTGATAAAACATTCTCCCAGTGGAATTTTACAGTTTGGGGATGTTGGATTCTTTGTACTGAGGAGAGGGAAAAAAAAAACAGGACACTGCACTCTTTGCTGCCCGAAGTAAGAGGCATGTATCTAGAAATTGGTCACAGGTTTGGTTATGAAATAATTGTTTTAAAAAGAGCTGAATCTGCCCTTTCATAGTTGACATCTAGTGGTTAAACTCTGGTTTAATTAATGGCTCCATAATGTGTCTCGCAATTCATGAGGTTGCATTGTGGTTATTGAGTATTGATTTCATGTTTTCCCTGTCAGCAGCGTCAAATGGCCATCTTGTGAAAATATTGTTTTTTCTATCATACGTAATGATCTTAGGTATAGCTACACAACCCTATTTACTCTTCAAGTGTGTGTGTGCGTGTGTGTGTGTGTGTGCGTACATATGCTGACAGAAGAGGTAATACAGAGCTTGAACTTTGGTTTTATGCATTCAGTGGAATAACTTCCACACTAACACTGGTTGTTATCATTAATATGAATATTATTATCATGGTTAAAGTGTTTTTATTTTGTTTGTGTTTTCTCATGCAACAAAAGACACACTTCAGGGAATAATGTGAAAAATCCTTGTCATATTTTTGAAAATGATTTAAGTGGAAGTGTTGAATAATGCATACTCCATTTCATTGTGCGTTTCCCATAGGTCCTCATCCGTGTCATTGACACCAATAACCACCGGCCTCAGTTCTCCCAGCCTAAGTATGAAGTAAATGTTCCGGAAGACACCCCAGCTGGGACCGAGGTCCTGCAGATCAGCGCTGTAGACGAAGATGAGAAGAACAAACTGACCTTCACTCTGCTGAGCAGCACTGACCCCTTTAGCCTGAAGAAGTTCAAACTGGACCCCGGAACAGGCACTCTGTTCACTGCTGAACGACTGGACCACGAGACAATGCATACACACATCCTCACCGTCATGGTATGAAAACTTCAAATTTCACGTTGGCTTGGTAAATTATGACTCCTCACATGTTGTGTATTCTTTCAGAGTTATTTTTTAGCAGTTGGTCCCTTAATTGGAAAATGTAACAACCATGACATTAAGATAAGCTTATTTGTTTCTAGGCTTTTTTCCTGGATGGTGGTATCACTGTTCACAATGAAATTATCCCTTGGGGGCTCTCATTCTCTTCTGGTTCTTTCTCTTACCTCTGTTTCCCTATTGCTTTTTCTGAATTTCTAGGTACGAGATCAGGACATCCCAGTAAAGAGAAACCTTGTGCGCGTTATTATCAATGTTGAGGACACCAATGACAACGCACCATGGTTTATAGGCACACCATATTCTGGCCGTGTGTTCGAGTCTGCAGCAGTAGGATCAGCTGTGCTTCAAATCACGGCTCTAGATAAAGACAAAGGCCAGAATGCAGAGATCATCTACATCATTGAATCAGGTAAGGCTACTCTCTCTTTTTCAAGCCACAATTTCAATTTTTTTTCTCCCTCTTTGATTGGAGAAAGCGATCATTGTACAATCATGCTAATGAAGTCAGCTCGTAAAAATGTATGAGTCATGCCGTGTTCTGCCCACTGGATCTTGATCATGAATGGAATACTTTGCAAAGAGTTGGAGACTATTGAGGACTTTGTCTAGAGGATTTCCAAATGCGTAGGAGATAGTCAGATCCCTCCTCAGAGTTTCCCACGACAGTTTCTCCTTCAAAAAAGCCTTGTTTTGAAAATGAGAAATGGACAGCTATCAGCCATATTTGAAATAATTCAGATGACCTAATGTAATTGAATTAGGATTTTGTATGTTTAGTGAATGAATGGCCTACATTGGACATTACTGAACATGCAATAGGGAGGAAGTAATGAGATGAATTACCTTTTTTTTGGTCATCCATGTATTTAATTCCATGTATCACAAGCAAAATATTTTCAACACAACTACAAATATTTTTTTTTGTTTTTGTTTCCTTTTCTCTCTCTTACAGGAAATTTTGCAAATTCATTTGCCATCGACCCTGTTCTTGGGACAATCACAGTGGCCAAAGAGCTTAATCGCAGCAGCAAGACCCAATTTGAACTCACCATTAAGGCCTCTGATAAAGGAATAACTCCACTTTCCACTACCACGACTGTGCACATTGCAGTAACCATTTCTGACAATGCAGCACCAAGATTCAGTGAAAAGGAGTTTTCTGCTGAAGTCAGCGAATCAGCTCACCCTGGAAGTTTTGTGAACCTGGTCACAGCCGTCAGTCAGTCATCTGTTTTCTATCAGATTAAAGACGGCAACATCGACAACGCTTTTGACATCAACCCTAACTCTGGAGTAGTTGTCACCCAAAGAGCTTTAGATTATGAAACCATCCCTCAATACAATCTAATCATACAAGGCACAAATATGGCTGGTCTCTCTCGCAACACAACTCTCCTGATTCACTTAAAAGATGAAAATGACAATACCCCAGTCTTTGTCCAAAAGGAATTCAAAGGAGTTATCAGTGAGTCTGCGTCCATCAACAGTGTAGTTTTAACCCGTGAGAACACCCCCCTTGTCATCCGGGCGTCTGATGCTGATTGTGACCACAACGCCATGCTCATCTATCAGATTGTGGAACCTTTTGCTCTCAACTATTTTGCTATTGACTCCAGCACTGGAGCTATAAGGATCACAACAACTTTGGATTATGAACAAAGGAGTGTTTTCCGCTTCACAGTCCAGGTCCATGACCTAGGAATGCCACGTCTGTTTGCAGAGTCAGCTGCCAATGTGACCATTGAAGTAATTGATGTTAATGACTGTTCGCCGGTGTTCAGCCAAGACGTTTATGAGGCAAGCATTGTGGTGCCAACTTACAAAGGAGTGGAAGTCATTAAAGTCAATGCTACAGACTTGGACTCTGGGCCAAACTCCAAACTTCTCTTCTCCATCTCAGAAGGTAATATTGGCGATAAATTCAAAATGGATCCAGTCACAGGCATTATCTCTGTTCAGAATGTCACACAACTGAGGAGCAGATATGAACTGAAGGTTCGGGTGTCGGATGGTAGATTTTCCACGGTCGCCACAGTCAAGATAAATGTAAAGGAAAACAAAGAAAGTAAACTCAAGTTCACCAGAGAATCATACAAAGCCTGCATTCATGAAAACTCATCTGAGAAGAAAACATTAGCAGTCATTGCTGCTGTTGGCAATCAGGTGAATGAACCTTTGTTTTACAAAGTTTTGAATCCTGATAGTCGGTTTACCATCAGCCGCACTTCCGGAGTGTTCTCGTCCACTGGCACACCATTTGACCGTGAGGTGCAGGACACATTTGATTTTGTCATCGAGGTTACCAGAGAGGACAAATCAGAAGATGGATCACACGTTCTTGTAACCGTAACTGTGGAAGATTTGAATGACAACAAGCCCATGTTCGTAAACCTCCCTTATCATGCCCTGGTTCAGATGGACGCAGAGGAAGGCCAGGTCATCCGACAGGTCAAAGCGGTCGACAAAGATCTGGGTCCAAATGCAGATATATTTTATCACCTAAAAGAACACCAGGAGCACTTTCAAATCAGTCCCTCTGGTGAAATCTCTCTGAAGAAGAAGTTTGAGAAAGAGTCACTGAATGCAGACTTTGTTGTAACTGTTATCGCAAGGGATAATGGCGAGCCAGCACTCTCAGCAGAAGTAGAAGTTCCAATAACAGTGGTGAACAAGGCAATGCCTGTGTTTGAGAAACCTTTTTACAGCATCGAAATCCCTGAAAATATTCAGCTGCACTCACCTGTTCTTCACATACAGGCCACAGATTCTGAAGGTCCTCGCATTGTCTACACCATCTCTGAGGGCGATCCCTTCAAACAGTTCTCAATTGATTTCAACACAGGTGTAATTCATGTGATTCAGCCTCTGGACTTTGAGACACACCCTGCCTACAAATTGAATGTACGAGCCACAGACTCTCTCACTGGAGCACACTCTGAAGTATTCGTCGATATTATCCTGGAAGATGTAAATGACAATGCCCCTATGTTCATGTCCAAGGCTTACTATGCAAATATCTCAGAGGCAGCAGTTATTGGCACAACAGTTTTGCAGGTTAAAGCCAAAGATTCTGATACTGGCAACAACAAAGAATTATTCTTTCAGCTCGTTGAGGAGAACGGTAAAAGTTCAGATTATTTCACTATTGACCGTGACACAGGAATGATCTCTACAGCCGAAGTACTTGATCATGAGGAGATCCAACAACACAAATTGAGGGTTCGTGTTGTAGACGGAGGAGTTCCAGCCCTCTCTAATGATGTTATCGTGACAATTGATGTTACCGACTTGAACGACAATGCTCCAGCATTTACGGAGCATACTTACAAATCTACCATCAGTGAATTAGCCTCACGTGGACACTTCATCACTCAAATTCAGGCATCTGATGAAGACAGCTCGGACTCTAACAAACTGCAGTTCTCCATTATATCTGGAAATGAGGAACAAAACTTTGCTATCGACAAACACACAGGTTCTATTGTCATTTCCAACCACCGAAGGCCTCATATGCTGCCTGTGTACAACCTCAATGTGTCAGTATCAGATGGTGTTTTCAGAAGCTCTGCCCTTGTTCTAGTAAAAGTTATTGGTGCCAATTTCCACAACCCAACCTTCTCCCAGATGGACTATGTAGTAGAGTTGGTTGAAAACTCACCTCCAGGCACCTTGGTGACAGAAGCAAAAGCAACAGATGATGATGACGGCATTTATGGGAACATAACGTACCAGATTGTAAATGATTTGGCAAAGGAAAAATTTTCTATCGATGATAATGGAGGGATTTTTGCTCTGGAAAGCCTTGATCGTGAAAATCCCTTAGAGAAAGTAATCCCTATATCTCTGATAGCTAAAGACGGTGGTGGAAAAGTTGGCTTTTGTGTCGTCAATGTCATTCTAACAGATGTCAATGACAATGCCCCACAGTTCAGGGCAGCCGAATACAAAGCCACTATTGCATCAGATGTCCCAAGAGGAACTTCTGTTGTTAAAATTGCTGCCTCAGACATGGACGAGGGAACAAATGCTGACATTGAGTATTCAATTGAAGCAGATGTTGAGAATGTGGCAGAGAACTTTGAAATCCACCGCACCTCTGGGGTCATTGTAACCAAAGAGAGTCTCATTGGACTTGAAAATGAGCTGTATGCATTCTTTGTTCGGGCAAAGGACACTGGGAATCCACCTAAACAGTCTGTTGTACAGGTTTACATTCGGATCATAACACCAGAGACACCAGTTCCAAGGTTTGCTGAGCCACATTACCGTTACACAATTTCTGAAGATCTTCCTATAGGCACAGAGATTGACGTGATTCAGGCAGAGAGTGACCAGCCAGTCCTGTACAGTCTTGTGCGGGGCAACACTCCTGAGAGCAATGAAAATGAGGTGTTTGTTGTGGACCGAGACACTGGAGCCTTGAAGCTTCAGAAAAGCCTCGACCATGAGACTACAAAATGGTACCAACTCACGTTGCTAGCCCAAACAAGGCATGAGAACTACGACATTGTTATATCTGTGAATATAAATGTCCAAGTGAAAGATCTCAATGACAATGAGCCTGTCTTTGAGTCCGACCCTTACGAGGCAGTTGTTGTAGAAAACCTTCCAAGTGGGACTCAAGTAATCCAAGTCAAAGCTACCGACCAAGACTCTGGGACCAATGGGCACATCATCTATAGTCTCAGCCCCAAGCAGAACCCACCAGAGATCTCAGAGCTGTTTGCCGTTCATAGTGAAACTGGATGGGTGACGACCTTGAAAGAGTTGGACAGTGAAAAGGTCAGCAAATACACAATCACCGTTCTGGCCACGGACCAAGGAGATAAGGTCCAACATGTGAGTGACACCAGGGTGGAGGTGGCAGTGGCTGATGAGAACGACAACCCACCACGCTTCACTGCAGAGATCTACAAAGGCACAGTGAGTGAAGATGACCCACCGCCCAGTGGGGTGATTGCCATCCTCAGCACCACAGATGATGATTCTGAGGACATCAATAAGCAAGTGAACTACTTCATCACAGGTTGGTGTTTATATCTCTGCTACAGTAATTAGTAATCCCATAGAGTTTACTTCCTTATCCTTTATGTAACATTTTTCTTTCCATAAACAGTTTAGGAGTAATTGTCCATTTATGCCGCTAAATGTGATGATAATATCTCATCTTTGAAAGATTACACAGTCCCATTATCTGCTCAGGGTTTGAGTTATCACCCTACTCTGCTCAAGCTCATAGCAAATCTTTAGGTCAGGATAACACGGAAATATATAATTATCCCAATAGTCCTTTAAAAATAGGCTGGAGAAAATACTTCCTCTTGTGTTAATAAGCAAGTGTGAACTACCTTTATAAAGTCTGGAAATACCGAGATAAAGTAGAAACTCACAGTATCATTTGTTAATGAACTCCCTCTGATGTTTCTCAGGGAGTTGCTTGTGCAGTGAACATTTAAATTAGAAACAACGATTTTCTCTGTGAAAAAGTTATGTATGCTTAAATGATGATTGCATTCATCTCTATTTAGTGGACATAACTTTTTGTATCCATGCAATTATATGGTCTGTTTCCTGCTTTTCTGTTTTGCCTGATCCATCTGTTCTATGTCTGTCTCTTTTTAACACCTAACAGCAGGGGACCCTCTTGGCCAATTTGCCATCGAACACATTCAGAATGAATGGAAGGTCTCTGTCAGGAAGCCCTTGGACCGTGAGGAGAAGGACAATTATCTTCTTAACATCACCGCAAGTGATGGCATCTTTACTGCCAAAGCCATTGTGGAGGTCAAGGTGCTGGATGCTAATGACAACAGCCCTGTGTGTGAGAAGGTACAGTCACTTTTTCTGCAGTGTTGTATTTCTGCACCTGCTTTCAGTTATGTGTGCTGTCTATTTGCCGTCATTTAATTTGTCATCTACTTTGCTCTTCCTGCTCCATCTATCCTCCAGTCTCTATATAGTGAGAGCGTCCCAGAGGACTCCCCTGCCAACAGACTCATCTTGCAGGTCTCAGCCACAGACGCAGACATTCGCTCAAATGCCCAAATCTCTTATGAGCTCCAGGGCGTTGGATCAGAATTATTCTTCATTGACTCTGATACAGGTTTGTTTCTGTGTTAGTTAGTATGCATGTTTGTAAATTGTTGTGCTTTAAGGAAATCCTCAATTGCGTGTCGGCATAATGTACTGGTAATCTTGATTGTAATTGTAATATTATTTACTGGGTTTCCTTGGGATCCATTTTGATGCACAATGATAGTGTTTGATTGCATTGCAGCTTTCTTTCGCAGAATATTACAGTGCAGGATGTAGGACAGTATTATTACTCATCCATCTCTCATGAAGCACTGTTGACCTTCTGCTTTAAGCCATGAAATCAAGCAAGCTGCATTTTTAGCAGAGCATGAAAACACTCTTGTGCTCTGCGCACAGTATGAAAATTGCCATCCCTCTGCATTTTAAATTTCTCTCTCCATATGTGTCCCAATTATCCTCCTATGAAGGAAATATGCTATTCTATTCATCACAAGTTGCTTATGTGTGTATTCATTTTTGTAAAAGAGGAAAGATGTCCCTGCCGGGCAACAAAAGGACACCCGGAGACACTACAATCAAGAGTTACATACTGAAATTGAATTCAAGACTGTTATACTACTTATAAATAATTTCTTCTGAGAGACCTGCTAAATTGTGTTCTCTGTGTGGACCTAGGATAGGGATAAAAAGAAAACATCACAAAAAACAATGCTGGCTAATCACTGCCAACCTGTTTTAAGAATAAATGCAAAATAAAAAAACATGAAAGGACAAAAAGATCCAAGGCAGTGCATTTAGACAGCTAAACAACACATCTGTTAAATAAAATCCCTCTGTTAACTAAATTTGAGGCTTAATATGTTGGGAGACTGACACTGAGTCAGACAGCGAGACAACAATGCCATCCAGCTGTCTTTTGGCAATCCTCAGTATTGAGTATCTCACAGCAGCGCCACTGTTCTGGAGAGGAGATGTTATTTTATTATTTTAGATTTTTTTCACAAGTGGGATTATTGCATATGAGGACGGCCAAGAGGCTTCGGACTTTTCCAGAGCGGTTATGCTAATGTTGGCTGCTTCACATCCCAGGACACCAAACTGCTCTTTGTTGCCAGCTCTGATGTTTTCTTTTAACTTCTCATTCTTTGCCGTTCCTTTTCTCCTTTTTACACTTTGATTATGTATTTACTCTCTTTTTTATCTCTTGTAATTAGTTCTTTGAATGGTTTTTCACCTGGTTTCTCTTAGACTGAGGCTGTAGTGCTTTAAGAGTGTAAATGGTTTTCCTGTTGCGTAAAAAGGCCTGTCTCATGAATACTTCACTTTTTGAATAGATTATAGGTCCTCCTACTGTCTGTAGTTATGTTATATAGAAGAAGAATATATATGTAACAGAAATATTATTTTACCTTCAGGCGAGCTGAAGACCCTGCAGCCGCTTGACCGAGAGGAGAAAGACGAGTACAGGTTCAAAGTGCGAGCGGTGGATGGAGGAGGGCGTTACTGTGAGGCAGACATCCACGTCACCGTGGAAGACGTCAACGATAACGCCCCCGAGTTTTCAGCCGACCCGTACACCTTCACAGTTTTTGAGAATACAGAGACGGGAACATTTGTGGCAAAGCTGCAAGCGAATGATGTCGACACAGGTGAGGAAGGAACTTTGTCAAGTATTGTTTTTCCATAAACCTTTTGACACTAAACATCACTTGCCATCAATTATAATAGGTAATGTAATGCACTTGCTTTCTGTCATTCTGTAATATCATGGGGAATCTTACTGTCCCACCTAGAATTTAAGTTAGTATGAAGTAGATGAAATGGAGTGAAATGGAATTTGTTGAGAGAAGTAGAAAAACACTTGCAGACAAGAAATACTTTTTAAGCGATACACAGGCTTACAACTAATCCTACAGTAGAGTTTTTTTTTAGAAGTTCTTTGTGAATCCAAAAGTTCTGAACACCTGGTGCTGTAGCATCAGAGCCTGACTGAATTAAATATCAGAGCTGTTTCGGTTTCTCCCGAGACAATAGAAAGTAAATTTCATTGCAGGAACAGCATAACTACTTGTTGACTATGCTTAAAATACCATTCTGCCACTTTACTCAAGGTCAAATAAAACATTTCCAAGCATATTATTCAGGCAGATGCAATCTATATGATGCTTTAGCCGTGTGGTTTATGCATGTGTGGCTTTGGTCCACACTGACTCACAATGCAAAGGTTATTATCTTTCCATTATCCGGCTGCATTACACTAAATGGCAAGAGGGAGGGATAACAAATGTGGAATTTCATGAATGATCAACCCCCCAAATTAAAAGCTCCATTACACTCTAATGAAATTCTTCTCTCTTCAAGCTGAATTCTCCAAGGAGCTGATTGCAATTTTCCATTCTTCTGGTGCATAGCCACAGGGCCACATATTTATCTCACATGTCTTCACCTTTCAGCAAGCATTGTCAAACACTGGGAAGCTCCTATAGATAAGACCAAGAACTTAAACCATCAGTTTACATGCTTTTAAGATCCTGCAGACTTGATCCTGGAAGCTATTGCACCTGTCATTTCAGATTACAATTTTGGTTTAGTGGAGCAGCACACTGTAGCCTGAAGAACCATTTCCGCCCTTTTCTTTTTCGTTTTCCCTTTTTTTAGGGGGTGTTTTGAAGTATTTGGGCGGGCTGACAGGTTGACAGAACTTAAGAAAAGCCAGAATTTGGTCCCCTTTGAAAGAAACATTCAAGACATTTCTTCCCTGGGGGCCATACTGGCACAAACTTTGCTTCATTTTTTGAATATCTCATATATGCGGCCTGCTGGTTCGCCCTGGGCTATAATTATCTACCAATGAGTGAAGGCAGGGAGAGATTTCTTGATTAGTATTTTTGTCACACAGGGATATACCACACATCAATGTGGGTAAATTGTTGTTGCTTTGTCTTTTTGTTGTTGTTTTTTTGGTCTTAGTTAAACTCCACATCCTAAAAAGCACATCCCATCCAACATGCAGAGTGAACAAGATAAATTGGCATTGTTGGCTTGACCCAGTTCGCTCAAGCTTCAGTCAACGGTTTTGCAGCCAACCATCAAAATGCAAGCCCTAATGTAGCCCTTCTCCTAAGAGAAAAGGGTTGCTTTATCTTCCATCGATATTTGACTCTGACTATCTCTGCGTGGCCTCATTGTTGGCACTAGCTGCTATATGCCACAACCCCTGTGATCTGCCTGCCCATTTGGCTGGAAAATGTTTGATACTTACCCACATGGCTGCTCTTCAGTTCATCCTGCTGTTGCAATCTCTGAGAAGCTGCACTTATCAGTGTGGAATGGTTATGAACCAGACAGCCAGACAGCCCTGACTGGTGCCCTTGATCTATGATAAACTTATGTGAGCACACATTCCTTCTCTGAATCTGCTTTGTCCTTTATCGCTCTGCATGTATTCACATTTCTCCTCCTCGCCTTCTGCACTCCCCTTCTGTTGTTAGCTTCTGCCATTCAAGTTCTTATGATGTTCCGTTTCTCTGCTGGGGATGAATTCTTCTTCTTGTGAAGATGAATTCTTCTTGTCCTCCTTGGTGCCATGCCCAGTTCATTCACGCTTTCTATCCTCCAGCACATTTTAATATAACCAACTGCCCACAAAACAAAATTAAGATTGATTGATTGATTGATTGATTGATTCTCCCTCATGGGATCAAAGTGTGCATAAAATGTTGAGCACATGTGGAAGAGGAGGTATAGCCAGTCACAATTCACTTAAATGCCATTAAGCAATTGTTTCAAGGATGAGCGGACCAGACAAAAGTGATGAGAAACCACACAAGGATTGCTCTCTACGTCAGTCCCTCCAACACGATAATGAGATCCATGGAGGATGGGGGCACTTACCTGATAAATGGGAATATAATAGCACATTCCAAATGGAGGCCACCTGCGGAAAAGCATTATGATTATTATTGTTATCCGTCTCTGTCTTGTTGCCGGGAGCATCTTGCTAGTGGGAGGACATGAGTTATGAGAATATCATGAATTAGATGTTACACATTACAGTCCCTGTTTATCAGAGGACCTGTGAAAGATGGATGTTTTGGTGTACGCATTGGGAGTGAAGATTTCAATTATTGAAGAATCAATGTAAGAATCAATACTCTTACATACAACCTCTATTTAAAGAGTCTTTGTGTTGATGCGCCTGTCAGGTTATCTGGTGATGAAAACATCTTTACTGAGACAACCTGCAAAGTGAGAGGGCAACAGGATACAAAAAAACAC
Organism: Mullus surmuletus; assembly: GCA_903171835.1. Lineage (NCBI taxonomy): Eukaryota > Metazoa > Chordata > Actinopteri > Syngnathiformes > Mullidae > Mullus > Mullus surmuletus. The sequence goes on from CAESWR010000386.1 coordinate 2,333,734, forward strand.
TGACTTTTTTGTCTGTTTTTTTTTCACAGGGATCAACAGCAACATCCTCTACTCGTTGGTCGATTCTGCAGATGGCTTCTTCTCCATCGACGACCACTCTGGTGTTATAAGCCTGGAGCGCCCACTCGACCGCGAAGTGCAGGCGCTGTATGAACTGAAAGCCCGTGCCAGCGACCAGGGCTCGCCACGTCTCTCCTCACTGTGCCAGGTGGTCATATCCGTCCTTGACATCAACGACAACCCACCAGTGTTTGAACACCGGGAATACACAGCCACGGTCTCTGAGGATTTGGCCGTGGGCACTCAGGTGCTCAGAGTGCAGGCGGCCAGCAGGGACTCGGAGGCGAGCGGAGAGATCTCTTACAGCATCATCAGTGGGAATGAACATGGCATGTTCCGAGTAGACCCACGCACTGGTATGTGGAGCCATGAAGTGGATGTCTTCAATTATTATACTTCAGTTGATTTTGATACATTTTTAAAATTGATTTTAAACAGTATTTAGTAAACAGTATCCCTACAATATAGACATTCAAACAACTATAATCTCATTGCCCCTATCTCTGTCTTAACAGTGTGTGTTCACTTCTCAGCAGTGGTAATGTCACAATGCCAAACTGGCATTGGAACAAACTAAACGCAGTATCAGCACAATATTCCCGTGGGAGGAGGAAGTCTGCACATAGAAATCGAACTGGCTTCGTTCATCGCTCAATGCTTTTCTTTCCAGAATAGGTTTACTGCATCACAGTAACGTAACTCCAAAACAAGGGAAAATAAATGCTGTGCTGTTGCCAAGCTGGGCCCAGTATAACTTTGGAATCTCGGATGAAACGCCATCAGTGACAGTTAATGTCTGGCTTGTGGTCTGGGGGTTTTTATGAGCAAAAGGGGGAAAAAGGATTACCCAGCGGAAAATGTACCAGAACAATAAATAATAGTTTAAAAAAAAAAACAGTCATGACTAATGGCACTAACTTGTGGTGTAGTGCAATATGTCAGTGACACTCAAAACTTCGAGACCATCCTAATTATTGGTATCGCAGAGAGAATTTGCATAGCATGACACCCCCTCTCTGCCCTCCTTTTTCCTCAGGTGACATCTTTGTGATTGAGCCGCTGGACTATGAAGTCTCCCACGAATACTACATCACCGTAGAGGCCACAGACGGCGGCTCCCCGCCACTCAGCGACATGGCCACTGTCAACATCAACCTGACTGACATCAATGACAACAAGCCTGTCTTCAGCCAAGAAGTCTACATGGCTGTTGTTAGCGAGGACGCCGAGCTGGGGAGAACTGTGTTGACAGTGAGAGGATGTTTTGTTTTTCCCTTTTTTTGAGCAGGCAGTAAAACACAATCACTATAAAGGTCCATGGAGGGTGAAAGACGTTTTTATCTCTCAGTGAACTTTATTTTAGCTTAAACCGTCAGTTCGTTCACTCCGTTGCTCATTTGCCTCCTGAAAGCATCTCTACTCTACCCATTACTCACAGCACACACTATCACATATCTGCACCTGTGGCAAATCACCATCTGGTGGCACAGCTAATTTAGGACCGATACTCTTCATGCTCACTGCACTTTTGTTCGCGTGCATTATCTGGCACGCATGCTCAAACACTTTAATTAAAAGCATTTGACTCATTAAGCTCTTATCAAAGATTGTCTACCATTTTGCATATCAAATTTCCACTCCCATTTTTTCCAGCTCAAACTCCCCCGGCTCACCTCCCCTTGTAAACGACCCATGCTTATGCCAATTTATCTGTGTCTAACGTTCCTAAATATAAGTGATCAATCCATCAGAAAATCATATTTTAGAACCTGCCATTGTCCCATACTTGTAAATCTTCACTGTCTGCTGATTCCCCTTGGGATTCCTTTCAGTGTGTGACAGGAGATGGGTTTTAAGGCTGTCTATGTGCGACACAGAGAGGTTGTATATAAGATGTTGTGTAAGAGCAGCTTTAAAGCATGTAAAATCCTTCTTTAAAGTCAAAGCTTTTCTCTCCAAAAAGTGGAATTCCGAAATACGCCATAGTCTAATGTCAATTTCAAGAAAACATCAATAGCAATTCTGAGTTAAAGCACTGAAACATCGTCATCCACATTTGGCACTGTTTGCGACTTTCCTTTTGTGGGTTTTTGTTTTGGATTTGTGAGAAGAGCAGATCGAAGAGAAATCCGAAGCTTTGGTCTAAATGCATCAAAAAATTGTAATCATATAAAATGCCATTTCTAACAGGACGGTGACTGACAATGTTTTTATGTCAGACTACGTAGTTTTTTCATGGATGTTTGATTTACTTTGAAGGTTGTAGCAGAGGATGCCGACGGGCCGTCTTACGATCACGTGCGGTACTCCATTGTGGATGGCAACAAAGGCAGCCCCTTCACCATTGATCCGGTCCGAGGAGAGCTCAAAGTTGCACGCCAGCTGGACCGGGAAAGGGTAAGAGAAACAGCAGAAACAATGCTGACTGTACGGGCAGACTTTAATCCACCCAATAACTAATTGTGCAGAATCTGATCTTGACCTGTCAGACCTGAGTCTTGTTTACCGATCTCTGAAGCTTACAAAAGCAGCTCTAACTCCACATAATAACTTTCTCTTCCTCTGTCGCTCTCCCAGACATCTGGGTACACTCTGGTGGTGCTCGCCACAGACAACGGGGTCCCTCCTCTCTCCAGCAGCACCGTGATCAACATTGACATCTCCGACGTTAATGATAACCCGCCCCTTTTCTCGCAAGCGAACTACAGCCTCATCATCCAGGTGAGAGGGGAACGGGGTCAGCGTAGATGGCTGATTCGGAGGTGGAGAGAATGAGAATGAGGTTTAGAAAGAGAGGGAAGAAGAGGGGGTTGTGGGGGGCATGGGGTTTGCGGTGGACACAGAAAGAAGGATTAACAGGAAGAAATAATGGAGGCCTATGTGACTAGAATGTCAAGGAGCAAGTAGGAGGATGGAGAGAGAACAGAGGTATAGAGAGCAGAGAAAGAAAGGGGGGCTAGGGAATTGAAAGACAGCTGCTGCATCTTAAGTATAAGAATGCAGAGAAGGGATAGATGGGAAATACTGTAAAGCTGAGCTGATGGGGGTGTGGGGGGGTCCCGGGCTGATAATGGTTGAGTGGGGTGGAGGAAAAAGATTATTTATTTTGAAAATGCACAAATAAATGGCTTGTATCTGAATTGTGTGTGCAACGTGGGGGAGTGAACAACCAGTCAATCACTAAAAAAGAATCATCAAGGGCAATTGGGGGTGCAGGGGTGGTGGGGGGCTGCTGTAACAGATAAATCAAGTTTACTTTGTATCCAGAGAAATAGAGTCGTGTGATGGTTTGAAACAGTCAACAGAAGGGACAGATCTGAAGCCCCTCCAGGGACGCGAAAACAAAAGACAAACTGTGCTGTGAACGCATCAAAACGCTTTGGCAACAACACAGCTGTTGGACGAGAGACAGAGACCACTACCAGATATAAAAGTGGATGTTCTCTGTACTTAAATTATGGGAGTTATATTAAGTTGAAAGAAGCAGAATCAGCAAACCCACACAGAGATTTTGTGATAGATCTTTGGCGTAAAATTCCATTATTATGACAGTCCGATCCGTCAAAAGTAAATACCGTCCCTTCACTTTAGCCCCCCCCCCCCCATCCTTTTTTTTGTGACTGGGAAAAACTTCTCCCCGGATGTTTAATATCAGCAAGAGTTTCAGAGAGTTCCTGCTGCAGCGTTTTCCCCCCACATCAGCAATGTTCCATGCACCCCTAGATCTTTGAGAAAAAAAGAAAAAAAACCTTTGTAGCTAAACATCACACAAGTGAACCGCCTCCTCTCAATGCAAATATAAAACCGGCCTCTCTTGCAACCCGTAGGAAAACCGACCGAAAGGCACGAGTGTCCTCCAGCTCGTCGTAACCGATCGGGACGCTTCCCACAACGGCCCACCTTTCACCTTTGCCGTCGTGGATGGGAACCATGGCGATGCTTTCCACATCAGTCAGCAGGGAGCTCTCGTGGCGGCGGGGGTGCTGAACAGGAAGAGTAAAGAACACTACCTGCTTCAAGCACAGGTGAGTCACTTAACAAGAGCAACCAGAGAGGCTGCATCAAGCTGATCGCTTTTGGCTTCTCTGCACTCTGCGCAGTTCCCTGGCATGCTTGCCTCTTACTATTTTTTTCGCCTCTTTAATTAGTCAGTTTGATCTCTGTTCTCCGTCCTTCTCCAAACTCTCCGAAATACATTCTAAATATAGCTTTTCTGCTTTGCCAGCAGTGATATTTACAATTTGGAAATAAGCATACAACAGAGTTTTATGCTTAAAAGACAAATTTTGTTGGCCCGATTGCATGTGTTGCGGGGTGTTGATGTGTCACCTCAGAGGAGAAAACAGAATGAGTGGGCAGATGGGATTTGAAATGTAAGTGTGATGTCTCGTTACGCACATGATGCAGTCAAATTTGAGTCATAGGTTTCTCTCCTTACAGAGCCGATGACCATCTGCATGCGAGCATTAGAATGCACATTCTGTACACGTTTTGAATCTCTTCAGCGTGTGCTGCGGTCAACCTCTCCCAGCAAAAGAGTTTCATTGCCCTCTGCTGTTGTAAAATGATCCTCACAGATCCACTCTTGCAAGTTGAGCATTTCATCACGATTAAGTCTGTGTGACTTCTTTCAGGTGTCAGACAGTGGGAAACCTCAGCTGTTTTCCACGGCTTTCATCAGCGTGCGCATCATCGAGGAGAGCGTCTACCCTCCGGCAATTCTCCCGCTGGACGTTTTTGTCTCTACTGCCGGTGATGAGTACGCCGGAGGTGTCCTGGGCAAGATCCATGCCACCGACCAAGACATCTACGACACTCTGACCTACAGCCTCGCCCCGTCTTCAGCGTCCTCCTATACGGACGGAGGCAACCCCTTGTTCACGGTCTCAGCCTCCGACGGCAAAGTCATCGCCCTGCGGCCACTCGACGTGGGCCACTACCCCCTTAATGTGACGGTGACGGATGGACGCTTCACCACGGCCGCTGACGTGAACGTGCACGTTCGCCAGGCGGCATCTCAAGCCCTGGACAACTCTATCGCCGTGCGTTTTGCCAACATTGCCCCCGAGGAGTTTATCGGGGACTATTGGCGCAACTTCCAGAGGGCGTTAAGGAATATTGCCGGGGTGAGGAGGAGTGAGGTCCAATTGGTGAGCCTGCAGCCGACTGAGCAGGGAGATCTGGATGTCCTGATGACTCTGGAGAGATCTGGCACCCCCTACCAGTCTCAGGAGGTAAAATAAACCCAACCGCAAAGACAAATGTTAGGATGAGTGGCGGTGGATTGACAGATTGTAAATCTGCAGTTATTTTTCATCATTAGTTTTCAAGCAAGAACAGCTCTGGTTTAAAGAATTAGAGTTTGATCATTAGTCATGATCTGAAGGATTCGGATTGTTAGTTGAACAAAACAAAGACAATCGAAGACATCTAGCTGAGGCTTTCCTGTGATTTATGTGACTTTTTATTGAAATATAATTAAGAAAATGAGTCTTGAATAAAAGTCAGTTCTTTTGCAGAAATGTCCCTTAAATTCCACACCTAAGAGATATTTTAACCATGAGTGATTCTTCTTTTTTTAATCCTGTAATAATGAGCAATGCAAAAGACACCTAGTCCAAGGAGTCCAAAGTCTCCATTGTCAAACTGCTTCTTTTAAATCCACATTGATCATAACTACAGTCATACATCTGTTAATCCTCCATTTGAGCAAATCGACTGCTCTCTTCAGTGCTAATCTCTTGATATTGTCCGTGCTTCATTCTAATTCAGGTGGTCTTCCGTAAGCTCAACTCCTCTGCCGCTGTGATAGAGGAGATGACAGGTGTGCGCATCCTGCGAGTGGTGCAGAAGCTGTGCGCGGGCCTGGACTGCCCGCTGCGCTTCTGCGACGAGGTCATCTCCCTGGACAAGACGGCGATGTCCACCTACAGCACGGCCCGCATCAGCTTCGTCACCCCGAGGCACCAGAGAGCTGCCACCTGCCAGTGCGACGGTACGCTGGTTACACCTCACACAGACATTCACATAATGTATGTAAAAAAGGAAAATCCGCCATGAAGTGTAACTGTGTTGCTTGTGTTTTAAGGTGGCCGTTGTCCCACGTTGAATAACCTGTGTGACAACAACCCCTGCCCGGAGGGTATGGAGTGTGTGGCAGATCCCAGAGAGCCTGTGTATAGTTGTGTGTGTCCAGAAAGCAAAAAGGGCAAATGCTCTGGTAAGACCAAATTGTCTTCTCTCTTCATCTTGTTTATGAGGTGATGATATATATATATAATGCTTAATACCTGCTTTTCTGATCTCCTTTTGTCAGATGGCCACTCGTTGACATTCAGTGGCAGTGGCTACGTGAAATACCATCTGATGGAGAATGAGAACAAGGAGTTGATGAAGCTCTCGCTGAAGCTCAGGACATTTTCCAGCCACGCTACTGTCATGTTTGCAAAAGGAACTGACTACAGCATCCTTGAGGTGTGTGTCTTTTAAATTAAAACATTTGGGGTTTTTTATAATAATTGGGTGTGCCACTAGTGAGTCCAGGTCGAGGCTTCCTCCTCATTCTTTTTTCATCATGTTTTAATCCACACGTGCTCCCATATTAGAGGGGATGAATGATCACATAACTGACCTGACCCCATCCTACCATGTGTGCCAAGCAACTTTGCCAAAGGGTTCAAAAGAGCCATTTTCAAACCCCCTTCACATGAGGGACTATGGGAATGTGGTGGTGGGTTGAACGAAATAACACACAGGAGTTATTTTTGGACTGGGAGGAAAGCAGGAGGCAGTTTTCCACACATTCCTTTTTAGAGTCCGTCTGGTATAGCATAGCCGTCTGTGTGCCAGGATCCAACTAAGGAGTTCTATTGCTGTAAAAAGCGGCATTGTTTGACTTCATTAAGCAGATTCTTTATCAAGTGACATCAACAAGATGGATGACAGTGTCTGGCAGTTTATAAGCGATTTGTTTTGATTGAAGTACCCAGTCTTTCATCTTGTGAAATCTTGTGTAATAAACAACTGAGGGGCGATAAGAAAGGCAATAATGTTGTGCATCCTTCTTCCCATCTCTAAAATAGATTGTGAACGGCCGCCTGCAGTACAAGTTCGACTGTGGCAGCGGCCCCGGCCTGGTGTCTGTCCACAGCGCCCAGGTCAACGATGGCGAGTGGCACACCGTGTCGCTAGAGGTGGACGGCAACTACGCCAAGCTGGTGTTAGACCGAGTGCACGCGGCCTCTGGCACCGCGCCGGGCACCCTGCGCACCCTCAACCTCGACAACAGTATCTACTTTGGCGGTCACGTCCGCCAGCACACCTCCGCTCGCCTCGGGCGCAACCTGCCCGTCACCAACGGCCTCCGTGGCTGCATGGAGGCCATCACCTTGAACGGCCAGGAGCTGCCTCTCAACACCATGGCGCGCCGTGCCCACGCTGTGCTGGAGGACATCGTGGACGTGGCTCCAGGCTGTGCGCTCGCACCTGCTGAGAGTTGCTCCAGCAACCCCTGCACCAACGGAGGCATCTGCACCTCCCTGCCCAACGGAGGTACATTATGTTCTCTCCCTCACTCCTGCTGAGGGTGCTTCATTTGCATTTCGTGCTCTTCTGTTTTTCAGTGCTGTGCCACTCAGCGCTCTAAGTATTTTCAGGTCCGGGGGAAAAAAGAGAAGAGGTTTAGCTTCCTCTCCTGTTTCCTGCAACCACAAGTGCAGAGTGCAGACTCTCAAATTTACTGAAGAGATGGGGCAGAAAGCTTCTGTTTACCGACCCTTTTTGACAAAATTGAGCATGTTTGATCAGTTTTCTCTGCATTAGCATTAATTTGCAATGTTTGCTGTCAGTGCAAACTCCACACTTGTGCACCTGTTTCACATTAAAGGTCTATCTGTATTTCAGCGATGGGGTGTGGGGGGGGAGGGGGAATCCCTGTGAAACACCTGCAGCAGGCGTTGTGCTTTATTAGATCAGCCTTATTGAATGAGTGTGTTCTAAGCAACAGTATTATGTGGACACAAAGTCTGTTTATATTCCTAAAATTAACTGAGCAACCGATTGAAATTACCCCTCCCCCTCCAGTTTTAAATGTGCAGCTTTTAACCTTACACTGCTTTTGAAAAGACTTCTGAAAAAACTCATGGTTTTAACCTGGCTTTTGTCTGATTCCACAGGCTACTTTTGCAAGTGCCCTGCCTCTTTCATGGGCACTCACTGTGAGATTGGCATAAGTCCTTGTGCTTCCAACCCCTGCCTATATGGCGGTACGTGTGTACCCCGAGCAGATGACTTCTACTGCCAGTGCAGAGGGCAGTACTCGGGACAAAGGTAGATTATTATAGTTTTGTTTGGGTTTTTTTTGCCAGAGAAAACAACTAAATCTAATTCTAATGAACTGCATTTATGAATGAATACACACTAGTTTACCCTCATATTGATAAAGGACATAGATATTACCCAATGCATAGCTCTAAAGGCAGCATTGATAGATTTTTGATCACGTGACTCGTTTTGAATCCCAGGTGCCAGTTGGGGCCATACTGCAGAGACAACCCATGTAAAAACAGCGGGAAGTGCATCGACAGTCTGGATGGTCCGGTGTGTGAATGTGAAACAGGCTTCCAGGGAGACCGGTATGTTGGTTTCCACCTCAGATTCTTGTCCTGAACACAATGAATTATTCAACATCTCCTCCTTTACAACAGTCCTAATATGAAGCATTTCAGCCTCCATCACGCCTCACTAAATTCCTCTTGTACTGTCCAGATGCCTGAGTGACGTTGACGAGTGCATCAAGAACCCCTGCGCGAACGGAGGCCAGTGCCAGAACACGTACGGGTCGTACAAGTGTAACTGCTCACTGGGCTTCAGCGGACAAATGTGCGAGCTCCGCGCAGAGGTCCGCAACGAGTTCGTCTCCACATCCTGGAACATCGGCCTGGAAGAGGTGATAGGCATCGTTGTCTTCGTGTCCAGCATCTTCATCCTGGTGCTCCTGTTCATCATCATTCGCAAGAAGGCGTGCCGCAGCAAGGCGAAGGCTGACGACGACAAGCACCCGGGGAGCTCCAGCATGCCTCACTCTTTCCTCCAGAGGCCCTATTTCGACGTCAAGTTCAACAAGAACGTCTACTCGGACATCCCGCCACAGGTCCCCGTGCGGCCCATCTCTTACACTCCCAGCATTCCAAGCGACTCGCGGAACAACTTGGACCGGAATTCGTTCGAGGGCTCGGCCATCCCGGAGCACCCAGAATTCAGCACATTCAACCCAGACTCTGTGCACGGCCACCGCAAGACCGTGGCTGTGTGCAGCGTCGCCCCCAACCTGCCGCCGCCCCCTCCCTCCAACTCAGTGTCAGACAGCGACTCCATCCAGAAGCCAAACTGGGACTACGACTACGACAGTGAGTCTACTCCACAGCCCATCCTTAAATCACTAGTTTTATTACATTTATGACATAAAGGCTTTTACACGATCTTATTTGCCACGCTGTTTTGAAAGTGGGTGGCCTCAGAACCAAGCAGCAATAATCCTCTCAGGGTTACTGATGCAAATGAGGCCATGTAAATACAATCAGAGAGGACTCGATAACACATAATTAAGCTTTGAGTTTCAAAGAAATCGTATCATGATGGCGTTTAATGAAATTCTATCACACCTTTACTTTGTGGGTGTCATACTTCTCAGACTCCTGGAAAAATATGTATTTCTTGAGAGGCGTCTTATACTTGAGAGGCGGGTAAACAATTCATTTATCATTTAAGCTAATTATGGGCAGAACCCACCATCTTTATGCCAGAATAAAAAGTCAAATCACTGCAAAGAGATGTATGCATGAGATGCACATGCAAATAAAAAATAAAAATTGCACACACAATTTTACCCAAAAATCTATGACCTGGCAGGTGTTAAATTAAATGCTTTTAGAGTGAAATCCAACAACTACCCATGAACATGAAAGTCTAATGAAGTGTAAAAGCTGTTTTGATGGTCTTGGAAATGTTTCCAACAGAGAAAAAAATTGCAGGTGGAAAGAAGTGTCAAATTCTAATCTCTGAATGATTCTAAATGGAAGTCAAAGAAAAATGACTTTCATTTAAAAATTGTGGGGGGTTTTGCTAATTGTGGCGACATTGTTGAGCCATTTCATGTATGTAGCCATTTCATGCATGCAGTTTTTCTAATGTTTGCTTTGTTTTCTCTCCAGCTAAAGTAGTGGACTTGGACGCGTGCAAGAAGCCGGTGGAGGACAGTGCCTGTCACCCGTACAACACCAGGGGCAGCATGTCTGAGGTCCAGTCCCTCAGCTCCTTCCAGTCAGAGTCCTGTGACGACAACGGTACGTTTTTATTAGGAAAATTACTACATTTTTTCAGTTTTAAGGTAAAATATGCTTACAGTGTAAAAATGCATTTTTTTAACATATAACATAATGTTGCACTTATAATGAGATATTCTTTTCTCTTCTGTGTGGTCAGCCTGCAGGGTTTTGCCTTTTGTCTTGTAGTTGCATTTCTTTATGCTAACATACTTTCTTTGCATGCCGAGAATGGATTGGCCCGATCGTGGCTCGAGGTCACCTGTTCTTCTCTCTTCCCTTTTTTGCTGCGGGGCTTCAGCTCCCATATGGATCAAATCAGTCCACAGATCCAGAACAAGGTTTTAAATAGTGGGGGTCGAGCCTGTAAGTCCTCAATCACTACCGGTACAGACGGAAGCAATCACAACAACCCGTGTGTTGTAATTCTCTCGGGATTATAAAAACAGCAACCCTCTTTTCGGTTCTGTTTTATTTCAACTTCAGACGGAGATTGGCTGATGATTTACTCAAACAGCTGTTTTTTTTGTTTGAAAATTATTCATAATTTCATCGACTTCCATTGAAGAATTCCCATTTGCCCTTTTTTGTTGACAAGCATGCTTTTTTGTTTTTGTTTGTCTTTTGTTATTTTTCTCTAAACTACAGCACGAAAAGGATGTTTAAAACAAACATCACGGAACATCTCACAAGGGTATACAGCATATGTCGTGCTCTCCCATTCATGCGTCATCGCTCCCCCAACCCCCCCACCCTCCCCCCGGGCCATTCCAGGGATGCAGGGTTTGGGCTCCTCATGAATCATCAAAACCTTCATTATGCACCGACAATAAGCTCTAAATTGAATTTGAGTGTTTCCTAAACAGCTCATTTGTATTTCACCAGTCCCTCGATTTGTTTTCCGAACATACACACACTCGAGGGGCGGGCTGTATTCCATGTTAGGGTTGGAAATGCATTTATATCTCTTGGGAATTTCACTGATTCTTCCATCTGTACTGTCATTGGCACCCCGTAGCATCTCAGTATGTTGTTGTCGTGTGTTATCTTGCACAAACAAAAAACAGATCCTCTCTCCCACTGTGTTGCCTTCTCCGCCATTGTCTTGTGCCCAGTCGAATAAGAAACCCAGACATTCGGGAATTGTTGTGTTTTTTCGGTATATACCGTGTTGTTTGTGGGAAGTGTCGCTCCTCTTTGCATCACTCCCACCACCATACATTCCATGTTTCTTTTCCGTTATTCAATTTTCTTAAAGCATTTAAACTAATGCTAGATCTCTTCCGCCCACATCCCCCTCCCCTTTACCTCTCACAAGCCTCCATAATGACTGTAATCCACCTTGTCAACTCTGCTGTTGACACGGTGGAGGGAGAAGGTACTCTTTTATTGATTCCATCTGCCAGTAGTTTTGTGTCCTTGGTGTCGGAATGTTAAGTGTGTAGAGCTGCCATTATCTTACACTGACGACCCTCGATACATCGTTGATTAAAAATATACACAAAGGATGATTTGAAACGGTCTCCGCTTTTGATCCCTAAGAGTCTTTTTAAGAAAATGGCAAACTCGTCAGGCGCCCGTTACCCCATCGGTCTTTATCATCATTTCAGTGTTTCATCACCCACATTTCATTTCATGTTGTGAGCCGATTGTTCTCTCCTCTCAGGTTTCTAATCTGTTCTTTCTCTCTTTTTTCCTTCTGGCCTCATATAAAGAGTCTTTTTTGGCTCATGATCTCAAGAACCCGAGAGGTGACTTTTTTATTCATCTTTGTTTTGCCTGGTGTTTCAGTGGTGTCCCCTCCCGCCCCCTTCCCCTCCTGCGATCCCGCCCGCTAACCACTAACCCAAAGCTAATGAGGAGAGTGTTTAAACCCCTTTGTGAAATAAAGCTGGCGTGACACTGAGCGCTTTATGCATCACTGGCCTTATAAGGTGTTATGTCTGCCTCTGTAAGATTATTTATCACCCCAAAAAACATTCCCATGCATGGCTTTGATGCTGTGACGTTATAGTAAATGTTAATCCAGGCATTTTGTGGTCAAAAGATTTGCTCGGTAACTAACTGGAGGTATTGTCATTCATTTGCCTTTGTGTGTTGCTGTGATCTACCTTAACTAAAAAAAAAAAAAGCTGACTGTGAATTTGTTGCATATAATAATAGTAATGACGTATCTTCACAAATTGTTTGAAGTGGTGGTGGGGCGGACAAGTCTACCCTAAGTGTCCACAGCGGAGTCCCTCTCTCTCGTGACGTGGTCTGTGACGTTGAGTGTGACGATTAATGAACGACTCGTTGTGTTGTTGCATGGCGTGGGATTTTAACATTAACATTTAACAGCGTGCAATGCTTCGCGCATGCTGAACATTCACGTGCGTTTGTGCTTTTCCCAAACAGGATATCACTGGGACACATCTGATTGGATGCCAAGTGTTCAACTTCCTGGAATCCAGGAGTTTCCACAGTATGAGGTTGTGGAGTCGCCCGCCCCTCTGTACAGCGACCCGAGTGCCATCGACACCGACTACTATCCTGGCGGCTTTGACATTGAAAGCGACTTCCCCCCGCCGCCGGAGGACTTCCCCTCCAACGATGACCTCCCCCCGCCGCCTATGCCAGAGTACGCCGACCGCTGCGACACACTGCGGCCCCTGGGCAGAGACCTGGATGTGGACCCGACCTGCCCTGGCGGCTCGGGCGGGGTCCGCCAACGCCCTGCGCTGCCCCAGCTCTACAGCCTTAACCAGTACCTGCCGCAGCACTCCTACCCAAGCGACGGGGCGGACAC
>CAESWR010000386.1:2346926-2357092 GCA_903171835.1 Mullus surmuletus
GCCGCCTATGCCAGAGTACGCCGACCGCTGCGACACACTGCGGCCCCTGGGCAGAGACCTAGATGTGGATCCGACCTGCCCCGGCGGCTCGGGCGGGGTCCGCCAACGCCCTGCGCTGCCCCAGCTCTACAGCCTTAACCAGTACCTGCCGCAGCACTCCTACCCAAGCGACGGGGCGGACACCGAGGGCCAAGGCGCTACCTCCAACTCAGCCACCACCACGCCGGCCTCCACCTTGGGCGCGGGTGGCTACAGGGGCGGCTTTCCTTTAGGTTGTAGTCGGGACTTTGACTCCTCAGCTTTGGACAACATGTCCATGTCTCTGTACACATCCACAGCCTCTTGCTCGGACATGTCAGCGTGCTGCGAGGAGTCCGAGGTGATGATAAGCGACTACGAGAGTGGAGATGAGGGTCACTTTGAGCGGCTGGCCATCCCAGCGCTGGACTCCCACCAGCACACTGAAGTCTGACACTGGATCCAAACAAAAGTGCCTGAACCCACAGTTACACCTTATGATAGCCCTTCACACATCACCCACGAGAGATACACACTGTATGTGTCCAAACTAAACAACACACACACACAAACAAACACACTACACACATACATTCATACATCATGAACAATTCAGAAAACAGGGGTTGTTGAGACTGGTTGTTGAGGCCATTCAGTTGGGAAGATCTGAAGACGCTATTAAAAAAAAAAAAAAGAAAAGAAAAGACCACTGTAGCATCTCTACAGCTGCTCAATCCAACTCCTGCCCCTTTGAGTTTGGCAGTACCATTGCTTTAATTAACTAATCATAGTACAGGACGTGGTTTGTCTGAAGGATCAACATTTCAGTGTAGAACAGGAAAAACATCATGTGAAAAAAAGAAGAGTATTTCACTACAGTATCTGTTTCTATAAATACAACCAAGTGAAAATGTTTTTATACAAGTCCTCATTTTCAATGTAAATTTAAATGTACAGTTTTGATTTCAAAGGTAACTAGGTTTTGTAGATATTCTATACTTTTATTTTCAACAACAAAAAAAAAAGTTAAATGGTGTGACATTATCAGCCTTACTGTGCTTACATTCACAAATAATAAGCGTTAAAAGAAAAAAGAAGACAGAAGAGCGTGGCTTTTCTGAACACAATGTATCCGTAAAGTTTATTGTCTCCTGCTCATTTCAAAAAGGGTCTTCAATGAACGACTGCATATTCTTGTGTTGTTTTTTTTTAATTTGTTTGTTTGTAAATTTTGACTTCGGAACCTCTTTATTTTTCCACCAAGAAAACGGGACCCAATATATTTATAGTGCAGAGTTATCCATGGACACGTGACTTTTTCAGGTGTCTATGTGTGTGTGAGCAATGCTATGGTCTTGTTAAGGTTTTTATTGAATACTGCCACAAGCTCACGCTTTCCTACTGGCAATAAATTATTCCTAAAAAATATGTTTTGTTGTGTGTCATTTTTTCACTATATACTCACAGAATTAATTAAAGTTGTGGTAGCTGCGGTATCCAATTAACAACCTAGTATGTGTAAATCATATTTTTTTACAAATACATATAAACAAAAAATAGGCAATTACAACAAAAATCTGACAATTATATAACAATAATAATTATACTGAATACAATTTCAATTCCAATGACGATCCAAAAGTCGACACCAAAACTTTCCAGCAGAACTTTTGATCTGATTATAGAAGTCGCACAAAGACGTACAACGTCTCCATTTGATGTAGCAGCACAGTGATAAGACGAGGAGGCGAGGGGTGTTTGAAAAGTTCTTCAGGGAGCAGTTGGATCTTGCTGAAACAGAATTGTAACAGTGAAGGAAAAAAAAAAACTTATCTTGAGCCTTCCTTCTTAAAAATTAAATAGAAGGAGGGATGGAGTTAAGTCGATGAACTTGTGAACCTAGAGGCTCTTGTTTCAAGCCTGTATTCAGTCTGACATCCTCATTTCACCTCCTTCCGCTGACTCCCCGCAGCGGCGGCGTATCAATACACTCCGGTTGTCTCACATGAGCTTGACAAACTAACACAATCCTGATGGCAGCTTCCAGGCCTGGCACACCATTTCTGTGTGGCTTCTCTTCATCATGCTGATCCGCCATGGCTGCACACAGGACTGCTTGTTCTCCCTCCACTGTGGGAAATTGACCTTTTAACCTCTGGAACTGGCCGGCCCCTCCCCAACTGCTGTTATAGGCCAAGCAATGTAAAGATAAGTCACTGATATGACTGGTACTGTACATGAAATTCCAGAAACAGCAAATGATCGCCATCACAAGACACTTTACACCCAGCAAAAATCCAAACCAGATAATGCATATACATTACGTGCAAAATATATACATACATAGTTTGTTTTCATTCATTTTGCTATTCCGGCATTTGTCCCTCCAATGAACTATTCCTATCATCAGGAAGAGAGCAATGGAGCAGAAAATCTGTGTATTTAAGCCACGATATTGAGACTGGATATGCGATTGCACTACAGTCACATGAATATCACATCAGATAAACATGGTGCGTTATCTCTGGGGGGCACCAGAGCTGGGAAAACGTGTTTGCTCTAGAACTGTGGCTCAGATGGATTATTGTGGCAGCGTCAGAGCGTTTATATGCACAAAGTTTTGCGACAAACTTCCTTCCGCTCATTAACAACGGCTTCACTTTTATATCAACCCACAGTTCTAATTGTCAGAAATGATGCATTGTTATGTTTATAATCATCCATCAAGTCTGCATATATAAATGTGATGTCTTATTGACTTTTGTTTTCAGAATTAATGAAAATGCCTAGTCAAAATACAAATTAGGCTACCGTTTGCTGGAGGAGGACCTAGGCTGGGCAAATCAACATTTTAGGGGGTGTTCCTAGTAGCTTAGTGGTGATGAATGGATAGTAATAAAGTCGACACATTGCAGTTAAACATGGTGGGCTTCTCATTCACTCCCCTCCCATCTGTCATCATCACTTGCTTTCTTCAGTTGTTGCTATACCAGGATCCAACATTCCTCCATTTTGCGCATCCGTGCTGCCTTCCTGCTCTGGGGCTGAGACATCTCTCTGGTTTCTTTAGAAATAAATGCAGATTTAAAGCCTTATTTGTTCTCGGCTGGATTAAAAAAAAAAAAAGTCGAATGACGCCGAGGAACGTCATGCTTCAAACATATATCCCAAACTTTTGAAGTGGTTTGTGATGGAACTACTTTGCAGCCACTCATGTGCCCCTTAATCTCATGCTTGATGGATCCAATTAACTCTGAAAATGGCACCAGGTGCTTTTCCATTAAATAAATTAAGATTTCCAGACCCATTAATGTATTATTCATCGCAGAGTATCAGGGAAAGCAGCTCTGTGGGCATCTTGTCTTCTGCTTTGCGGTTCGTAGCTATTAGATTTCACTGGTGAGCACCGGTTGACCCGCAGTACATGACATTGTCCACAAGATGGCTGCACACGACAACTCATGGAAGCTGGCAGAGGAAACGTTGTTTCTAAGGGGGGGGGGGGGAGACACCTTTGTGGGACACACGTGCAGATGCACCAAATGATTCCACTCAGCAGTTGGTCCCGTGTGGATGAGGGACACATACAGCCAACGCACTGGTCGGTTGCTATGAAAGAAGTAGCGCAGTGATTGCGTGATGTAAACTGAAATGATTTTCGCTTCACAGGTTCGTCTACCACCGGCTTCTCCCGCTTCCACCTTCAAATCCAAGCCACATTTGTAAAGAAGTTGACGCCGGGCGGAGCCATCTTTTGCTTTGCGACTGGGAGACTTTGATGACCTTAAGGGGTATTAGGTGACGGTTTTTCCCCCCTGCAAAGTGTCATCAGCAGCATCTGAAAGAGGAGCTTTACCATAATACCTCAGTTCTCATGCATTCTTTCTCGCCAAAATAATAAAGCTGCCCAAGTCTGGATCAATTACTCGGAGCGTTGTAATGCTCACTAATGACTCAGTGAGCAGGCAGAACCACACACACACAGCGATCCGGGTGCAGGATTACTTGGGATCTAAAAAGAACTCTGAACAAACATGGTGGCAGGCTGTCAGGACTCTCACGTCATTACACTTGGAATCAAAATGGCGTGACATTGCGCAAATGATTTACTGTCGACCTGAAACGCGGCCTATGTGAGCTATGTTAGAGTTAACAATGTTAGTCGAGCACAGGTGGAGGCCGGAGTGAAACGCGATTATTAGAAACACTATTATTTTCACACAGCCTCACGTCTGTTACGTAATAACATACGAAACTGCACGACCGCGTCGCTTGCCGCTCAACACGCTCTCATTGGCTGCAATCCCCCTGTCAATTGCTTTTCCTCTCACACTACAGGATTCCAGGCGTAAATATTACATTTACGCTCTGAATGCTCAGCGGCCCGCTCCAGTGGGTCCCGCTCCCACTCTGCAGGATCATTTGTCCAGATTATTTGTTCCAAGCGACTTCAAAACTGGAATTATTTCATTGATATCTGTGACACAGCACCCATTTTTCTGCAGTGTGTGTGTGTGTGTGTGCGCCATTCTCAAAAACAATAAAAGCTGAAAAGCAATAAGATTAGGCATACGGCCATATGGCGTCCTTAAGCGACTGCCAGAGTGAGCCATATTTACTTTCAAATGCATAAAGTTGACAACACTGCTGGAAATGACAGCCGGAACGGTGTAGAGTTTGAAAGACAAGTGGGATGTAAGCCAAATCGGTTCATCATTGGGTGGATGTTCAATTAAAATGTGCACAAATATTGTTTAATAGTTGCCTTCCATTGTTTTAGCGAAGCTGCCACACCATTGCAGACCTGCCATGCAGACGCCGTCTCGTCTGTGCCTGGATGTCCGTCTCGGACCGCTGGCTTTGGCTGTCAGCGTGGTGGGGGAGCGTTGCGAGTCTGAGGAGGTGAGGCGCCGTCGGTCGGTTTGATGGTACAAAAAAAAGCAGAACAAGCGGGAACTAGAGTCGGCTCGATGGTTCAGGCAACGTGGATAAGAACGCAGCAGCTGTTTGCATTGCATTTATACTGTTAAAATTGGGGGATTGTAATTTGCATTTCTATTTTTATATTTATTTGCACTTTATTGTATTTTATTTTGCTTTACTTAATGTTAATTGGAGCACTGTGTTTTCTTGGAGGGAAATAAAGGAACCTCTTTTGGTACCTGATAGTTCGAATGATGGCCGAAAAAGTCTTGGTTTTTCTGTTAACAATACCGGCTTTTCATCTGACAGGTCCCAAACATTATGAAAAGGAAAACAACAAAACCCCCAACTGGAGCACTCTTTAAGGCAATTGAAAAGCTCTTTCAAAAACGTAATGCTTGTTTTTAAACGCACACAAAAGAAGACTGTTTTGCGGAAAACAAAAGACAAGAAAATCAAATCACTTCTACATGAGCGCTGCTGCCGGCGTCCACCCTGGACTCGTTCTTAAGCTTCACTCGCTGGGGGGCCACGGAACTAAGTAAACAACAACAAACACACACAAAAGCTAACCGTCTGGCCCAATTGATGCTACAGTAAATCAGTTTGTGCATTGTGCTGCGTTTGTGTAGGGGCATACTATGTGTGTGTGAGAGAGAGAGAGACAGACAGAGAGAGAGAGAGAGAGACATGCAGACCACTGACCCCAATAATCCTCTTTCTCCCAGCATACACATCTCTTTCCTGGGTGGAGCTCTGCTTGTTGTCGTGGCAACCAACTGAGCGAGGGGGGGTGGAGTCAGTGGGGTGGGAGGAGGGTGGTGATAGTGGTGGTGGTTATATGGACCAACAGCGGATAAAAGCAAACACTCTTGCTTCTCTGTGGGATGTAGAGATGACCAGTGGAGCGGCAGAGACACGCCGGTGCTGTGTCGAGACTGCACTCATTACATTACTTCTGTCTCCCCTCCCTCATTTTGCTGACAGCTCGCAAATGAGACATGCAGCTTGTGTGAGCGGGCGACAAAGTGTGTGCCGGGAAGGGGGGGGGGGTGCTCGCGGCACCTTCCTGTCCTCACCATGGGTGCACCACCCCTCCTACACTCACAGCACTTCTCGAGCACTCTGCCTTCATATTCCTCCTCCTCCTCTTCCTCCAAACTCACATCTGCGCGGTTGACATCATGACTGCGCGATCCATCTCACCTCCATCTCGCTCCGTCCTTCTAATTTTCTGTTTTATCCCCACATGCGACTACAGAGGCCGCTTTGAAGGTGTGTTTTTTTTCTTTTTTTTTCTTTCCTAAGAAGACACTCTTCGTTTGTTTCTCCTTCGCCCTGTCAGGTCAATTCACTCTTAACAAGAAGCTGCTTTATTGGCATAAATTACGTCAAGTGCTCGTGTCTCGTGTGGCTACCTTTGATGTTCTTCTGAAGATTCATTCACTGGGCAGCTGCAATCAAGTGTGGGTATGAGCCTCCCCGAGCGGCGCCGTTGTCCCGTACACTCTTTAGAGGTTGTTCGGACAAAGTGCGACCTTGCAGCGGTGCCACGCACTCCCTAAAAGCATGGGAGTCGAAACAAAACGCAGAATCCCCCACAGATACGTCTTACTCCCTCTCTGGACGCCTGGTTTAATTTGTGAAAGGGCTGGGTTGCGTATGATTCTAAGGCCGCTTCAGTTATCCATTCACCTCAATGCACCCGGTGATTATGAAGCCATGGCTGGAAAAAGAGTGATTCAATGCCGGCAAACAGAAATGTTTAAGGCCAAACTCGCTGAGGACACTTTAGGGCGACCATTGATCTTTGACCCTTAAATTCCTATTTTTTTTTACAACTGAGTGACAGGATTCTGCAATTCCACCTTCAGTATCTTAGTTAAAACATTCCAATATAGTCAACAGGCAGTGATGCTTAATATGAGGTTTCATAAGAGGAGCAAGATCGTTTTTTTATGTGGTTGTTTCTGTTACTACAGTCAAATCTTTTGATTGACACACATTCTGCATGTTCCTTTCAGATAATAGCTGATTGCCAAGTGGTATACAATGTTTCAAATTGCAGATTTGTAAACTATTCCGATGTTGTCTCAAGTATGTGTGCGTGTGTGTGTGTGTTTGGATTCTGGCTGTACAGTATGTGAGATCTGTTCATGTGATGATTGTGTGCAGGAGAAATAGATCAGCAGGTATTTGCAAGCATGTGGCAAGAGCTTACTCGACATACTGAACGTACCCCAAAATAAATGTTATCACATCAGAACTTAGTTTATTTGTTCTTCCTATCGCCACATACTCCCTCCAGGTAATTATCAAGACAGTCATAGGATTAAGTCATATGAAAAGACTTGTGAGGAATACTTTGTGTAACTAAATATTTCATCTTTAATTTAGTGGACCTAGTACCTTGTATTGTGCAATTTTGAAAACCCTTGAATTCATTAGTGGATCAATTTCATTAGTCCCCCCCCCCGCCCCCCATTTGTTTGGAAAGTAGCAATTATTGACATTTTGCCAGGGCTTACACACAGTACCTTTGTTCAAACATTGAAAATCAGAAACTGCATTGTTGTTGGCCTTGCAACATTCTCAAAATAATGTATGATTCATGATCAAGGGGTGAAGCCTCACACAGTCTCCAGCCAGTTAATTCTCTATCCAACGACGACTACAGAGAGCAAGGCGGAGTGTGTGGAATCACGGGCAAGTCACAGAATTCCCAGCTCTGGATGCGTCACTCCGGGCTCGGACCCGACTCGGTTCAAGCCCTTCTTTTCATCCTCGCTAAAAATGGAAATGACTAAACATCGGCAAATGACATATAAAGATTCACTAGCCTTATCTCCCGCCTTCTCCTTTGTCTTTACTCAACTCTCAATGATTGCAATAATCATTCAAAATCCATTTTTGCTGCCCTCTTATGACTCCCAAATTATTCTGAAATCCAATTGAGCTTTCTGTAAACAGTTTTTTTGGACACAATACAGATTAGAATGAATGCAGCTCCATGTGTGTTTACCGAGTGGCTGAGTGCTTGTGAGGAGTTGACATGACATGAAACAAGAATGAGGGAGAGATAATGATCGGGCTTCGCATGAATGCAATTCACAAATATTATAATAATGAGTTGTTTGTACTGAAAAAACCACATGATGAAAAGCAGTGAGATGGAGAATATGAGAGTTAAAAAGGAGGCTCAGGATATTACAACTGATAAATATGGGATGCTATCGTGCAGTTTGGTTATGAGAGACAAAAACACAAATAAGATGAGTTTCTTTGGGAGGAAAGCAAAGTCAGGGATTTATTGCTCTCATTCTGCGCCCACAAATCAGCAAAACATGTCCCGGTAATCATGACATAAGCTGTTGCTGTAGAGCGAGAAACAACAACAGAATCAGGGAACATTGCTTTTGTTGTCACGTTTCCAGTCATCGCAAAAAGATCCAAGTTTAAAAAAGAAAATCTTTGCATGTCTCAATGAATCAAGCAGGTTGTTTGGTTTTTGTTAACTTTGTGCACGGCTGTGTTGTTGTCCAGACCCCCCAGACCGAGACCAAGATTTCACTAAGACCACAGCCCACCAAGACTGAGACAAGACCAAGACATTTGAGGTTCAAGACAAGGACATCTGAAGGGCGTCAAAACCCTATACATCAATCAATCAAAACAATACTACTTTTTTTGCATTTAAATACATTTGACAGCAACAAAATAGCCTTTGCATGATCTTCATTTAACCAGCACAATGCCACAATTTAACATGTATTTTTGTTTATTTTCCTGAAAATTGTACTTTTTCTTGCTGGCTTGAATACATTTTGCACGATGCTTTTGCTTCTCAATTTCAAACATTTTAGGCTTTTTTTATTTATTTACCCAAATCAGATCTGGATTTGTCTGCGGATCGTGGCGTCCTAAATTGACTGAAATCAGAGGACAGAGGCTGCAACTTGGAGGGGTTATCAATATATCAATGATTGGAGGTTATTTGTTGTTGTGGAAACTAGGCACTGTCTAAATGCCTAGCAGTGGTGGTCTCCATCAGTCTTGATGAAAAATCCAAAGTCCGCTCAGTCCGAGACCTATACAAGATCGAGTGAGATTGACTTCAAGTCCGAGAGACAGGACCTTCAAAAAGTGACCTTGACACCAATATCCCCAGTAGTCCAACACTGGCGACCCGTATCATTACCAACTGATGGAAATCCAAAGGCAAGGTGACACATGACGTTACTTGGTTTACTTGACAAGTCGTTTACTTTACCAGCGAAACAATGATGAGGTAATCCCTTTTCTCCCCTGACAAAAGCGGACGTATTGCAAATCCTATTTATTAAAGTGCCGCTGAAATGTAACGATTATTTTCAAATTGGTTTAACAGATTAAAGAATCTATAAGGTATCGGTGTCTCCTCCAACAGGTCAGAGACAGAAGACCGGACAGCTCAATGGGAGACCCTGTGAAGCTTAGAAATAGAATATTCAAATCTGAAGATAAATCCTTCGACGACGGATACCACCTTTTGTTATGACAAGCCGACATTCTATCCGAGGGGTTCTGAGTGGGTAGCTCGGCATCCACGAGTGGGCGAGGACAAGGTCTGACCCATTTATTGTGAACAAAATTGACTAACAACGGCACACTGCTTATTCTTTTTTGAGCAACTGTACATCTGATGGACGTGTTCAAACCAAATTGATTTCTAGCAACCGGATCGATGTAATTGATCGACAATGGTAAAATTATGGATGTTCTTTTTATCCCCTCCAACGCAAAGCCTTTTAAGTCCAATGTGCTTTGAGTTGCCGCCGATGTGTCAAACCTCATAAATCCTTAAATTAATGATTTTCTGCATATCCATGAAGAAGAAAATACCAATATCAGTGATAGAATTTTTTTGGGGGGGAATATATATATATCACATTGAAAGTCAAAAAGTTTAATTCTGAACATAAACGTATCTCTCCTGAAAATAGGACACCAATCTCAATGAGACTATAAAACGGTTTAAGTCCAGTAATAATACGGGCTGTCAGTCACCATCTGAGGATTTATGTGAGGTTACAGTTAAGCTTGAAGCCTCGGAGCGTTTCCCTGAAAGAGGTGAAAACATGAATGATTCTTAAAAATAAAAATGAATGGACTGCTGAATTAAAGCAAAGAAAGCGACCACAAAGCCATGAATGAACACGCGTCCCGTAACTGGGAGAGAGAGAGAA
>CAESWR010000386.1:2386711-2427692 GCA_903171835.1 Mullus surmuletus
AGTAAAAAAATGCATACACATTTTGACAAAAAAAAAAGACACTGGGTGAGAAAAATACCAAATATAAATACAAAGCAGCATCTTCTCTAAGCTGTCCATGGACTGTAATAAGGTGCTATCTGTCCTCGAAACAATCACAGTAAAACAGGGGTGCGTATTATCTTTGTCTTTTATCAAGCACTTTGGTTTGATTCTGCAGTACCTGTAGTACCGTAAATATATGATGTCTGTTTCGGTTTTTATGTTTACAGTGATGATGATATAAATGTATCATTATATTAAGTATTTATTTTGTAATGAAATGTCATGTAGATACATTAGTAAAAAATATATCAGGTTCTGATGAAATGAAGACAAAAATTGTATGGAGGCCAACTTTAAAAAAGATTAAAAAAATAAAGAAAAGATTTCTATGAAACTTGGGAAAATATAAACAATTTTAATAACCTCATTTGTGATACTGTAACACCAATGGAGTGAGAGCAATGTGGGTTGCTGCTGTCTTATTATACCCTGCAATATTATCCCTTTCATTAGGTGGAATATATATTTTAGTAAGAAGGGTTTCTATCTTTCTTGCTCTCTCTGTTCTCTCTCTCTGTCTCTCTATCTCTCTCTGTTCTCTCTCTCTCTGCCACCCTGTGATCTCATTATACTGTATGCATGGATATCAGGAATTGTTCATATGCAAAATAAAATCTGATATTGATGGAGCATGGTTGGTGGTGGTTGGTGGTTTTGCTCAATTTTATTCACAGAATGCAACTCTATATGGGCAGCTCACGATAAATCATAATGTTGCTATTTGTCTTGTTTTTATTTCCTTTTGTGCATCATGTTTATTGGTGATGGCAGCATTTGTACGTTACTGAGATCTGGGAATGGAGCCAATTCAAAGGGGACAAAACACAATCAGATATGTAGTAAACAAGTTACCCAGACCAAACCATGTATATTTGGCAGAAAATGCTAATATGAGTGCCTTCAAAGTGTCAGAAATAATCCCCTGTTGCTGAGGTGTGAAAGCACACGTCTATAGTGAGCACATTAGGTCAATGTTGACGCAAGGTGGCGATGTGTAAACCGCGATAGGTGTTTGCGACGGTGGGCCAAGGTGATAAATTGATTATTTGCAATCATTTACTTCTTTCTCCCCTCCAGACTACCCTCAGACTACTTTTACAAATTACACTGTTCTTATGACTCACAATGATGAAGTATGAAATACACAACATAACCAAATAGTCACTTACAGCTGCCAAATTACCCAGATAAAACTACTTATTATACACTTGTTAAACTCCTATTCAAATGTATTTGCTGTTTGGATACCCTCTAACTGATAGGAATTACATTTCCGAAATCATGCACACTCCTTTCAGTATCAGCTGTCAAACCTCTCAAAAATGATAAAATATGGCATTTATTCAATTCCACTTTGTTTCTATAACAGTTGTACAAAGAGCAGGTCTAGGCTAAACACAACAATAGTTCTACACTTAGATTCAACAACCAACCCAACAAAGAGCCAGCACTCGGCAACAGGGTAAAAACTCCCTTTAACAGAAGACACCTGGACCAGAGCCATAGTTCGGCCATCTACCTCAATAACAAACACAAATCATCTGAAAATGCTTCCGTATTGTATTTCTGGACTGGACCGCAATGCAGCACAGGAAGCGTCAACTTGTGTCTGAAAATAAATATCCCATTTTAGCAAAAAATAAAAAGTTGACGAGTTGATTCTACCTTTTCTAACGTGAGGGGCGGCACATAAGAGGCCCGCGCTGTGTAGCCTCATGCACATCTGCGTTTTCATGTGTGATGCATAGCGTGCGTGGGCAATGGGGTTAGTGGAGCACAGACAAAAGGCATCATGGATCACAGAGGAGGACGGCTCGACTATGCATTTGAAATCCACTTGGCTTACATAACAGCCACTGACCATCATTCTCAAAGCGGGAGCTGAAAGAGCCAGCTCCCAGCGGACACCCTGCCCCCTTCTCTATCCGTTTAATCCCAGGAGCTGCGTGTGGTAGGAAAATGACTGGCTGGGTAGGGGATGAGCAAATGTAAAAATCCCATGGATTTATACAGTAATCTGCGCCCAAAGATTTTTATAGCCCGGGATGTACAACAAAATGGAAGAGACAAGTCAGGTGTTACAAGACCAAAGAGACAGATTTAGGTCTATCTACCATTACCAATTCAATAAAAGAAAACGTCCTTTAAGATCAACAGGGACGTCAATCGGTGGAGCAAAACAACCTACGTCTTGCCCTCAATGAGGCTGTACAATATACGACAACGGTGAAAAGCTTGGTTTGGTGAAAACTGTTGTTATTGGCCGAGGAATAATGATACGCACGTGTAAAATATCTATTCGCAAAGCTCTTAATAGAATTTCTCCCTTAGAGCTGTGTTTCGTCTCATACAAACGAAAGGACCTCCCAGTTGAAGGGTCAGTTCATGTGGGTCATGTTTCACTGTGCACTTTTGGCAGTCGACCCCAGGAAAATATGAGTTGTCAAGAGAAAACAGTGAGCCCGGGTAATGAGGACATTGTTTCCAGAGATGCATGTTGCTGTTTTAATGAAAACCGTGCGTGCGATGGGCGCAGAGCGGCTCAGTTAAATTGTCATGGGAGGGCGGTGAGATAGCACCCTCGGCCCGCGTGACCTCATGAACCGCCAGTAATTTTCGGGAAAAAGGGCGTAGCGAGGGTCTGAGCAAGAAAACCTGCTTTTCCTCTGATATTTTCACAGACGGGGGAAGAAAAGTAAAAGAGGAAAATCCACATTGGTACATTTTTTTGGCCCTGTTTAACATGGTCATGCCTCTCCCCTACTGTGACACTGGGATGGAAACTCCACCCCAAGACCACCTATCATCTCTGTTGCCACTTGCTTATTTTCAGCCAGGTTTGGGCCTCACTGAAAGACAGTAAAAATTGCTAAGATGCCGAATAATGCTCTCCTTTTCTTCCTCTTGGAGACACACAATCCACAGGTGAATCAGTGCTGCCACCAGGCCCCTCAAAAGACCCCTAGAGGCTCAGAGGCCTGTTGGAGGAAAACTCAACACCCTATAGTCTGCACAATGATTACCCCCCCCCTGCCACGTTACGTAAAATCAGATGACAAAGGAACGTGTTGAAAACAGGAATGGGAACTTTAGCAAAGCTGGTTTTGTTCCAGTTAGAAATACGTCACCTTATATACTTACGCACAAATAAATGTGAATGACCTAGAAATGGAATACGTTCATTTTCTCTGGCAGTTTTTTGTCTCAGATTCAAAACTTTTTAACTTTTTCAAATCACATTTACAAATAGATAAACCACACAATATCTTCTCCAAATACAGTTGTCCCCCGTTATAACGCGGTTCACCTTTCGCAGCCTTGCAGTTTCGCAGATTTTTTTTGTGCAATTTTGCATGCTTTTTTTTTTACAACGCATTGTTTTCTGCGTCCTGATTGGTTAAGGGTGAGCCCGCGCGTCGTCTTCTGCGTCCTGATTGACCAAGGGACTGTGACCATTGTCAATCTATATCCTCCGTAAGTTGTCTCTTGTACAGTACAAAATGCGTTCAGCTTGCCAAATTTATATATACTGTAAAAAATAAATCTGACTACTTCGGGGATTTTGCCTATTGTGGGATATTTTTAGAACGTAACTCCCACGATTAACGAGGGACCACTGTATACAAAAAATGTGTGAATTAGCCAGGTTCTGAAAAAAAGTTCACCTGCATTTTAGAGCAATCTTGAAGTGTAGATTATCTCTGCTTACATGAATGATGGCTGTTGAAATACGTTACATAATGTTTGCCATTGAAAACAAAGAAGCATGAAGTCGGATGTTTCTAATCTAATCATCTCATCTGATGGTTTTACCGGTCCTGTCAGCTTCATTGTGAATCCTGAAACACTTCAAAAAACATGAAATAAACAATAAAAAAGAAAACTCAATTTCCTTTGGGTACGTCATTCTTCTTTCACTCGCCACGCGCCAATTAAATTAAAGCGTTGTGACAGCATAGCCACATAATGTAGAAACCTTGACAAATACCTCTACTGCATTATTACGAGTAAGCACCCTGCTTCTTGATTTACAATTAATTCATGTACAATAAATCTGAAAAGAACTGCAGCCATGAGTCTTTTGCGAAGGCGAATGGGAGACGACCCCCAAATGCAAATCACACTCACTCCCTCCTTTGTAATAATAAAAATGAATTTAAAGGCACAAATAAATAGGGTACTACAACAACAACAGGAGAAAAAAAGCAAATAGCAGTTCCAGTTCTCAGCAGTCATCACTAATTGAAACCCTCACCCACATTTGAGCGCTTGCCATAACTCCTTCAGGGAACAGCAGAGAGCATCTGTCTGCATGTGTTCAGACGTGCCAAACAACACAGTTTCGGTCCAGACTCTCTCTGATGTTCCATAGTGGAGATACACATCTTCATCACACATTTGCTTCAAGTCCCACTGAGCCTTGAGTGCGACCTTGTCAAACAGTTTGGGGCAAAACACTGCTTATAAATGAAAAGTCATTGCGCTTTCAATTTTTTTTGGATGACTTCAAATCAAGCTTTTCACCCACCACCCCCTTCCCACCCCCCCAACAATGCGCAATGTTGAGCATTTTTGCACCCTTGTGGCATGTGTGGAACTCCTGATTATTGGAGTTAGAGAAAATAACCTGCAAAATAAGTCACACACATTTTTTCATGCGCAAAATTCGACATTTCTGCTCCAAGGTTTTTGGGACATGGTCGGGTTGGATGGCACACTTTGCGGTGCCAGTGTGCCTAAATATAGTCATAAAAAAAAAGAAGCTTTAATAACGTTGTAGTCACTGTGAGCGGATATTGTGTGGTAAGATCAGATATTTTGTTGAAAAATGAAAGACGCTGTGACTGGACATTTTATTTTTACTTGTCTGGTAGCTTTGCTCATTAGGGTGACAGAAAATGTCACAGAGACAGCGTCAACTTTCCTTCAAAGCATATTGCGATTTAGTTGTCTTTAAACGTGCAGACGGGCAGATCTCAGGACGGGGACGGGATGTGACTCACAGAAGCCGACTCATCTTCCAGAACAGGGTGGGGGGGCTTCTTGCGCGATGATTCATTGAGAGCAGAGGATCCTCAAGTCATGGGCAAGGGTTTCATTTCACACTGTTGTAGCATTCCACACACACACGCACTCTCTCTCTAGCAGAACAGATTGAACAAAATACAAAAGAAAAAAAAGCAGTTTTAACCTCTATTGTGAGTGTGTGCGTAGCTGTGATAGATTCAGCTGGTGGAACAAAAGCATATGAAGGAAAACGTAAACACTGGCAAACAGCAATTTGTGTAGACACATTCATGAGGTGGTTTTCGCCAATGCAATGCTCGTTCACCAGTGCTCCCCGTTTGCCTTCACCACTGACTGAAGTGCAGTCGAGCAAAAGGACAGTGTGGAGCAGAGCAAAAATAAATGTGCTCCATGGGTCTATTTTTTTTCCTGTCACCAAACGCTGCCCTCAGCATACACACAATCACACAGTCATACGCACATGCCTTAAATACATTTTAAAAAACAAAAGGATATAAACTATACTGCGAGCAAGGATACATAATAATTCTTGAAAATAACATCACTATGTCTTTTGAAGACAAATACCGGTATATTGTATGTGTATTTTTATTCGTTCATAAGCAACTGACCATACAAATACTTGACTCATACTGCTCAATACTGCTCAATTTGGCTAATAGTTTGTGTATGTCCATGAAATAACCTTCATAGGCATTTAGGCGACAGCTGCCATCTAGTGGCCATAATAATTATGGAATGTGACACTTTTTTGAGAGAGACAACACTTTGATCCCAGCAGCAATTTCACTACTTTCTCTGGGCATATTCCACTATAATATTAGTGAAAAAATGTTGGATCATCAAATTGTTTGTGGCACAATATATCCACAAGAGGTTTTTTGTTTTGTTTTGTAATTACTACAAAAATCCAAAGAGGATTTTTCGACCCCGGCCACAGTTTGTGCTCAACCGTGTTCCTTCTGTCTGACCATTTTCAGAAAGCACAAAACTGACTTGCAGCCATGAAAATTTAATTAAACATGTTGTTTTGTATAACAGGTGAGCAGGCTATTGCCAGTTTCAAATTAAATCATGAAAAGTCTGAGTTAAGACAAACAGCCTGAGGAGGGAAAACAAAACACATCAGGTTCTCTCCTCTAAAAATAGGTTTGCTTTCCACAGGATGTTACGGCTAGAAAGATATATGCCTCTATTAGTTCAGCCCGATACTGTATTTTTCTATAAATTACCATGGAAACGTTTTGGCTACGGCTATGGGACGGTAAAAAATATTTACGTCCCACTTTGCTCTGAGAAGTGGCCTGGAAAATTCAAAACTTGGGTGGATTCTCAACAATACAAAACCATGTCATTTTAAAACCGCAAAGCCAAATATGGAACACTGACTGAAGCAGGGCAAACGAGTTATATCTCTTTATATTCAGTGACATTACCTTGCCGGCTTTGTCGTTGAGATTCTTTGCATGCTCTGCAGCTTTCTGCAAAAAACAGAAAACGCCCTCAGTGTTGTGAGGGACATCAGCATGTGGCTTAAAACTCTGCATATGGTGGGTGGGAGGGAAAGGAGCCAAACAAACATAGTGCAGTGCAGTGGGAGTCCTGTTTGCGTCGGCTAATTTCAAGATAACTGCACAGAAGAAATCTCTTATTACGGTTTTGTGATCGGCAAACGTTTCGAATAAGGTCTTGTGTGGGTTTAAGTCAATTTCACCTATCCACGCTTTCTTGCCTGCATCTTATTTTTTCTGCCAGCATTATGGTGACCACACTGCAGCGATGGCATATTTTAGAATTTTGATATCCTCCTTTTGCCAGATACCAGATATTTTGTGCTACTTGAAAAAATAGATTAAAAAAAAGCTTTCTACATTCAATGGCAAGTCCTTTGGACAAAACAGCCATAGAGACACTTAAAGGGATAGTTTGGATTTTTTGACATGAAGTTGTATGAGATCCTCACCATCAGTGTCATTCATCATCAGTGACTTCTCCCCCCACTGCGTCCCGTGAGTGGAGTTCCGGACTGGTTTTGGTGTTTAAGAAAGTAGTTCCATGTAGTTGCTGGGGTCACATGGGTTAAGCGTTTTGTTTCAAAAAACAAAATGCGTTCAAAAGAGTAATCCATTTGCATCACGACTTCTTGGCTGCGACAAAGTTCGGACCTCCCAAATCACCCAGCACTTCGTATCACTGTGCGCATCATCATCAGCTGTTTCATGGTGTTTACATGCTCAGGAGGAGTCCAATGCGACGTGTCTTCTCTCACATCGCGGTGGTCTCCTTCTGTCTCCTTCCAAATTCGGCTGATGTGAGGGTGTGAATGTCAAAAAATCCAAACTATCCCTTTAAGGATCAGTATTTGTTGATATCCTTTGTGAGAGCGATGGCTTATTCAATCAGAGGATCCCGGCATGTAAAAAGTCTCCTCAGTGACTCATGTTTCAGTCAGGCCTCCAGTAGCTCTCTGGAAATAAAGCCTCTCTCTCACCAACATCCTTTATACCTTTTTTTTTTATTTTGGACGCCATGTGCAGCACTTGCAGACCCAGTTTCAGAGGACAAGGCAGCCGACACGGGTGCCCAATCCTGTCACAAAAAAACCTGCAAATTTCATGTTCTTAATGGGGAACGTGGTACGAGAGTATGAAGGTGACATCTCAGTGGATTGAGGTGAGATGTCTGCGCCCTAATTAGCATGATGCTACTTTTACTTAGGAGATAATTAGATTTTTTTCTCTTTCTTTTTTTTGCAGAGTTAAAGTCTTCATAAAAATCTGATATGAAACACTAACTGCATGCACGCACACATACACGCACACACACACACACAAACACACACACAATCACAATAAGGTTTTAACTAAATGGTGCTGTCAACAGCAGAGTCCAATGAAAGATTTCATTTATGGACTTTTGGTTAATAGTTTTATTTCCTTCAGGACACACAGCGAATCACGACGCTCCTCTGAGAGAAAGTAAAGGCCATTCAAGTGCATTCACGCTGATTAAATAAATAATACTGTGGTATATTTAAATAAAAAAGATGGCACATTTGGGCCCAAAATGATTTTTGATTTTGATTTAATAAAGCAGCCCCCCCACCCTACCCACCCCAACTCTAACAACAGTTGGATGTAATGGGAGCAACATTTATACCAAACCATTGGATACAAAAAAGAAGTAGATTTAATCTTTTTGAATGGGTTAATTATCTAAACATGATCAAAAGTGCTGTAGAACAAAAACACTATAAAATATCAGATAAACACTGATGTTAATGAGGGTTCTGTTCAGGGTTGACCTTTAATTAATGTGATTATTTTTTAGTTGTTTGTTCTTTTTATGTATTTGGAGGGTGTGTGTGTGTTCTTTTCTTCTTTCTTTTACATTTTTCAGACCGGATCCTTGAGTTTCCACTGGGTGGTGTCCTGAAAGTCTTCAACAGAGAGTTCAGGTATTTCAAAGTGGGCTCCAAGGGGTACGCATAGTCAGTGAATATATGACTTCAATCGCTGCTATCATAATGGCATGTTTTTTTCCATTACCTTTATTTGTGGCTCTTCAAAACATGTTATGGTTATCATTACAACAGAAGATCCACTCACCGGAGATTCCTTTCCATTACCCAAAAGACATGCACTGATATAGTACACGCTGCTAAACAGTGAAAATCTAATCATGATGTATAAATATATATATATATATATATATAAATATGTATATATTCATTTTTTTTTAAAAAGCCTCCACCGACCGTTTGGAGAGCAGACTTGAAAACACTAACCTTGGTGATGCAAGAGGAAATAAATAATCGCCCTGAGCTGTGAATGTACGAACAGCATGGTAGTCTAGATGTCTGTCTTTAACCACCCATTGCATTATTTACGTTGAAGTGCAGTCATATTTCATTTAATGTTGGCATCTATTTTTAGAACTCTGAAGCAAATGCAGGCACGGAAGGTTTTGTGCGATTGTGAGTCTGTTTGTGTGAACTTGTACGTGCGTTGGGCAGACAGGTATTCTGCAATATTCTGAGCTGATTTTTTTTTTATATTCCAAGCTGCATTTCTCTCACTTGTTGTCAGTGAACTTCCCCCGGTTATGTCCCATTGCGATTTCCGAAGCAAATACATTATGGAGGGAGTGGCAGGGGCCAAAGCCTACTCAAAATGCAACCAGGGAACCAGGCTTCCCACCATAGGCACACTGGTGTTGCATTCGCTGCTGTAGGCTTGGTGACAACACATATTGCAGGAAATATTTGTGTCTCATTTGTGAATAAAAAAACCGCCACAGCCGGCAGTTCTTTAAAATCCTGCATATGAATTTTTGAAGTTCAGCTGAGTGCAGCCGGGCCTTGCTGCCTGGGTAGTTTTTATTGGTTGGGTGCACCTTGTTCTATGTTTATGTAACGGCTGGTTGGAGCTGACACTGTCTTATTGTGGTGCAAGTCAATGAAAGAGGTAGTACAGTTGCTCTGATTAAACAGGTCAGTGATCATCAACTCTGCGGTTCACAGAACTCAGACAGGACATATACAAGCAGCACCAGAGCTGGAAAACTAAAGAAGCTAAAAATACTTTGGGCACCAACTTTGCGTGGATGTCCAGTTTGACCTCTTCCCGCCGGCACATCTTCTGGACTTGCATGTCCATTCACAGCTGAGAGTTAAGGCTGTGTCGTAAACTCAGGAAGCCGTGTAATAAGACAGCCACGACATGAGAAGGTGCATTAATTTTTATTCTTTTCCAGCAGAGGGCTGATCCTAAACTGCGTTATCCTCATGATGGCGCACAGACTACTGTGGACCACTAACATGGACCCAATGCCAAAGACATATTTCTTTTAAGGGATTACTTAGTTCACCCTCCATCTCAGCACAAACAAATAAAAAGGACATTTGTGTTTGGTCACATTTTCCTTTCTTGCTCTAATTCTTCCTAGCAATGAATCTTAACCTTTTGAAAGCCAATTTATTTCCCTGTTAATTGGTGCCATGTTTGTCAGGAAAAATAATTTGTGGGATGAGCAGCAAAGTTCTGCATGTGGGTGATGAAAAACGGCTTATTCTGCCATCAACTCGTGTTTGGTGTTGTTTATTACATAGGGTGATTGAAGCAATTTTAAAATCCCTCTCACAGTGAAAACACGGCTTGTCATCATTCAAGCCGATCTGAAAGCAGAGACGGTCAAGACCAACCAGTGGGAGCCCCATATCTCCAGTCAGGGAACAACTCTACCCTCCAAGACAAAGATGCTCACCTCCACGACACAAGGTTTGTCAGAGATTACCTCCAAAATTTGGGAGTGGAGAGGAGAGAATGGTCTGCCATCGGTCCTGACCCCAACCCCATTGAACACTGGTGGGTTCAGCATGGGCGTGCTGTCCAAAGCCAACACAACCACACTGGAGAATGGAAGAATGGGATGGTTTCCCATGCGACCAGCATGAGGAACAGGAGGTGCCAAGCTGTTGTGGTTGCGTATGGTTCCTCCACATGCTACTGAGGCCCCCGTTTGTTCAAATAATTAATTGTTAAATACATCTTGTTCACACTTCAATCACCTGATCCAAAAAACAACACCGACACCAAACAAGAGTCAATAACAGAATAAGCTGTTTGGCACTGGCAGATGACATTTTGCTCGCTTTTCATCTGTGCAACCCACATACTCAAGTTGGCTGCACATCCCACAAGAGCATTTTCCTGACAAACGTGGCACCGTTCAAAAGGGAAATAAACAGGCTTTCCAACTGGACAAGATTTGCTGCCAAGAAGCATTGTTAGAACAAAGAAATAATCAACCAAACCCAAATATCCTTACTTTTTGTGCTCTTGCAATCGTGCAAATGATTGATTCTCACTTGAAATGTAATTGTGAATGCACCCTTTGTATGGGAATAATGAATTTGAGTAAATCGAGCTGGCTTGAGCTGGGCAGTTTTAATAGAAAATGCCTGTACGGCACTTTCAATTAAATGGGTGCAGGGTCTTTAAAAGCCAAGGGAATTATGACAGGAGCAAAGGAAATACGTTTCAGATTGTTAATTTGAGTGGAAAAAGTTTTTGTATCATGATGTTGGGGCCAAGTTTCCATTATACCATGGCAATGAAGGAGACAGGAAGAAAAACCCTTGTTTTTACTGACTTACTTATTTAGAAATAATGCTGACCTCAAATATATATGGAACAATTAGTTATAATAATAATAATAATAATAATTATAATCTCAATTGATTGGCTACTGTTGATGCATCCAATGTTGACCATATCATGAAAAATCATTCTAATGTTTCAGCAACTCCAGATTTGGGAGAAATGTCGCAATACGAGTAGTTTCTGTGCTTTGAGGCCTCCAGTCTTTGCGCATCTTGACTTTTGCAAGTGGTCGCAGTCACCTCACTCATCACTGGGAACTGTATCTTAAATCTGACTGACCTTCTTTGAGTGTTGGCAGGGCAGCCCATTGGCTGACCCTGATTTAAAAGGCACTTCTCGGCTTACTTCCTTGTACCTAAGGACCCGTTTCTCTGGTTTGGACCAAACTGGAAACCAAAAATCATTCGGTTTTGCTGCTCCTTCTGCTCAGAATCAAGTGTAGCGTTAGTTGTGTCAGGCCATGTTGTCAAGCCAGCTGGTATGCGGAAAACATTTGGCACATTATTCGCTTAAAACCCACCTCCTCCTCTTCAGTTCTGATGTACTCACTGTCAACAGAAGTCAGTGTCGCCTTCTCTGTCTCAGTAGTTTTTTATTGTGGCTTCGTCTCCGCACCTTTGGACTTTCCATGCAAGCACATGGAAGGGCTGCTGCCCTGCCGCTGCTTCCAGGCGGGCTCGAGAGAAGGGTGGGGACCTAAAGCCATAACGCCAAAACTACTGACATGTAATAACACCGCAAATAATCGGATATTTTTGACTAAAGTGGTCCTGACTGGAATGCTCTGCTGTCGGAGCTGGAAATATCTGTAGTAAGCACATTAAACAATGTTTCTTTTTCAATTTGTCCCTGCATGTGACCCCACATGCATGTGCAGAAGCGACTCGGGCACCAGCTGGGCCAATTAACTCACCAGGCACAGCTCTCACGAGTCCCGCCCACCTGCAGCACCCTCACTACCACAAAGGTACCTTTATTGATGATTACAGTAGACAGAAAGGCTCAATGGCGAGAGAGGCCTGCACCTGTACGATCCCCAGGTCTGGAGGTTGTGTGTCGAAGTGTCCTTGAGCAAGACACTTAATGGCTAAGGAAACACTGTGGCACCCTAAAGGCAAGCCTTGAGACTATAATGTAGTATCACTGAGTACCATCCACGTAACAAATACTTTATACAAGTACTACCTCTGGCATTGATAACGGTGTTTTCCAATCTTTGTCTTCCGGTTTGACCCTGTGTCTAAGCCCACCTCCTCTACACCAGTGTGAGCATCAACCTTCTATTTGAACTCTCAGATAGAAAAAAAGAAAAGGTGACCTATCTGTGTTCCTGGCAACTCGTGGAATTGACCATGAAGCTTTTGTTAGATCCACTTTGGTTGTGCATGTGTCCGTGATTGGGACTCCATTTTTGAGCAATAGTTTTCTTGTTTTTCATCACGTCGACAACAAAATAGTAAGAACATAGAGCATATTCCGTCTGACCATTAAACTATTAAAGTAGCACCAAGCTTTTCAAACAGGCACCACTGAGTCGTGCACCTACATCAACTTTTGATAATGTGTAGGTACAGAGCCTGTGATTCTTAAGACCTGCATTAACCTACAGTTTCATGTTTGAGTGGCTTCTGTGGAAAAGGTCAATTGTGCTACATGTACCTTAGATGAGGCATGGATTGTTTTGGTGCACCCATTTTTGAACAATGTCAAGGTTGCACTTTCTGTTGCATTTAGATAAATGGTCCAGTTCTCAAACAGATAAACTATGGTTTTAAATATGAGTTGATAGTTATTTTTAGCCTCTTTCATTGCAACTCTGCCAATTCAGATATTCAGGACTAACCAATCTGACGTGCTATGATGGCATCTGAATGGGGAATTAGTGCAAGACTTTACATTGTTCTTTTTTTCTCTCTTCCTATTCTTCTTCTTACATTTAATAACTGCACTAATTAAGGAGTCCTCCTTAGGTCGTGGATAAAATGGGAAAAGCGATGATGGATGGGTGCGGAGACAAGGAGAGAAAAGGATTTGAGAGAGAGAGCGACGCTCAAGGGCGGCCCCGGTTGCAGATAGTGGTCTGCTCTCTGTTTCACTTCGCTTTAAGCAAAGGTTCAGGCAGTGACACTTCCCCCTAATGAGGGAATAAGGCATCTTTCGGACATGCTGGGAATCCATTAATAGTGTTAACTGGGCTTGCCAGGGGAGGATAGATCCACCATGAGTTAGCATCGCTCTGTCTCTTTGTGGAAATCAGACACATGTTTACTGCACAGAACATTGTTATTATTTCTAATTTATTTTGACCTATCGCAACAGATGTGCCATGTTTATATAACGTCAAAAACTGTCAAGTAAAATTATCAGTGAGGAGCAACCAAATGTGGAATTCTAATCTCTCAAACAGCCGCTGAGTATAATTAAAGACATTTAAAGCTATCACGTCCTCATTGCAAGTCATTATGTTGTCTTAACCGGTAATGCTGTTGGTAATGTGTGTACATTCATTTTTAATTATCATCTCAAATATTTCTCAGCTGTTATGGAACAGCTTTAAAATTGTGTTAAAAAAAAGTGTTTACTAAAAAATGTTTTCTTTCTCGCAAGGGATGAGCGTTGCGGAATTCTGGGTTAGAATTTTTTGTATTAAAAAAATATATATTGAATTTTTGGTTTAAATAATAATAATAATAATTCATTTATTTTGTATAGCGCTTTTCTGGAAACTCAAAGGCACTTTACAGTACAGTTAAAAACAGTGTAATAAATAGATTAAAATAAGCAAAGAACTACACAGTGAAACATGGCATGATAAAACATCCGATAAAAGAACACAGTGAGAGATGGAGCGATAAAAATGAAGTAGGGGAGGTGGATTTTAGGGGTTGAAGGCTATTGTGAAAAGGTGAGTTTTGAGCTGGGATTTGAAGGTGTGGAGGTCCGGGCAGTTACGGAGGTGGATGGGGAGGGAGTTCCAGAGGGAGGGGGCGGCGATGGAGAAGGCTCTGTCCATCGCCGTCCATCCATAGCATATTTATTTATTTATTTATTTATTTTATTCAATATTTATCTATCTACTACGATCTACTATCTTACTCTATATCCTCTCACTCTAACTCAATTTAATTGAAAATAAATTGCATGTTTCAAGTATGTTCATGCAGGACAGAATACCGAGTATTGTTGGGCTCAAGACAACAAACCAAGACTGCAGGGTATCAAGACAAGACAAGACAAGACAATATACATCAAAGAAGGATTATCACAAAACAGAAAAGGAAAAAAAAAAAGAAATATATTTTGTAATTTAAATGAATTTGAGCTTCAGCAGAAAAAAAACAACAACCCTGCATTGTTTCGATTTAAGCAGCACAATTCATCAAAAGTTTTTGGGGGGGTTTCTTTTATTAAAACCTTGACTTGAATACATGCTGCTTGGTGCGTAGGCAGCTGCTTCTGCTCATTTTAGGTATTTGATGAAGATGTTTGTCAAGTGAATGTAGCTTCCAGTTTGACTGAAATCATATAGAAACATTTAATAAGAAAGCAGAAATAATCAATCTACCAATGACTGAAGGTTATTGGTAGTCAAAAAGCCTGGCAGTGGTGGTCTTGACCAGTGTTGAGACCAAGACCTTCAAAAAGTGGTCTTGACCAAGACCAACCTTGTACTACAGCACTCGTTAGCTTCCAACTGACAGGAGGACCATTGATTTTCTCATCTTGTCAAGAAAGCAAATTGTACCTCTCAAAAATGTTCAAACCATTACTCCGATGACTACAAACAAAAACACCATCATCCACAGTCAGTTTGTGTGCTGCTCATGCTCACATGCTCAGGGATTTCTGAAGCGGGTGCGGCGCCGTGTGTGGCTGCCAAATCCAAAGTCACCTTCTTGGGAGTTGTGCTGGATTTGATGCAATTCTATGTTTTGTGACAAGACTTCTCAAAAGAGTCGAAGCGCCATGTGGTCCCTGCCGCTCTGCCGCTCTGCGCGATACCTAGAATCCACTGTCATTTAGTCTCTCCTGCTGGTCTCGAATCGCTTTGTACAGGCTATGTGACACCGATGTTAAACAAAATCATATCAATTAAAGATCTCATCTGTGTGTATCTGTGTCCATGCCAAGGCGGACCGAGTTATCACAGATAACTTGTATCGCTGTCAGTTTCTTTTCAGCTTTTTCAATTCAGCCCTCACAAATCACGATGGCATTTCACCTAGCCTCACTTATCAGGCAGCTAATAATTTTGTCTTCTAAATCTTGTGAATGTTAATGAACCAAATCCAATTTTTCAAGACAGCGAGCAAATCCCTGGATATAATAAAGGCTCAGATTACTGTCACTTGTTCTAGGAGGGTGGGGTACTTGGCAAAGTGGAGCTCAAACTTGTTGGTATCAGATTACATTGTTAAAATTAATGACCACTCAGTAGTACATCCAGTCATATCATGCAAATATCATAATCTTACCAGATGAATTGCATTGCATTCTTTTTTTCCCTTATGTTTCACTCCACAACTTATTTCAAATTTACATATCAAAATGGAATATCCAGAAAATGAGCACATGACTCGCGATCTATCTGTCTCTCTGTCTGTCCATCTATCGTTATTACTAATAATAATGATAACAATACATTTTAATTGTAATGCACTATGCATTTGATACAAAAGTATTATTTTGTCCAGGCTGTAGAAAATAAAGCGTTCATGCGACATTACAGAGTGCCTCCCCATTCAGACCTGCATTAACATGCGTCATGGGCGATCTCATTACAATTGGGGCCCCTAAGTCCGTCTGCTGGCATCACAATGTATCTCCACATGCACCTCAAGTGAGCACTTGTGGTCAGATCCCTGCTCTATATGCTAATAACACAGAGATCATTAGCATTTTGCAAAGATCAAATGTGTTGTTATGTCTGTTTAAGCGGTGGGATTTATAAGAAATCGCAATTGGAAGCGGAATAAACAAAAATGTCCACAATTTCTCACGATGTTTGACACGTTTGTAATGCGTTCTTTTAGAAAGTTTTCAGACGGCCAAAACAATGTCCACTAATGCAAAGGTGGTGGTGTTGGTAAAGCTGCCCAGTAGTGGACAGCTTGACCGGAAAAGATCCTTCACATTACAAATCTAATGACCCGTTCGCTCCAAATAATACTGTCAAAGTGATTGCTAACATGAGCATATGAATGGTGACATTATAATTTAAGAAAAGCTCGGAGGCGCAGTATTTATTTGTTTATGACCGTAAATTGCCTTTGTCATTGACACTTCCCTTTTTCTTATCTGCACAAAATGTCAGTTTGGTATTTGGCTGCGCAACAAAAGGCACAAAAGTGAGTCACACTGCGGCAGCTTGTTAATTTGGCACCAATCTGATTTCCGCTGTTCAGTAGGCTGCTGGTTTGTTGTGTTTTGCACAGAAGGTAGCATATGGGGTTAATGAAGTGTACTGTACGGGACATATGTTCTCTTTTGGTTCAGAGCAGTGCCTTATTTTTTCCAGGTAGCTACATCCACAGGGCCGCTGGGGGGGTAACCTACAATTTGTCTCGGTGAAGAAATTACAAAAGAAGTACCGAACAAGGGTGATTGAATGGCTGGGACAAACATAAACATATGTGTGTGGTGTGTCCCAATGTCTTTTTCTTTTTTTCCTCTTTGTGTGTGCTGGATTAAATGCTTTAAGTGTCACCTTGATCATCCAAAACATTGTGTAATCAGAATTTATTAGGATTGAAGTTTGCCTGAATCCTGTGATGATCTGACCTTTGGAAAGAAAAAAAAGGGTGTGACAGGGAGAGCAGTTTTTCACAAGGTTGCGGTGGAGGAGATGACTAAATAGTAAAAAAAAAAAAAAAAAAGATAATGTTTGAAAAGAGCTTGACAGAATCCACTTTTCCCGTCCATAATAGGTCGGAGCAGCACTCTTGATTTAGTAATTGGGGCCCGTCTGGCGTGATGGAAATGGTCGTGGCTCCTTGCATATTTAATGGAAGTAGATTACCACCGCTGTCAAAGGAGCAAGTACACTTTGAGTCAGGGGAACTAATCAGAAGATTTAAGAAGTCTTTGGAAGAAAAAGGTCCAGTGCGGAGCTGCTGTTGAGTTAACCAACTTCATAATGCTGCTCCTCAATGTTTCTGTCTGAAAATGCAACCGTGGAAAAGCGACGCAGTAAAACCAAACAAATGCGCAGCGCCACGCAACATTGCCGCCTTAACAGTGATTAAGTGATCATCAGGGAAGTTTTCAGGGTTTTACTCCATAGGAAAATATGCCCTCTGGTTCCTTTTTTATTTCATGGATGTAATCCTGTTAAAGTCTACAATCTTTCATTGTGCCCTGGACTTTTCATGCACTGACTCAATCTCTGGAAGCATGACACACACGCACTCAAACACTCAAACACACACATACATGCACACACAGCTGTTGCCTGAGTGCAGAGAGCATTTACTTACACTGTCCCGAAGCATATTGGTATTCTAGTAACACGGTCCCTTCGTGTACCTATAATTCAGTTATTATGATAAAAGTGATGGTGGGCAGGTGGCATTATTAAATTGGACAGACAGGAGTTCTGGAGAGGTGGTCTGGCAACATATCGTTCCATAAAATAAATAGTTATTTTAACCCCAACCACCATATTTACCGTGATTCAGAGCAATTCTTAATTCATTGTACAACAGAAATATAAACAATCCTGCAGGGAGTGGTGCGTCAGATATTAAGAACACCTATGTCGTTCCCGTGAACGTGGTCCAACAGTGTTTTTGTATCAAGAAAGGTGGTGCAGTGTCCCTCTGTCATGCCGTTCATGTCGTCCATGCACTCCCATGTACAAACCCTTGAGAGATTCTCGAACTGTCTCCGCAGAAATCAAAGAACACAACAAATCCATACATTTACTGCACTCTGTTAATAAAAGTCTCCATTGTGTCTGTGTCTGCGCAACCTTGTTAGAGCCGTGGCCAACATGAGGCTCAGAAAAAAAAA
Organism: Mullus surmuletus; assembly: GCA_903171835.1. NCBI lineage: Eukaryota > Metazoa > Chordata > Actinopteri > Syngnathiformes > Mullidae > Mullus > Mullus surmuletus. The sequence continues at coordinate 2,404,999 of CAESWR010000386.1, forward strand.
CAGATATAACAGACACATCGAGATTGCAAATTGTCTTCAAGTTAATGCACTCGGCTGCTTGGTGTTTGCTCCTCTGTTGAGATGGAGTGTAGCGTATAATGTGTCGATGTGTTCTCACATCTGATGACTCACCTTGAACCCGGGGTGAAAATGGTGCATCGCCAATACATTAAATTCTGTGTCTTGCGAACAACAGCTATGTTGTGGTGAGGGACCACGGGTCTGAGTCACACGCCTCTTACTCAGCCAAGAACTCCTTTTTACAGGCCGATCAAATCTGAAGGATAAATTCCACCTATGAATCTTTCTACACTAATGCTGTTGAATGATTTCAAGCAAACAAATGCAGTGATGTTGGAAATATATAATTGTGCTGGCAGTTCTGGAAGTCTCTTTTCGCAGCCTTAGGACCTTTTGCAGACACAAGACTATTATGGCGTCTTTCACTACCTTGGTTTGCTGTGTCGCTGTGTGGTTTGGAGTTGTAAAGGCAGTAATAAACATAAAATAAATGCCCTTTCCAACATGTACAACTGGGGGAGGGAGGGCATTGTGAGCACTTGGGGCGAAGCTGACCCTGTGCTTTTCCACGCCAACCCCAAGCTGATCGTGGTGCAGGAAAATGGATGAAAATGCCCCCAGTGGGTGCTGGCCGCCGTTGGAGAGAGGTCTGGTGAGAGGACCCTCCAGCGCCGAGCTGCCGAATTCCCTCCGTTTTAACATGATATTGTTTCCCGATTAATGACATGCCTGAACGTTGATAGTGCTGTTCTATACATATTTTTTCACAGAGCAATATAGGTGTATGTACGTACGTGTGTATGTATGTATGTATGTATGTATGTATGTATTGTTTTGCTAAATTAATCTAATCCCATGTTAACCATCACACACACTTAAGTATAACTGAGACGCCTTAAGGGCAAGAGGTGAAACGTTCAGTTATAATCCACACTGCACTTTTAATGCAGTAAAGTGACTAAATCAGCGCTGTGCATCCTGGTGTTACATATCGGAAGATATTAGCTCCGTAGTTAGTGCTTCTGCCTCACTAAGTCATGAACCATGGCACCGTCAAATAAGAAAAAGAAAAAGTGGCTGGATTGGTCATCACGCAAGTGGTGAAAATGACCGGTATTGACATTTGTCAGAGTACTTTTATCTTAAAGTCAGGTTTCATTTGATGTTCTTGTATTGTTAGCGCTCCAAAGTACTTTGACTTGCTCACTTCTTTGGCAATGGTGGGCAGATATTTTAATAAAGTACTTTCTGGCGCATTAACTTGTCAAGCAGGAGAGTCTGTTCATTTACAGATGGAGATACCAAGAAAGATGGGATGACAGTTTATTGAAAAAAAAATTGAAGAGGAAGAAGAGATTAAGTCAGTTGCGAGGTAAGCATGGAGTGTAAGAGTGTGTGGGCATGCCTGTGTGCAGTTGGCTTGCTTGCTGCATGGTTGGCATATTCTCAGTTGGATGAGAGGACATTTATGTGATGTCAGCACGCATTAACCTCTCTGCAAATACATCGGAAACAAACAGGGACACATGTGCCCAGATCCCACCAGCTCTAAGTAACAACCCTCTGGAAGGGGGAGGCTATGCTGGACAGCAGTGAGCAAAAATAGAAAGGCGGCGATAAAAAGGGAAAAGCCTCTTGATTCAAAGATGAACCTCCACCCCAGACAAACAGGATTTCTAGAATGCAAAGGTTGAATTTGTAATTAACCTCATTTCAAAAGCCCAAAATGATCCTCTCCTAAGATCAGAATAGCACATGTCATGAATTTGATACGATGCCTTGTAAGGAATCCGACTCCTTGTGCCAAGAATGACACACACGTGAATAAACACACCATGAACCAAAGGCATGCTAATTGGCAAGTGCTTAATTGGTCAAGGAGACTAATCATCAGGAAGTGAGCGTGAGGTTTTGATTTAACGCCCGCTATAAATAGTCCTGGCAATCCTGGAGCATCAACACGCAACACAAAAGGTTTCACTGCAGCCGTGGAACGTGGGCTTGTGGGTATTCTCAATGATTTAGTCAGGTCATTGTTTATGGAAGCATTCAGGGTCGGTAACTGGACTCATCTCAAATTGGTGGAGACGCTTCACCTCCCATCGAAGAAACTTCTTCAGTTCAGCTCTTCAGATCTTCAGTGATCTTTTGCAGCTACAATTCTATTTGATGGTGGAGAGACTTCAGTTCCCTCTTTTATGTCTCTTGACCTTGGAGTAAGAACTGTCAGTGCAAGGATACCCCATCTGGAGCGGAACCGAAAGCACCAGCAGCACAGATAGATTGGAAGACACCGATGATGGTTGCACTCCACTAAGGTTCTATTGATCTTCAATTCTGATTCCTCAACTTCTGTCACACTTTCCTAGCACAAGCATTAGCAACGGGGCCTTGCTGGTTTGACACGTCAAAATCATCTGCTGGGAGATGTTTCCATTTCCACTATGACGCTCCAATAATGTCAATAATTCATGTGCGTGATTGATGGCACTTTTGAGAATATTCATGATTAGAACACTAGGCTTCCTGAATGATCGACTTGACCTTTTGCAAGTTCAATGGATGTGATAGGCTTTTGTTCTAATTGTAATTTTCCAGGTTGGGTTTTGAGTTTATTTTGCCCCGAGCGATCGCGTCTGTCGTGAGTAGCCTTTAAGTGCTTAAGTGTGCATTAAGTAATCAGCTCATCACTGCTCTTCTTTAATTGTTGCTGCCACCTCAGAGCCATTTGCCAGCGCAGTGCTTTCTTCCTTTCTTTGCGCTGATGAAACTGTCCACCTACTCTCCCCATTGCTCCCACTTGCTCTCAAAACCTCAAACCAAAGGCAGGGAGGGCTACGCTGGCCCTCTGGGCTTTGTCAGCCAGCTCCTGGCTTCCACGTTACAGACAGTCCAGTGTTTTCCCAAGTACTGCCCTGTGGGCAGAGATGCTAATTTGAAGTGTTCCTGGATGAGACAGCTCTGCGAGAATATCAGCCGGAGTCCACAGAGGACTTATAATGCCTCCATGCTTTAATGCTCCTCTATCACAAATGCCAACGTGAGTGCCAGTTTTAGAAACCTAAATTACCCTGGCAGCCTGTGCTACCCTGGGAAAGGTAGCTTTTGTGGGCTGTGGCTCCCAAAAATAGTTTTACATGGCACAGTCTCTAAATGTTTAATGTCTGTGCAGTGTGTAATGGAAAGCCAAATAAACAATTTTCACAATCGAAGCAAATGTCATCGCTGCCAAATCTAAGCAAACCTTGTCCCCTGTAGAATTCAGGGAAGTGATGAACTGAAAAGAATGGTGTCCTTCCAGCCTGTTGATCTGTTCTCTGCCAGGGTTCAGACAGTAGCTCTCCTCTCCAGATATCCATCACAAGCTCATGTTACGTGTTTTACTTTCCAACACAGCAAACTTGTTATCTTTAAATCCCTTCCACTCCTTTTCAATTCGAACCATTATTTTTCTACCATCACCTGTGATACTTGTAATTTGTTAAATGCCTGTGCAACTTGGTACAGTTCAACAGCACCTTCTGCAAAAACGGAAGAGAACCCTTTCCACCCTGTTGCCACCACCAAACAACCATACCCACATACACATTCTAAGTCAGCCAAAAAGGGAAGGGGCTAGCTGATGTCATGTTGCAGTGGACAGGCTGCTGTCTCCTGCTGACTCTTTAATAGTAAGGTGAACAGCTCTACAATACTTACACGATGAATCTCTGCCGGAGCACATTATTTTTTATATCTATCTATTGGATGGAAAAAAATCGCACACACGCACTTCTTTAGGTGTTTCTTCGCCCACTGTGGGTTTTTGTCATGGCGTATTGTAGCAGCCTGTGACAGCTTGTGTAGTAAAGCGTTCAGCACTCTGTGATCCAAACACCATGTACTTGCATTGCACTGTCACACTGCCAGTGTTTGAACTACACCAATCACGACAAGACGAATCAAAGCGTTACGCGCCCGATTTCAGAGACAAACGCCTGACACATCATCTGCATAAGGGCTGTCTTTGTGGTCGGGGTCTATTTTTGGATTCATTCCAGCGAGTTTTTTTGTTTTAATTCATATTTAATCAGTTTGGTTTGTTTGTATTTTTAGTTTACAACAACTCTTTCCCTTTTTGGAAAAATCAGTGTAGCTGCTGGTGAGTGGAAAAAAACAAATATGACGAGTAATGACAGGAGGGCTTCCAATTAAGTGAAAGCAGCGCTCAGTGGAACTTGCCGCCGTGGTCAAACCTCGCGCGCACCCCCGATCCGACACGCGGCGACGACACAGTCAACTGGTTACTTAGCAGGACATGACAGGTATCTGAAGAGGTCAGCGAGAGGAGCAGTGGACGCTCGCGGTTCCCTCCCGTGGATTCCCCCGTGGTGCAGGGAGCACTTTGTTAGGCCTTGGTCTGCCTCTGCATCTGCACCGCGCTCCACAATAGCTCTATTATTAGCTCCATCTGCAGCCGCTGGTGTGATGAGACCGCAGTGGATTGTCGGCCTATAACTCTGAGTTAGCGTGTCGGAGCTGGTCAGCGTGTGTCCTGTGTGTGGTCTCCTCTTTTAAGCTCTTGTTTGAAGCACTTGAGGAGCACTTTTTAAATTATTTTTCAGCAATGAAGGCAGAATATTTTGCGTGCTCTTTACGCTCTTATTTGGCATGGACAGTATGTTTTTTTTGTTTTTTTTTTCCTTCCTTCTTCACTCGAGTAATCATTTGTTTGCAAGCTTTGCCAGCTCAGCTCATGGCAAGCTGTTGTCATGGCAACACCTGTCCCTTTGGATTACAGAGCCTGTCACCGGAGCCAATTCAGCAAAGGGATTTTAGCTGCTGGGGAAACATTTGCGCCTATTTTACCAAAAAACTTATACCATATCAAGAAAACGGTGGAAAGTTCGAGATAAAAAGTTATGGACGGAACCGCCGACATCCATCACATCATAACACTGCCCAGTGTGTGGGTCGTAAACTGTGACCCACATTTGAATTAGAAGTAACCTGCAAGGATCGTTAAAAGCACACTTTTGCTGAAGGAAAGCGGCAGAACATTTTCCCTCCGAGACCCCTGAAAGTGCTCTCTGACACAATCTACACAGAGGAAATGTTGTATACGTGCCCTGGAGGGCGAGCACGCTGCCTTTGACATTCCTATGGTTGCATACATGATTATAGGATCCAATAGTGCACAACTGACAGAAGGAGTTATATCCTTTGTTGCCCTAGCGATACACCTATCAGCTAAATCAGACTGTGCAGTGCTGGGTTGCATTTGGCATCTAAAGGAACGATATTAGGGAAATGTGCTTGAATTTGTGACAAATGACGCCAAATAATTCATTTTGTGCTAATTATTACTTAATGGTGTACAGTATGCTTTATATCACCTCTATTCACAAAGTCATTTAGTCATGCACCATTCATGAAAAACTGGGAAAACAGATTTGTCGGACTGGGTGCGGAGAGTTGATGAGTTTCGAAACAATGCTTGTCACTCGATAAACAGTGGAGTCTAGAGTGCTTAATCTCATGCATATTTAATGAGGAGATATTAAAAACGTGCTCACTCATATTAGGCGAGCGCCGGGGCCATGTGCCGCGTGCCGCCCGCTATTTTTAGATCCTCCTTCCACTGTTTCTGGCTCCTCACGTGAGGCTTTTGGAATGTCAACAGAAGGCTGCAGATAACAAGATGGAAAATGGGAAATGTCAGAGATGACAGAGCTGCTGTGAATATCTGTGCACAATTTTTTTTTTTAGTATTGTCACGATGATTAGCGTCAGGCTTAGAGGTGAAATGTTGGCCTTTTGCCTGTCAGGCAAAGGCATGGTTATTTAGGTTTACTGCTTTACCCCCCCACCACCACCACAGTGAGAAGATGATCGGGGAATGCTGCAGCTATTAATAGATCAGTCATATGTAGACACAGAGGCAGACAGAGAAATAGAGTATGAAGGATGGAGGAGATGAGTGCATTAGGCACATGTAAAACTTTTGTAGATATATGGGTGTCAAATATTAGGCATCTTCCTCACTTTACAACCGATCATCCATTTGTACTGTGGGGGGGTCTTTTTCAGCCCGTAAGATAAATGATTGCTACCTTTCACCTTGAATCTCAAATTAAGAAAAAGGGCATCAATGTCTTAAAATTTCTCATCAATCATGATTAAACAATGAATGAAATGTAATATCTTTGTCCTCCTCACAGATTTTTTAACAAATCTTTTAGTGGTCAAAATATCATAGATGAAACCTGATTATGAGAACACATGTGTTGCTAAATTGTATAGTGCTGCTGCTGCTCACATTTGGGAGAGAAAACAGTCTTGTCTATAGTGAATAATGATGTGAAAGTAAAATGTTTAAAATTGTTTTTCTGTTAATTCATGGAGCTTTTCTCCTTGTTCCACTTTAGATTTTTTTTTCCAGTGCATTGCCTGTAAATATTTTTTATTAGATGCTGTTTCCCTTCACTTTACAAAACCAAACAAATCATGTCTGGATGTGGCCTGTCCTCTTTGAAATAGTCACATTTATTCTATTTATATATTATATTATATCCACTAAATTTAACACCTCCTTTTGTTTATCTACACCAAAACAGCCAACAGCACTTGAAGCTAAATTGTAAGAATTTAGTCAGAAAACAATCTACAAGACCTATGAGGAGTTCAGTATCGTCAAATTTACTCCAATGGTTCTTCTGGGTTTTATGGGTGTTTGTGGTAAAAATGGGGGTGAGGTTTAAGCAAACAAATGAAACCCAAAAAAAAAGATGTCTTGCAAGTGTATTTTGCCATTATGTCTCAGTCACCTTTGGAATGCTGAAGATATAGAGGTTTTTCCCTTCAAGCTTCCTTCCAGTTTCCCCCTAATCATCCCCTAATGACACTGTGGGGCGCTTTTCTAAGAAACACTTGCCCACAAGAGGAATAGAGGACATGAGCAGAAACTCACAAAACAGATTTCAACCCATAATGTGTGTGGTACACGAAGCTGCGTCTTACAGATGCCGCCGAACACTGGGAATGTCTGACACGCAGCCTGCGCAGCCTTTCCATATCACAACTCCAGCACCATTGGGCCCTGCAGACCGCGACATGGCCCATACATGGCCATCCATTCCCATAACGAAACGCGCTGGAGTGAATATGACCACTTTCTCGGCTGACAAGCAAACTGAAAAGGTGAGCGGATCCAACAACAGACCCAGAAAGGTTATTTTACTGTTGGGGACACTTTTTTTTTTTTCTTTCCTGTTAACCAACCCCACTGCGACTGTGGGAGCCATATATGCACGTGCATTACTACCCTCAGAGTGTGTCCAGACATTTGTGGTATATTCCCTGAAACCCAAGCCTCAAATATTTGCAGGGTGGACAATAGAAGGAAATATGAAAGTAAATAAGTAGACATTATTGATGACATGACGACACAATTTGACGCAATTTTTAACCTTGAGTGTGTGATTTGCAGCCACTTACTTGACATCTATGTAATCTATCGCCGCAAGTTTCATGGCCTGAATTTTCTCGTCAAACTTGCTTTGAGGTCACATGCAAATGAACAAGCATGCAAGGCCCAATCTGAACTGTGTCCTTGCGTTTACAATGACAAGAAAGCTTTGAAGGATGAGTGACAGAGAGCCCGAAGCACAAACTCAAACATGCTTCAAAAATGGCCACGATGATGGGCGGTCCAAGTTCAGAGGGGCACGGTTTATAGCTACTAATACATCAAAGTGTGAGCACATATTGCAGCCGTGAATGCTACTGACAATGTACATTATTTTCTCATGAAATATGAAGGAAAATGTCTTTTGGTCTTTTTCACCTTCCAATCAGCCTTCTTTTGATGTGATGTGATTTGATGTGATGTGAAACGAAATCGACTGAGCAGTGATGTCATGATTATAGTGTGAAAATCAGCTCAGGCTGTCAATCATCTCGCCATCACAGCACCCATCAAAGCCCCTGAGAAATGAAAGCCAAGGGCACAGCGATAAGACTGACAGGGGGGAGAAAAAAAGACGGGGTTCAGCGGCGGGGGATTGTGTAATTTTTGAAACAGTATACAGACGAATCAAAGTAGCTCCTTTAAATATGATACAAGAATCATTGAAAGGAATGGAGAAAAAAAACAAGTCTGCATTGGTGGGAAATGAAAAGGCAGAGATCACAATATTCAAACTCTTTGGGGCTTATTATGCCGTCACTCATACAGGGTTTTAGCTCTTAATCTGATCTGAAATACAACCTTAAATCCAGTCATCTTTGTTCCTGTGCTCATTCACTAATGTAGGCCACTAAGCACATACCGCTGCCGCAAATCTTAAGCGCTGATGTCTACTCAAAATCATCCCTCAGCTGGAAATAGATTGCACCTGTCAGTGTGTAAAATGAGGAACAAGAGGAAAAACAAAAGATTTGCGGAACACATGTATGTTGTAATGTTTTTGTTTTTTCGTTTCTTTGTTTGCCCTCGAGCACTGCGTGCCTCCCCTGGGCGCAGAATGCTTCCTGCTTGTCAAGCCTCAGTGGGAGACAAATACCTACCTCAGCATTATCCACTGTGTTGTGGATGCAAGGTGACACAGACGTCAAGTAGGATGACAACGTGTGACACTGCACTTCCAAGTATTGAGAGTCTTTTGGACATTTATGTGCTCGGATTTTATACTACATCGTATATTTCACAATATTTATGACTTGGACGGCCTTAGTGTCAGCGCTACACCAACATTTCCAGTGACTCCGCTGTAATTATATGCAAGATGCATTTTGCTGTTATGCATCACATTGGAAATAAAATGATGTCTCTGCATTGTCTAGAGTGTTTCAACCCGCATGAGAAAGCAGCGTCCTAAAATTAATTAGGGCCTGTACAAAGAGCGTGCACAGAAATGTTAGAGGCTTTGGTTCAGTGGGTGTGTATTATGCTTCCTCCCGATGTTAGCGCTCATCTATCACATGGTCGTACGTGTAATTGTATATGTATGTACGTGTGGCAAAGAGTGTAATTAATTGACATGCGAGGAATGATAATGTGGGGAAAGATCAACCGCTCTGCTAATGTAGATTTTTAACTCTGCATCCCAAGAGAACGTTGGAATTGGAAAAATTCCTGTCTCATTAGATGGCATCTTTGAACCTTTTCGATTGACTTTTTGATTGCGTTCAGAGGAATTTGTGACATCAACATGCCTCAACTAACATCCTCACATCACACTGAGCTAACAACAGTCAGACAGCTAGCCTAAGCTATCTTAAATTATGGGATGACTGAACATACAATGCTTTTAGCAGCAGTTACGGAAAGAAATGGTTTGCTGTAATACCATCATTTCACTATTAGTGGACAAAGGTCCATGTACATCAGATAAGATGTATTCATGTTGCCTTCTACCACTTTGGCAACGGTTTGAAGGCTCTCTCAGTTGACAGAGGGTAGAGATTTTCGTTAAAGTTGTACCCTTGTAAAACAGCAATGTAAGAGCATTCCCTATATACTTTTCATAACTGGACTAGCTGTTTCCCCACAACAGATGATTTAAAGGGCACCTTGGTAGTTGGCATCCACTTTCATTCAGGGGCCAAGATAGCCAATGCAACATTTAGAGGACTATGAAAGTCAAGCTAATCTCCAGCTTCTCCTGGACATGGTCCTGCCTGTTGGTTGATCCTCGGCTACATCTGCTTGCAGCTCGCTCTTTCTACCTCCCTTCGGACAGTGGTGAGTTGAAAGCCCTCTGTGAGTTCTCACTCCCATGCTCCCTCCTACCATATGTCAGAATGATGGACAGATTGACCTGCTCATTTGGAGAGAGTCGTTGTCAGCCACTCTTTCCAAAAGAGGAGGCGTTTCATAGATGTCTACAGCAGCAGAGAAAAATCCTAGAACTAGTGGTACCAGAGATCGGCCCGGAGAACAACAAACACACCCACACCAACCAGCTAATATGGATAATGTTAAGTACATTACTCCCTTCCAAAAACTACAATAGCCTACCTCCTACACTTCATGAATACTGCACTGATTAAAACCAAGCAGAACAGAACATACAGTGTTTCGTGTAAACTGCCGGCACTGGATGCTATTTCGCCATCCTGATTTGCTACAATAACCCACTTATAAGGCCACAATAAAACGCACTTATAAAATGTTCGAGATGCTTTATTCTCTACTCTATATTCAGTATGTTTTGATTGCCATAGATTCTCCTACAGCTCCTTTCTCATCCCTCATCATCTGTGTTGAACTAAAACTGTCCCCAGATTTGTGTAAGTGTTTAGACTACGTCTTTCCCATGGCCATGAAAATACTATGACAGGAGACACAGGACCTTGAAAAGGGTGGGAATTAAGAGAAGAGTGGCACCCATCAGAGTGTAAACCACATGGTGCTTTACCCGTTTCTCACAGTGTTGACACGTTCAATTCTTGGTTATACATTTCAGCAAAGCGCCTGGCAGGTCCTGATGCAATGTCAGCGAGGGATAACAGCAATATTGTTGTGTTTTGGCAACATGCTCTTATGTGTTCTGGCCTTGTTTTGAGAAATGCCTGATTAAGATGTAGACAGCAGGAAGAACCTTTTTCACCCAAAAGTCCACAGTAAAACAGTAAAGACAGTTTTCGCATCGTTCGGCAACCACGATCAACATGTCGCCATCTGTACCACGCAGCTCACAAAGCAAAATTAGAACAAAGAATGGGATGCTATGATTTGAGACATGCGATTCAAAGCAGTTGGACTTCATTTACCACCAGATAAGTTGTGCAAACAAGAACCAACAGTTTGAAATACAATCCAGCTCCGACCAATGCCCAATAACAACTGTAACATTGGGAGTGTTGTGATTGTTAGTGTTGTAGTCAGAGACTGTATACATCAAACAAAGATAATCCCCCGCAAAAAAACTTTTCTTTTTCCACTCATAAATTTGACAGTAACAAATATACCCTCTGCAGAAGCAAACAAAAAAAACAAAATCAACAAAAAAAGAGTATATGTTGCTTGGTGCACAGACAGCTACTTCAACTCATTTTAAGCATTTTAGACTTTTTTGCTTGTAAAACAAAAGATAATGGATGTGTCAGGTGAACGTGGCTTCTAAGATGAGTGAAATCAGATGAATGCATTTAGTAAAATTAAAGATGCAAATTATGTATTCATGATTACGTAAAGGGCACAGTCTCAAAGCCTTGCGGAGGCGGTTTCAACTGGTCTTGATAAATATGAAATCTAAAGTCCACTCAGACTGAGAACTAGTAAAAATGTCCAGAAATCTTGACTACTACAACTTTGGTATGAAACATCCCAGCTGCTCAATCACTAAAGAGAATGAAGAGTTGCCCAAAAGATTGGGCCCTTTATTGCACTAAAATGTCCACAATTATATGTGCTATATGTCAAAGCTGGTTCAGAAACAGGGCCTCGATACTATTTCAAATGTTGAGGGACACTCAAGTAAAACACTCTTGCCATAAGGGAGTCAGCACATTCTCTGTACCATGTTGTGACCTATACGGTATTGCTATGGGTCATGGATGTGACATTGTCGTCACAGGACAAAGAGCAGAAGGGATCTATGCACCATATGATGGAGAGGAAGGGGGACACATTGGGCACAGAAAAGAGGAAGGACCTGCTGGCCGAGCAGCTGTTTTACATATAGAGGTCAAGGACAGATTTGCTTTTATAGATCAAAACGGTTATATTCCAAACGTGAGAAATTTCAAGGTTCACTTCTTCGGCCTTTAACGGTTCACTAGTTTTTCTCATGTCGCCTGCTTAGGTCAAAGCGTTGAGGACGCCCTTATCGGAAGTGGTGCATGTACTCAGAGGTGCAGGCTTTTGGCTACTGAAGTTTCAGTCATGGCGACGACGCCTGCGACTTTTCTGCTTGTGAGAGAGGTAGAGCATCCTTCAGACAGGCCATGTATGGATCATTTTAAAAATCTGCCCTGGAGGAAGACACGGTAGGTCGACCTCCGTTCCCCTCTGGCGCCACTTCCTATTGTCTTTTTAACCTCCTGTGTCCTTGCTGCAGGTCTGACATTGAAACCACCAAAAAGATATAAACATTTGTTTTGTGTCATCATTTTTTCTTTAAACTCAATCAAACCGAAACCCAGTGGTGGACAGTAATGGAGTACATTTTTTTGAGTACTGTACTCGAGTAAAGTTTTTGAGTATCTGTACTAATTTGTTTGTTTTTTTTGTCACTCCACTACATCTGGAAGACAAATAATGCACTTTAGACTCCACTACATGTCTAGGAAGCCTGTCTGTTACTCGTTCCTTTTAGAAAATGTTCTTTTTTCTCATACTTTTTTTGAATACTTAAGTATTTTCTAATGCATGTACTTCAGAAAACGATTGTATTGTTTGGTGGACTTGATGAGCTTGATCCACTTGGCACAGCCCCCTGAGCAAGTATGCGTGTGGAATTAAGTCGAGCTCTGTACGTGCAGGTCGCCTTGAGTGGCGACATGCAACATGATGCAGGGCTCTCTGAAAAGACTGAGTGGGTATCGCGGAAATGGTTGGGCCGTGATTCTGAACCACTTCATCACCGATGTGTTTGCGGTGTCCTTACATGTCACGAAAACCAGCGGTGCTTCAAGTGTCAGACTAGCATTAAAAGGCAGGCTTGAATGAAGATCAATTGATAGCATGCACGCTGGAGACTCACACTGCGAGAAATGTCGCCCGAAAGAGACATGAAAACGGCAACAACAACAAAAAAATCCCATAATCCTCTGCATTGACTTGGAGTGCTGCGGTCTGCAGTATAGTATGTACAAAGGGAGGTTTGATTCTCTGAAGCCAGACGCTCCAACCGAAGCAAATGCAGAAAAAACTCATTTTTTCAAAAAAGAAGAGATGCAAGGTTTTGAGGAACAACTCACTGGATCGATGTAAATCCAGATAATGAATTTACTGTGTGACGCAAACGCAAGATAATGTCTCGGTCTGTGACTACAATCAAATTAAATAAAGAATCCAGAACTATATTATAAATGTTGTAAATGTCACCCTCATTCAGAAAGAAAACATTCTGGGAGAATATGTGTGGAATTATATTTTACCCCTGGCTTCTCTTGAACATTTAAGCACCTGAATGGATCTTTGCTATCATCATCCCATCGAGTCAATTCGCAAAGGTTGAAGAACCATAAATGTACTTTTTTTCCATCCTTTTAAGTATTTTTCCTCCACTTCACTTTGCGTTGGCGATCAAAAGTTTTATGCTGCAGTGTGGCTTTGGGCAAGACAAGGAAAAGTATTTATGTACCAGTTTATTGTATTTTTGAATGTTTATACAACAGTCTTTGGGGGAAATATGTATATGTTTATTTATGTTGCCATTGGATTGTAGGTGCCCATGGGGGCTCTGGCCGTCTGGAGCATTCATTCTCTTTTTTTGGAGCGACACTGAGGCATCTATCTTCTGAAAAATACTGGTATGTTCAGTTGATCCAAGCTTGTCCTTAGCTGTTTTTTTTCCTCATTTATATGGATTATACAAATTACACACAATCATATCTACAAAAATTAAATCAGCACTAATTGAAATTATATCTAGTAAGGGTTATTTAGATTTTAATTTCACCATATTTGTGCTGTCATATCTTTGTCTGCACCTGAATCACATTATTTGCCTGAAGAAGGTTCATTTGAGTAGTTAAATATTCAAGTGTCTGTTTGTCTCGAGGAGATAAATAGCGGGAGATTTTACAAAGGGTTTGGATCCAATCTCTCCCAGTTTATTATCTCAAACAGCACAGCGTAAAATACTAAATATGGCCACAGCGATCCACCATATGTGTGTGGTGTGTGATTATGTTCAGCAGCTCTTCCATTTTGCCTCCAAAAAGTGGGAGACAAATCTGGCCCCTATAATTCATTAAATTTCGAGGGGTTGTTATGCTTGTTTGGTGTGTTTGCCTGCCAGTGATGAAATAGATTTATTTAATCACTTATGCTGTTATGATAATGTTTATTGATAATTGTGTTGACGGCACATGGACTTTGTTAACGGGCCCCTTTTTCAATAGCCCCAAGCTCCATCTTGCCTGCATGGGTGAGAATGCCATCATTTGATCTATGGACTGTACAAAGGCCTCTTTGAAGGCCTTTTTCCACATTGTTATATAATCTTATGTCGTCTTAAAGCAGCTCTCTCTATGTTTTGCTGGTCTCACTCATTACTGGACACGGAGATGTTTTGAATTCAATAAAGTTTGGGTTTTAATGCTGATCTATCATTGCTATTTTCGGAAGCTGTGACTTTAGTTGTATGATGTTGCTTTGAGCAGCGTATACACCGAACGCAACCCCGAGTATATTGGCTCAGTTGTGCTTATTGCCTAAAAAGTTCAAATTTAGCAGCTTCAAGCATATTAAAACTTTTTTTTTTATGTATTCTGGTTGTGTGAGTTGGATTCATTGTCACTTGTCACTTGTTTTTGAGTGTTTATTATTAACGATCCCATTATAGGGCACATGCTTTTCTATACAGTGATGCAAATGTTGTGGTCTAAAGACCCTGTGCAGATCAAGTGTCAATGAGCGATATCCATTTGTCTCAATGATTCAATAGAAAATATCGACGTTAGCCCATCAGTTTTTTCGTGTCATCCTGCTAATAGACAAAAGTGCAAGGAGTCAAGCAAGGGATGCTGAGAAAACTCAAGTGTAGAAATCAATAATTTAAGAAGAATTAATATAGATTTACACCGCGCTTGTATGGATCTTTTGTGTCACTTCTTGGTGTCTTTCTTTTTCAAGCCCCAACCCCCCACAATTAAGAAGCGGAGTCACATACTATTTGAGAAACACTGAATGAAGAGACAATGAACTACCAAGAAGTCTGATGGAAAACATAGCCTGTTATCATAGTTTTTGTATTATACAATTTGTTTTTTAATCAAATTTAAATCGAATCAGCAAATACTGTTGGAGAGTGTTTTGACTAAATATGCAGATTATTAAGAGAGAGCGGTCTCCTAATTGACTGACCTTTCCTTTCAAGGAAATGTTGTATTTCTTGGAACACCGGAATCCTCAGCTGCTTCATTTCCAGCAATGAGATGACGGTGGTGTCCTCATGTGATAAAGTACATGCCTCCGAATTAATCATGAAAAATCTTAATGTATATGTTTCAAAGGAACACATGAGATGTCACGTTGGGAGGAAGAAAGGTGGTAAAATGCTAAATAGCTGAAAAGTAAGCCTTGTGGGCTCATCAGGGGGAAAGGTCAGAGTCGATGTCCTTTGTGGGCAGGGGGTCAAAGGACAGGCAGAGTTGTTAATCGTGGAGAGCAAATCGCTCTCCAGGGGTAGGAACCCCAATGGGGGGTGAGGGTTAAACAATATTTTAATACAAGTGACCAAACTCGAGCGCAACACTGCTATTCATGAGGAAGAATGATTAGTGGGCCCTTTTTTTCCGATAACAAGGCAGTCAGAGTGGGTGAATGATAACTCACAAACTCAGCTTCACTCGGCTTGATTTGACTTGCTCAGTGCATGAAATCAAATCTATTCCAAAGCTGCAACTATCCTCAACTACTTTCGCCTGTATAGAAATCCGGAACCACTTGAAGACTTGTTCCCAGCAAATTTTCTATTAACACTGAAAAGAAGCTGTATAGTACCACGTCATTGCTTTGAAAATGCAAAGCAAATTGTGTCACATGGTAACAACTTTGACCATGTGTGCTTTAACTGCTGGTTACCTTTTCTAAAATATGAAATTCACACATTTAAAACAATGTGTGTGTGGCAGGTCGAGGGTGGCTCTGCTCCACGCCCACTCAATCAGCACCACCAGGGCTTGATTGGTGCCACCTGTTGAAACACACTCTCTCTCTCTGGCGTCCACCTGGAAGGGCTCTGTGTGGCGTGCTCCGGTGGTTTGCTGTGCTCCAGTTTGCTTGGCGTGCTCCGGTGGTTTGTTGTGCTCCAGTTTGCTTGGCGTGCTCCGGGTTCCTTGGTGTGTTTGGCGTGCTTCCTTTGTGGTCATTCTCAAGGTAAGCGTGGGTGCTGCTACTTCATGCAACTTTGTGGCACAGTATAGTGTGACAGCTGCCGTGATGGGTCACTTTCAGTGTTGTTGGCTGTGCTGGTGGGATTGCAGCATTGTGAGGAGGTGGCGTCCGCTCTCTGCTGTTACCGCAGACTGACTGGTTCTGGGGTGCTTAAGCTCTCTTCGTGCGGCCAAGTGTGCTCTCGTATTAATTTCTGTTGGCTGTGGTAGCCTTATGCTAAGAGCTGTTTGCCCTCTGCTCTCTGTCCGGCTGTAGCTGTTGAAGCCACAGCGGTTCCTCTGTTTCTCCTCCTGCGCTCTGTGTGAGGCTGCACTGCACAGCCCAGTGACGTGCACCACAGCGGCTATCCAAAAGCAAACCATTCATGGCCTCCAGCCCTGGTGCAGTCGCTCCGTCTTCTGCTCCGTCCTTCTCCCACAGTCCACTGTGAGCTCCCGTTGCAGCTGCTGTCCACGTAGCGCCGGACTCTCGGCCCCGCCACAACTCTCGTTGGTTTGATTTAACTTAGTTAGTTTGTTTATTTGGGTTAATTATTTAATTTGCTACTTATTCGGGTTTGTTCTTTATGGTTTGAATTATTTTGTTGCTTTTTGATTAGATTCTTTGTGGCTTCGGTTCCTTGTGGGCCAGCTGTTTAAAACAACATCTTTTGACCTTTGACCTTGACTCCTTTTAACCCTAGTAAATTATTGTTAAACAAAAACAATTGGTATTTTTAGGAAGTCCGTCTCCTGTCCTCTATATGAGTTGGTGTAACGATTCTGTGTGACCTACTGTAGTAGCCCCAGTACAGGGTTGAGTGTATTTCCT
Organism: Mullus surmuletus; assembly: GCA_903171835.1. NCBI lineage: Eukaryota > Metazoa > Chordata > Actinopteri > Syngnathiformes > Mullidae > Mullus > Mullus surmuletus. The sequence continues at coordinate 2,421,881 of CAESWR010000386.1, forward strand.
GGGGTGCAATTCCCCAGGTGGCGTTGTTGGACAACTTCCCCCTTCCTCCACGTTTCGCCACATGTGCAAGGATGATACTATCAATGACCCTGTGCCATTGTTTTAGGCAATGCAGAAAAGAACCATACAAATCTTAATAAAACGCAACAATGGAAAACAAAACAACAATGATAATGACTTGCCTTCATTACAAACATGATTTAAGAAAAATGTCAACAAAAATTAGTAACCCACTCCTAAAATCCTCTATAGTTGAGGAACAATTGTGGATCATAGAGAGGAGACAGATTTGTTGTGCCTAAGCAGTGCTGCCATCATTTCGCCTCTATTTGTTCTTGGAAAGTGGCTAATTATTTTATCAGTCGGCTGCATACTGATTTTCTTATATTATCATTTAACCACAGCTGTATTAGTTATTTAGTTCTGCTTGGAAATATTCTTGATTTGAGTGATGAAATTATCAAGGTCAGCTAAACTGTTTGAGGTGCTAAGAAGGATTTACAATAAGGGTAAGTGGATATGACAAACGAGAAAACAATAAACTGGTCCTTCAAGGTGGATTGTCAGATTCAAGTAGAGGTAACTCTGCTGCACTGCTAATTTACATCTTTGCTTCATAAAACAATCACTTCAGCCGAGCGTTTGCCATATTCCCCAATAAATAAACTCATAACAAACATACAACAAACACTAAACCATCCAAAGCACAGATGGATATAGATGGATAAGAACACAGAAACCTTGCAAGGTGACTGCATATACATTGAATAACGAGCAGACCAATCCTCCAATGATAAATTATTACTTAGACCACAAGACTGCTACCAAAAAAACCTGAGCAAAATTGTCTTCATCCAGGGAAAATATGTTTTTGTGCATTTTTATTAAAATATTTATTAATTCTGTAGAGATGCAGTCATGTTTGGACGGCAGGGGAATTGAATAATTGTTTCAACAAGGTTTTATGCTTGTCGAAAGCCGGATGGAGAGTATGTCTATACTGACTTAACTGACATGTCTGATCTTTGAAAACCTGCTGGGAGAGTTTCTGTTTTTGTTCCGTCATATAACAGTGACTTGTATATCAGCAACAGCGGGCATAAAGGGGTTGCATGTATAAAATATCATAGCGGACTGATTCCTCTTTCCTCATTTTTTTCACCCCCTCTAGTTCACAACTGAGCCACTGGGGAGTCAGTGGCTGCCATGCTCGCTCACGTACTCTCCATGTATACACACGAGCACAAAGAAAGATGATCTTTGCATTTTTTGGGTTGTGAGCTTGTCACATATTTTGCAAGACCACAATTGTATTCCCCCGATTACGTCTGTCAATCTCACACTGCCAGTCCATGCACAAAAGAGATAGAGCTATTGATGAATTGCATTCACAATCCACTGTGAATTTGCAATTTGCCCTGTGAAGTAGAGACAAAGCAATCGGAAAGTACTACCGGAGATACACTGCTTTCATTTGGCTAGATTGTTCCTACCAGGCATAATGGTTGAATTATAGGAATGACAAATTTGTCTATTTCTTCCGTGGTAACGGTCAGGCCTTGAAAATCCCCCTTAAAAAAAAAACAAAAAAAAAAAAAAAAAAAACTAAAACTTGACTGTTGACTCATTTTACGAATTTATACCCTAAAATCAAATTCAGGGTCACATACTGATCACCAGTGTGTCCTATTTGAGTTCGTTAACTGGTAAAGCAAGACAACGGCATGAGGTTTTTATTGACCGTCATCTGAGAACCGCTGTAGTATCTACATTAATACTCAAGATATTCCCATAGTTTAATATTTTTGAGTTTAATGATATAAAATTGCATTGTACAATATATTGTTTTGGTATTTTCAGATGATGTGTGCATGTGATGAATACAGATCAATGGTAATTCCCCAATTAAACTCCAGGGTGCCATGCCGGTCGAGATTTGCGCATAGCAGTGTGGGACTGGGAGACCTTGGTCACTAATATAAGATGTGGAATAGACTCCAATATTTCAATCGCTAGAGGTCGGAGCAGCAAATGTCTCCCTCTATATCATTTCTAGAGCTTTTCCATTGTCACATGACTCCCCAGTATCTCGTTTTTACCTGTATGCCTTCAACACCGACACTCCTATTAACCTTTTGTGTGGTGTAAAGTTAATTAGTGCTGACATATTCAGTCCATGCAGTCATAAATGCAGTGTTCATTTCCATCCTTACTCTTAGTGATCTTGACATTGCTCTAAGCAGACCCACAGACATGTTCTCTCACTGGCCTGTGGATCGCTGAATTAAATTACACTCCTGTCACTGTTTTAGTAGCTCTATTTACAGTTGCCAGTCTCTGTTTTCTTGTTGTTTGGAACACTACCCAAGAGATCACATTGAAGGATTGTGCGCATGTGTATGTGTGAAAGACTCACAGGACAAACAGAGTGAGTGTTGTTCATTCTTGGACGTGCATGTACACAAGTGGATGATCCTGTCACTTCGTCTTCTTTTTGATTGTCACTGCAAAGTTTCAGAGCTGTCCATCAATAAAATATGGGAGATCACATGAGGGACATATTCCATTGCAATGCCTTGGACCACTGAACCGCTTAAGGCTTTTGGCATAATGTTTTATTCTGTGTCATTTGATATACCGTGTTCTGACTGAATGGGAAGGTCATTGTATTGTTAATCCAAAGTTTTAAAAGCATATGCAAATAAACTAAATTGAGTAAAAATATACTCGGCATGAATATATGAACCTTAATGGTCAATATCATTGTATCTATAGAAAAGGGCAAAGGTTTACCAAACAGGAGGCCTATATGGCCCAAAGGGGACGATTCTTGTATCATTTATGTGGCTTACCCTCGCAGTTACAATGTCTGTTGAGGAAAGATGAAATACACTTAGCATAAACAGTAAATATTTCAAGCACTGGATCTCAATGCCACATAACTTTGGCATACTTTTTAAAAATAGCACTATGTCAGTAAACAATGAATAATTCAGGAACATATTTAAAAGCATACATACATGTTTCAGCAATCGCAGTCTAATGCAAGTTCTTGTGCTATATTTTGTGGTCTAGTCTGTTAGTCGCAAACACCAGGCTTGGCTCAAGACAGTTTATATTAGAGACAACTCTGTTTACAACGTAACAATGGAGGACATTTCAGTGGTCTTGACTGGACTTGAATGGAGTGGAAAGACTACCAAGGCTCATATGGACAGAGAGGGAAAAGGTACTTTGTCCTTCACAGGGTCAGATGCTTTATCTACTGTGGACAAGTAGGAGGGAGTTGGCACCGCAGGGTAGAAAACCTGTTTTGGTTGTATTTATATTCTTTCCGGTGTGTATATATATATATATATATATATTTATTTCCAAGTGAACTTTCAAACAATTCTCAGCAGAAACCCTGAATTAAGTACTTATTACAACATTTTCTAACAAAGAAATTCAAGTAAAGTGGTTCATATGCTACTGGCTTTTTAAATGTCCGCTTACTTATACTCAGAAATACAAGCAATTGTGCTGAGCTATTCTACAGTGTCTGTGTGTATCTGTCTATGGTGAAATAATGAGGGCGTGTTTATCGTGAATGAGATTGCATGCAATGGACCTTTAGTATGCCTTTATATCTATTCTCTGACCCAGTTATTTCCTTTACATATGGTTAAGGACCTTCTGGCGTTACTCACCTATTTGACGTTCAAGATGAATCATGTAGTCAGAGGCAATTACCCTCCCCGTCCTTGACTGTGATTACTGAAGTCTCTCTGTTGCGGGAGGCCAACACTTATAGACTCGTGTCCACCACATGGTCCTCAGGACGCACGGGATGCTCTGTTTCCTGAGTGGTCTCCATGAGGACCATTTATGATGCGTTAAGGGCCATGTTCACATCGTCAGGTTATTTCATTGTCTCCAGACACGTCTGGGTGTCGTGCTCCTTGTGATTGCAGCGTTAGAGGTGATAGGTGCATATTATGATATATGCATTAAATGGAAACAATAGTCTGCAACCAAGACAGCAAATAAGCATTTCAAAGAGATGGATAAAGACCCAGAAGTCACTCTGTGAAACTGATCATTTGAATTTGATTTTTGGGCAGTGGGTAACCTCCACTGGCTACCCTCCACTCGGGTGGGCAGTGGGTAACCTCCACTGGCTACCCTCCACTCGGGTAGCCAGTGGAGGTAAGTGACCAGCAGAGTGACAAGTGCGCTCTTGGGTTGATTGAACTAGACACACCTTTATACATTATCTGTGTATTTCAGAGCTGTCCAACATTTCAACTAAATGCACCATTCCATTCCAAGAAAGGTGCCAGGAAAAACTGAGCTTTTGAGTTGAATTTCATGTTCATGGTTTATATGACCAAATATGATGAGATGAAATCCAGCACAATGCATTTTTAAATAGCCATGCCTCAATTTTGGCTAAAATGTATCTTACTTGAAATATATGGCTACCACAAGTTTGCAACACGTAACATATTTTTTAGATTATTATTATTTTAGTTCATATTGATGGTGCCATATTTGGATCACCTTAGACAATTGGAACAGACAGATGAAGATGTTTGCTCACCTTGAAATTCTCGTCCTGTCAGGCAAAAAAAACACAGAAATAAACAGTGAACAGGATTCCATCTCAATTGGTTGTGGGAAGAAAAGAACCCTGCTGTGCTTGATACTGGGACCCCAGCCTCCACTCATCTCGTACAGATATAGAAACGTTCCATCTATGCTCTCACTCAGAAAGAAGTGACCTCTCAGTCCTTATTTGTCACAAGGTGCACAACCACAAGTCTCAGTGCAACTTGAGAGCAATTTGTAACCAGATGAAAGCCATTCAAGTACTTTATCTCACGATGACAATTGCCTCAGGTGAACCCCTCTGTTATACAGACAAGTTTATGTTCTTGGCCTGGAGGAAGTAAAAACTGAAATCAATCATTCTTGCCCTTGAACCTGGCTTCAAGGCCTTGAAACCCCCAAACTGTCCGAATTTACTCTCAGGGAAGATTACAAAATGTTGCCATGAATAAGATGTTTTAAAGGCAGTAACCGCCAATCAAATTGCTCAATAAAGCATCTCCCTTTTCATGCATGACATCGATTTCAAGTTTGGCATTCAACAAAGAACGCGTTTCTTTGGCTACTGTACAGCTGGGCCACCTTAAACTATGCAATCTCCTGCTGAGCCTGCACCTGTTCATGACCGTGTGCACAGACTCCATTGGGCATCACAAAGCACACAAGGAAACATGCAAAGATTTCTTCCACTAACATATAAACAGTTGCTTGTTGTGCAGGGAGTTCTTCCCATAAGTCCTCTGTGAATAGATTACAAAACACTATATTCATCTCTTCATTTCAGGCATTTAATACGGAATGTGTTTGACCCTGTTTGAACCAGGGTCGAAGTACAATGCAAACCAACTTATGTGTTTTTTTTCATGTAGGTATAATTTCAGTTGTGTGATTTACTTGGACCTTGAAACTGCACCAACATCACCATCAACACTGAAAACTGCCTGGCACAAGCTTTTTGTTCATCAAACTCTCACCGTTCCAATCAGATTGCAAGTTTTTGATTGAGAGATCGCATTTTTGGCCGGACTTGAAATAGCGAACAGAACATTATTTATAACTTAAAGAGAATTTACCTTTACACTGCTGCCGTAACAAAAGCACATTTTACCATTCGCTGTATTATAGACCTAAATGATACTTAGTAATGCATTGTTTGGAAGGATTTCAATTGAAATAAAACATAAAATATATGACCAACAGTAGAGTAGTATGGGTTAGACAT
>CAESWR010000389.1:7621-20591 GCA_903171835.1 Mullus surmuletus
CATTACGAGAGAAGTCCAGATCCTACCTGATGTTCAGTCAGAGTACCATTGACCTCCATGTTCAAAGTGTCCATCAGTGTGTCCTGTCTCAGTCTCAGTCTGTCTCAGTCTGTCTCAGTCTGGCCGCAGACTGTTAATGTGTCTCCATTCCAGGTTCTGCATCCAATGTGTGTTCGTACCGGAGCACACCTTAAGAAAAGCCTGCAACCTCTGCTGTCACACACCATGTGACTGTGTTTTGACTCCACCTATTTGTTGTGAGGGTTGAGTGTTGAACTTTCAAATGGAAATCCCCCGCATAGTTACTTATCTCAAGAATTATTATTTTTTAAGGAAATTAATGATCCAAAGACAAACAGCTGGAGTTTCCTTTTTTTTTGGACTGGGTTTTTAATCCTCAATTGAAATGGAAGAAACTATGCACAGGGATTCTGAGCTCACCTGTTTAAATGTTCTTCTCAGGAGGCTGACATCAATGGAAGATTGTGCTACAGTGACACCTACTGGTAGAAAAAAAGAAGAAGCGAAGAATGCTTTTCAAATTTTCAGCCATTCTTCGCTTTTTCTTTTTTTTTTATATCACTTTTTTTTATATCACTTGATGGTTGAAATACTGTTTTATTGAGTTTTATATTCTAGACTCTAGAATATATTCAATGGAAATTATTACATTTATATTCTAGAGTCTAGAATATAAAATTTAAAGTGATATATTAATGTAATATGGAGTGTAGTAAGTAAGCAAATACTTACACAGCCATAAATAAATAAACAAACAAACAAAGAAGCAAAACAAAGAGAAAGTTTCAACCGTCCACATAGACTTCCTGCTGCGTTGTCAATAAAGTTAATTCAAAGCGATGACGTCACGGCTTCCACGTCGCCCCGGACGTGGCACTCGCTTCGCTGCTGGTGTGAAGACGGAAAGGAGAGCTCGCTGCGAACCCGACAACACCCCGCTTCTCGACCCGGCTCACACCTGCCTTTCTCTCCCCCCCCTCCTCCCCGGAGCCCCTCCGGCACACCATGGGCCTCTCCATCTCGTCGCTCTTCGCGCGGCTCTTCGGCTCCAAACAGATGCGGATTCTGATGGGTGAGACACGGCGGAGCTAACGGAGCTAGCGCGGCTAGCCTCCGAGCCTGTTAGCATTAGCCGCTCCCAGCGTCACTTTATTTACTTTTCTGTACTAGTACGCGGCAAACACTGCTGGTTTCATTTAAAAAGCGTGTTCTAAAGAGTTTAAGTGTGTAACCTATACAGTATTAGTGTGGAAGTATGTGGTAAAGGTGTATAAATATTCACAACTAGCATGTTTTGCTCACACTAATGTATTTAAATAGTCTAATTTAAGGCTGATGTTGTTGTCCTGCCTACGTCACTGACGCTGATCATCTGGTAGTGAAGTCGCTGGACTCGTCCGTGCTGTTCTCAACCCTCCTCTATCCCGTCACTCACCGATGACGTAGACAGGAGTCGCCGGTGTCCTGTTTTCTTAACGTCCATATTGAATAAGTTTTACATGAGGAATGACGCCTTCCACAAGGCTGTGGAAAACACGTGTTGTTGTCTCATGATGAGGCCTATGGAAAAAAAAAGTCATCTATTCATCCATGGTTTCATCTGATAAAAAACTATCAAATAATGTTGATTATACTTGATTTTGCCACAGTTGGGCTCGACGCTGCAGGTAAAACCACCATTCTCTACAAGCTGAAGCTCGGGGAAATTGTCACCACCATCCCGACCATTGGTAAGAGGATTTGTAGTCACCTGTATCATGTAATGTGTGATGTAAACCCACTGAAGTGTTCACGGTGCATCTCCTCTTCTGTAGGATTCAATGTGGAGACGGTAGAATACAAAAATATCAGCTTCACCGTGTGGGACGTGGGTGGCCAGGACAAGATCAGACCCCTGTGGAGGCATTATTTCCAGAACACACAAGTAAGGCTGTGAGAAGTGCAACCATGTTCACTGACGACAGATATAAATAATCTAAATAGTCGGTAAAAGGTGTGCGTTACATCACGGCATTCGTGACTATCCCTCCTTGTGATACTCAGATCAATACTACTGTACAGTATGTGGGGTTAACTATTCAAAAAAGTTGATAAGTGTTTTAAACAAGCCACTCGCATATGATTGTAGAACATCTTCCTCTTAATCTAATGAAAAATGTGGGCGCCAACAGAAAGAATTTGAGAGACTGACAGATGTAAATCATTGTGTGAATTTAAAGAAAATGTAACCGCCTCTAAACTTTACCCCTGCAGGGTCTCATCTTTGTTGTGGACAGTAATGACAGAGAACGAATCAACGAGTCAGCCGAGGAGCTCCAGAAGATGGTATGTATTTAATCCTACACAATTATGGCAGGAGCTAAAACCTTTCACACCACAGGGATTTGTATGTTGTTAAAAAGAAAACTCTCCTCACTCACCGGCCTTTTCAGGGGGAATAAATACTCTCATTTCAAATACTAGAATATGCAGTTTCCCTCATCCACTGACATTCAAATGTGTCAGTTACAGCAGGACAAGTGGGATTATTGTTAGGATTTATTTACTTTTATGCAGTAAATATAATTTTTTGTGCGTTTCCTCGGAAATAAAGCTAACATGCCCGATGTGATCTTGCAGTAATGAAAGAGAAAGAAAAACCTGTTTCTGTGTTTCATCCACCGTTCTTTTGTGGCCCTCTAGTTGCAGGAGGACGACTTGAGAGACGCCGTCTTGCTGGTGTTTGCTAACAAACGGGACCTTCCAAACGCCTTATCGGTCAGCGAGCTCACAGACAAACTGGGCCTGCAGAACCTCCGCAGCAAAGCCGTAAGTAGAGCCAGGAGTGAAACGCAATAAAATTCAAATTGGCGCACATCAGCAGAGCCGTATTCAAATTCGCACTAACTCCCATCGTGTCGTCTCCGCCAGTGGCACATCGAATCAACCTGCGCCCCTCAGGGCATCGGGCTGTATGAAGGACTCGATTGGTTATCCAAGGAGCTCGGCAAGTAACAGTGGATCAGCCGGACAGACAAGAGACTGAGCATCACAGGACCGGAGAGCAGAAGCAGAAACAGAAACATTCCAGCAGCAATGCTTCTCAAAAAAGGACAATGGTTGTGGGCAATATAATCATCTTTGGGAAATTCTAAGATTTTGTGTTTGTGTTTTTCTTGTATTAATACTATTACCATTATCTCTTGGCAATGTGTTATTTTCTGTTTGTTACCTAACTTTAACCTAACATGCCAACAACTTTTTAATTGCACATCCATTGGCATGATGAGCAAATGGACATTAGGGATTCAGCTTGATGCCTCGGCTCCTCTCTATGCAGCCTTCTGAAGTAATCAACCACTTGTATAATTTTTGGACTTACACTTGAACCTGTTTTATTTTTTGGGTGGGAAATGATGATGTAAAGCGTAGCGCTTCGGCGATGGACACGCGCTGTCCATGTCTGTGATCCTTCATGGACATTTGACTCCCTCGCAAACCTGCCACTTTTGCACTTCACTGCTGCGTCTTTGGAGTCCAGTCAGCCCGTTTCTGTGGACACACTTGACTTGATCTCGCTTGTAGTTAAGACTCACATTGCCTTTTCAGTACCTGTTTCCAAAAAGGAACATTGTGCCTTCTGGTCACCATTTTTCACAAATCTTGAGTTATCCTGTTTTATCTCATTCTCAGGCCTTGTGCCTTCCCTCAGATGCTTTAGTGACATTTTTGTTTTGTTTTGAAAGCCAAAGTGATGCAAGGCATTCTCTTTTTGTCTTCATATTTCTTGACTTGTGTGCTGCTGTTTAAGCGTAGACTGTGTCCTTGCAACTTTTAATACCGAGCAGGGGTTCATCCATCTGGGCATTTGTAAAATCCCTTCTTAAAATCTCAAAGAAAAACTTCCACTAACCATCATAAAAAGCTTTTTCAGTAAAAGAAAAGAAAAAAAGACATGTTTCTGTATTCATTCTTATTAGAAAATCTGTATGAAAAAAGATGAAGGTATGCATTAATGGCTTGCATCAGGGCGCTTCAGTGTGACATTTTTTTTTTCTTTGTTTAGCAGTATGTGTTGCTGACGTTGCTGTAGTGTTTGTTGGTAAATACTGTTTAACGCTTAGTTATTTTACCTCTCTTAGAATACAAACATATCTGCCCATCAGCTTATTGGTGTTTACATTACACTATACGCTTTACAGACCCTGAAGCAGCCTTTTGTCAAAATGAATGAAATATTTTACTTATAAAAATCTGAATAAAGCCAATGTGGACACCAAAGATCTGTAGTTTCTAAGTTTGAAGAGCAGTTGTCATTCTGACTGACCTTGTACTAACCACCTTTTTTTTCTACCTGCTGTTTTTTATAGTTGCCGGATCATAGTTTCTTCATGTTTAGATGATGTTTCATAAGAATTGACTAAAGATCCCTTTCAACCTCGAGAGGAAGTGGGTGGCTTTGCTATGCAGTCTTATTATGATCTTATCTGCGTGGTATCTTCAAATGTGTCTTACTTTCAAACCACATGTAAAATCACATTTATAAGTGTATGGCAGGTGTCGGTGTGTAAAAAAAGGGGATGCTGAGTGTGACCTTGTGTACATACAAATATAAGCACCTTCTCAGCCCTTACACCTACTATGCCACAAGTAGCAGCAGTAGCAACCGTTGCTAAGGAAATGAAAGATGAGTAAGCCACAGGATTTTAATGGGTTATTAAAAAAAAGGGTTTCTGTATCAACTAAGAACTAGTAGTGTTCAACTGCGAGCATGAAGATGGACGAAAGCAGCCAAACACGTAAACAAAGGGAGGAAGATGTGTTCCAGCTCGCTCATTGAGAACGTATTGAGCGTCTATTGGTGCCGTACAATTAGGACATCTACACAGTGTTTACAAATGAAGGTATAAGCAGTATTTAATTGGCTTGCTGTGGTGTGAATGTCTGCTCTAATCTTTATGACAGATAATCAGGCTTAGAGAAGCTGGGTCAGCTGGGCCGCTTCAGCCAGCAGGAGCGTGGGTCAGCGCACACAGGCACATGTTTATTCTCTCAACATTTCTTTTCCACACCTTTCTGCATTCTTGGATTATGATTTGGATGGGATTTGTGACCTCGCTGTCTAAAACAATCACAGAGGTAAGACTCATGTTTGATTTATTCAAACTTACTGCTTGTTTGGATATTTCCAGCCTGTTGTCAACATGCCTGTATCAGATCTCAACCTTGTAGATTGAGCCGTTCTATAAAATGCAAGATGAAAATTGTGTAAAAATACATATCAAGTGCAAAAAAACTGTTTTAACCAAAAAAGCATCAGATTTCGCCTCCCAAATTTGTAGCAGTGCGGGATACTCTTGGGAAATGTCAAGTGTTAGGCAACAAAGACATCAAAACAATTCTTGGGAGATTGTGAAATAGTTAAGCAACAAGCATCGGGGTAACATTGGGTATTTGTAGCCAATTACATTACAGAGACGCTATCATTGTATTATGTAATGCTGCTCTTAGGGCTTAGGCAGGGACTCGGGCAGCATGGACCAATTGGAGACCTTTTGACAGGGCAGAGATTGGAGGAGAGATTTGTGAATGTAATGAAATGGGAAAGTGAAGAAGCCACTTGACTGTGACGAAGAGGTCACACGAGGCCAACTCAGTTTGGTTTACAATCCCTCGCATCTACACCGAGGCGGCTCAGGCTGACGTTTCCCCGTTTCAGGATGATGCCGAGCCTGACCCCACACATCCCGATGCCCCGGCCCGCCTACTCCCAGGCCAGGGAGAACCTGGTGAAGGCCATCCCACCCAAACTTCTCTGCTTACTGGCCTGTGGAGGTGTAGACTGTCGCTATGAAGGACCAGAATGCTGGAAAGCAAATCAGCAGGTCATTCGTGGTCTTTTCTCCTCCTGGTGAGACGACCCTGGTTCACTCTAATAGATCCAAACGCATTTGTGGATTATATGAAGTAACATTTTTCCTCTTATATTTCATGAACTTATCTCCATCAGGGTGACAGATGATATAATTGCCATGGCACGACCATCCAATCACCTGATTGAGAAATATAACATCATAGAACAATTCCACAGGTATCGCTTGGTCCTTATTATTTGTACAATATGAATTTGTTGTGTGTCAAAACGTGCTATTTGAGAAAGGAGCTGTAGAGGCGCCCTCATCACTTTGTCACTTTCCAAAGGTTGAACATCAGATCTATTATCAACATGCAAATACCAGGGGAGCATGCTCACTGTGGACCTCTTCTCGACCCCGGGAGTGGCTTCACCTACTCTCCACAGACCTTCATGGACAACGACAGTGAGCTTTTTACACACAGAAAACACAGCATTTCTTTGAATTAATCAGCACCATTCACTGCATTCATCTTTTTTTGTGTCATCAATAATTGTTACCAAGGCAAATGTCATCTCATCCCTGGGTTTCTTTCAACATTGCAACAGCTGGCTCAGATACGTTTATCCCACGGGACAAAAATTGATCAGGAAAACGATGAAACAATGTTTTTTCAGCACCTTCAGATGATGACGTCCCTGCACATTGTTATAGGCTTGCTAACTGTTTCTTGAAAATGGAATCATGCCGAATTTGGACATTAGAATATGTCATAGATGTCCTCACTTAGGCCAGGCGAAGCAACATAAGCACATATCATTCGTCATATTAACCTGGATGTCATATGAATCTCAACATTATGGTCTGAATGGACCGACGTGATATAATCAATTTCACTGCTCAGTGAAATGTGTGCACATCGATGTTGTTTGTGTGTGTTGCAGTTTACTTTTACAACTTTGGGATGCCAGATTTCGGCATCTCCTCCCTCGTCGGCATCATCGATGGGGTGAAGGTGTTGTCATTTGCAGTGCGGGAAGGCAGGGTGGCGGTGCACTGTCACGCGGGCCTCGGCAGGACAGGTGAGGTCAGATTCTAACGTCCACTGGGAGACGCCTACAGAGGTTTAACGTCCCTTGTTCCGCTTCCACGGGTCAACAGGCGTCCTGATCGCCTGTTACCTGATCTACACCCTGAGGATCAGTCCGAGCGAGGCAGTCCACTACGTGCGGCTTAAGCGGCCTCGCTCCATCCAGACCAGAGCGCAGATCAACCAGGTGTTCGACTTTGCTCGCCTGCTGGGCACGCAGCTGGTGCAGTACCCCGACCTCTGCCTGCGACACGGAGCCCCTTTCACCCTGCAGCACTATTTGAATCGACAGGCGCTGCTGCTGCACGGCCAGGAGGCACGCGCCCTCAGATACACACCCAAGGTCAGGATGTGATCACTCAAGCGTCAACACTGAACAATACACTCTTTAACCCTTTTTTTCTCATTTTTTTCACTTTTATGAGCACAAACATTACAAAAAAGACAAAGAACAAACCAGACAACAAAACATATATAACAAAAACATCCCACCCCTGCACTACACATACATATATCTATATCTATATATATATATATATATTTATACAAAATAAATAAGTACATTGAAAAAGAAAGGAGACTGGTAAACGAAGAGCACATACATTAAATAAATAAAAGGACAGGCAGTCCTCATCTTTCAAGGATAGATGATGAGTTAAAGCCTCTGTAAGAAATAATGCAAAGGTTCCCAGATCCTCCAAAACTTGTCCGATTTGTGATTAAGGTCATGAGTCAACTTCTCGAGAGGAATAAGAGCAGAAATCTGTGATATGTACGTGGCGACTATAGGGACCAGGGGAGTTGAGATACATTTCTTTTAGCCAGAAACAAAACAATTACCAACAGAGATTTGGTGGAGCGTGGTTAAGTAGACAGAAAGAAGGAGTCAGCAAAAATTGTTTACCAGTGACCTCCGGGATTACGGAGTGAAACCCCTCCCAGAAAGTCTGGATGCCGTCACATGACCAAAAAAAGTGGATAAATGTGCCTTTGTGTATTTCACATGAAGTACATTTAGGGAAAACCCTGCTGCTTGTTCCAGTCTACGACTTTTTTTTTTTTTTTTATGGATAAGGTGGTGTATCTGCTGTGTGTGCGTCTCTCCTGTTTGGCTCTGGGTCTCCCTGCACCTCCGGAGCTACACGCCGAACTGGAGAAGAGGTCGTCGCTGAGGACCCTGAGCAGGACGGTGAGGGAGATCCTGGTGTCCAAACAGTATTTTCCCTTGCTGAGGGAGCGCCACAGGGGCTCCTGGGTGGGCTCGGGGTCGGTGTCCTCCTGGGACGAGCCGCTGGGGTTCTTGGAGAGGAAGAGAGACGTGCTGCTGGACAAGCGTAGCTACAGCGACTCCGACCTCAGCAAGATCACAGTAAATGAGGTCGAATTCTACAAGATGGATCCAGAATTCCAGTCTTATGTAAAATCAAGATCATTTACACAGTGTTTTGTTTTTTGCCCTGAAGGATCTGGAGCTGAATCCGTACTGCGCCTCAGCATTTGAAATTGAGAGACAGTGTGCACAGGATCTGATACGAGCTGATCTGAGGCCAATCAGCCCGCTGCTTGTCACACCGCCCCCGGAATCGACGGCCATGAAAAAATCTCTTACCTTGGACATCCCTCTGTCCGCCACAAGAACAAGCAACAATGGTGCTAAGAGGCCCAAATGCACAGCGAAAAAGGCTCTTCCCAAATACAGCTCCAACATGGAGGTAAATAGGATTCCTTTTATCGATCAAGAGTTCTTTGATGTGAATGCTTTGAGACATCGTTATCTCTGCAGTTGTGCAGGAATCCACATAATCCAGGCCAAACCTCAGTGGCGCGGGCCATTGCCAAGGCCATGGCAGACCAAGGTCCGCCAGGACAAACCATTCTGCAGAGGTCGGCTCTGCTGCAGGTGAAAAACACTGGTTGGGGAGCTCGGGTGTTATTTCAGAGCATGTGAACGTTACATGAAAGACCCTGAGCCTGTCAATCATCTGTCCAACAGGAGGAGCTGAACATGAGTGACGGCGGCTGGGCTCTGCTGGTCACTGAGTCAGATCCAGACGTCCTCAGTTGTCTGTTGTGGACATGGCTGGAGAAGCTAAGGGTCAGTGGCTTCTCTTGAGTTTTCCATTCTCCAGATTGTTGTTTGCAATTTTCTCAATTTCCTCCGACCTCAGGAACCCATCCTGAGCTCTGAGGATGTAGGACGGCTGAACTGTGGAGGAAACAACAAGAAGCCACTCAGTGTGCTCAAGAAGGTAACGCATCAGCTGTTTGATTTGCAGTTGTCTCCTTGGTGTTCCTCTTAAAGGGATGGTTCGGATTTTTTGGCATGAAGTTGTATGAGATCCTCACCATCAGTGTCATTCATCAGCAGTGACTTTTCCCCCACTGCGTCCCATGAGCAGAGTTCCAGCCCAGTTTTGGTGTAGTTCCATCTAGTTGCTGGGGTCACACAGATAAAGCATTTTGCTCAGAAAAGTAATATGCATTCAAAAGAGTAATCCATTTGCATCTGGAATTCTTGGCCTCAAAAAAGTCAGACCTTGCAATCACCTAGGACTATTTTCTCTCCCTTTGTATCACCTTTCCATCAGCTGAAGGAGGGAGGAAGGAGACCGCTGCGACGCGAGAGAAGATGCGTCGCAGTGGTGTGACGCAGCTTCTCTCACGTCGCAGCGGTCTCCTTTTGAGCATGTAAACGCCGTGAAACAGCCGATGATGGTGCGCGCAATGATACAAAGGGAGGGAAAATAGTGGCGGTTGATTGCGAGGTCGGACTTTTTTGCAGCCAAGAATTCGTGATGCAAATGGATAACTCTTTTGAATGCATACTGTTTTTTGGAGCAAAACGCTTTATACGTGTGACCCCAGCAATTAGACGGAATTACTTTCTGCAACACCGAAACCGGGCCGGAACTGATGGTGAGGATCTCATACAACTTCATGTCCGATCTGAACTATCCCTTTAAGGTACCTTTGCACTCTTTGATTATTTGTGACACCTCATTTTCAGTCACAGAGACACACCATTTACTGCGTCCTGAACTGCGTCAGCACCGTCACCAGCCTGTGTCCACACAGAGAGGAAGCACTGCTGCAGCGGCTCACCCGAGCACTAACCAGGGTGGGAAAAGACAAAGCGAGTGTGTGTTTGAGTGCGTTTCTCCATCATGCATGTGAATAACAATCACTCTTCTGACCCAACAGTGGCCCCATGAGGAAATTGGAGGCCTTGCAACCTTAATGAAGCTCCTGCGGGCCAGTTTGAGGGAAACCTTCCACGACTACAGATACCTGACGAGGGCCTGCAGCAACAACGCGATACTCTGAAGAAACTTGTTGACACTTTGTAATCTGGGAATGTGATGATTGGTAGAAGGTAAACAATATGCTTGAACATGTTCAAGTAACGAAATCAAAAATTACAAAATAAAAGAAGGGAAAACACATCTGAAATCAAAGTATCTGCATTCTTATCACAATGCAGCAAAAATATTTAATGATAGAGGTCTGCTTATTTGTTTAAAATTTCAACAGATTTGGCTGTGCAAGAAATGTGTGAAGACACAGAAATGTAAAAAATAAAAACTAACCGACGCATGCGTAAACCAATCTAAAAACCATGAACATTCTTCTCATTCAGCACCAGCCAAGTGTCACTAGTTGAATTTTAACTCCCCCCTCTGGTGATTGTGTTGTTCTTGGTCATATGATCTCTCACTCAAAGACTGTATACTACATTCATAAGCAAGGTGGTGTCTGCAGTGGATTACGATGACTTGTTTCTTACACTGAAGCATGGATGCAGCGGTGAAACAACAAATAAATAGAATTTGATGAACTTAATGCCTGGATGTGCTGTGGAAAGTTGTGAGTTACATGGAAATTCCAAAAATATTCTATTAAAACATTTACATCATGTGCACAATATGCTTGTTGTGTTTCTATTCTTCACATACCTTAAGATGACTGCCAACATTCACGCTCATGCACAGACATATGAAGTATGCCTGTCAAAGAGGTGTCTCCATGGCAACGTTGTCATAGTGAAGTTGACGACGTCTAAACAATCTGTGTTTGGGCACATGCTGACTGTCCAAGCCCTGATTTAGAAGAACACTTATGTCAGGACTAAGAAGGTAAAGTCATGATATAATTTACTTGTCAGACAGTTGAATATTTGTACTGTTAGATTGCGCAATTAAATTTAAATTAGTCACTGATTTCTCAGGCTTTATGCACTTGGGAGACCTTGTCATTGTGTCATAGCCAAGTCGGAAAAAGCTCTTTTCACTGCTTTGATGTGACTCTGGTTTAATAAAGGATTTTATAGATTAGTGTAACCCTTTAGCAGACCAAGAGATACCATGACAACCTCTCCTCAGGTTCATGGTGTTTATCACTAAGCATACATTTTTTCATTCAGCGTCTCGACGTAGCATCTTGTTTCATCACATAAATTGCCAGGACACCATTTTCTGTTTTTAAATGGTAAAAGATATAACAATTATTAGTGAATGCTTTTTTCAGTGCTCAATAAAACCCATGAACACACACATGAATCTGGTTGGTGATGGCAGTGACCAACATTGTGCTCACCATTTTACTTTAACTGTGCAAAGCTATCACAACACAGCATGGCGCATGTGCTATAGCCAAAATAATTAATCAACTAAAGGGATGTTGCTAGGAAACATAACACTTTAAAGTCACTTGATGTGAGGAGCCATTAATTTCCTTCAAGGGTTTTAATCTCTGTTTATTGCGACTTTTAATAGCAAGTTACTCAAATCACTCATCACAAGCAAAAACAGCATTCCCACGCAAACACGTGTTTTACACTCTGTTGCCTTGGTGTTTTCAGATCTACGGGACTTCCTGCATACTTCTATGGAAGAGGAATCAATCAATCAATCTTTATTTCAGACTCAAACGGTCCATATAAGAATATATAGAGGGGAGAAACACACTTATAATAATAATTCATTTCTGGGTGAGTGGAGTGCCAAGTTTGACATTTTTCTGAGAATTTCTCATTTTGCTAAAGGTTCTGTGTATGGTATTTGTCAACATGGTAGTAGAACAGCAAGGGACTTGTTGCATCCTATCCTTATGCCGGTGCCTAGCAATTGTTGCTGGGCCTGGAACGCGTCAGGCCACTTTGATGTGTACTAGCATCTAGCCATCATCTGTCAAGCAACAGTTGCTATGGAAGGGCAGTTACCTGCTGCAAGACAAGAGGGGCTGGGGGCCTTTGACATGTTGCTATTAATTGCGTTGGTGCCTTTGTAATTAAAGTGTGAAGATGAGAATAAATATCTTGATGGGAAACACATCAGGTCACTGATATAACGCTAAACTGGAAGTGGGTTGTTTTCTAAACTGCAGGACGATTGACGCACCAAGATAGGAAGGAAAAAGAACAATAACAAGGTATAATAGGAATACCTTTGAGAATGACTTGCTGATTGCTTAGCACATATTCCATGAGGATGGAAGTGGTTGCTATGCTGCAATGTACTGCTAGCTGTTGATATGAGAACAAATTTATTCCAACCCCAAATTAAATCTTTTTGCTTTTGGTCCATATCTCTTTTGTCTCCAGGGAATGTCAAGCTCTGAACCTTGGGTTGGTAATTGGAGGCCACACAAACCACGCGGTCCCATTGCTGCACTGTACGGAAGCCCAGGACCCAAGTACGCACTGCCTGGACTCACTGGTACAGCCATGACCTTTATCAGAGAGCAACGGCAACAACCTCAACATGCATGAATAACAGTGTGTCCCTGTTTTCTTTCCTTCAGGAATTTCAAACCACGACGTTACTAAAATGAAGGCCCCGATGTTCAGCTTTGGGATGCGCCATAACCAGCCCAGGTCAGACTTCTCGCCTGGGCCAAGATACCTCATTCCCACCAATGTCACCAGAACCGGGAGAGTTGGCACACCTGCATTCTCACTCCAGAGTCGTCCAAAGGACCAGAAATTATTTCAAGTCCCAGGACCAGGTCAGCTAAACACTTAAAGATT
>CAESWR010000389.1:20633-36649 GCA_903171835.1 Mullus surmuletus
ATGACTTGAAGGCATCTTTTTCTAGCTGGCTCAAATGCCGATGCTGAAAACCATTGAAAGTACTTCATGATAAAGGTTTTTCACGTCAGCAACAATGATCATTTTGGGGTGTTTCAGGCCAGTACTGCCCGGAGCGCTCAGGAAAGTCAGTGTTCCGCTCTGCTCCGGCCTTTTCTCTGTCTGCAAGGAGCGAACTCGGCATCAACAACCAACTACCTGGTAATCCATCCTCTCATTTAGCTGTTGTTTCATGGCACAAACAATGTCAACTCAAACCGTTCATTTTGTCACATCGCAGGTCCAGCGTCTTATAGTCTGCCCCCCGTGCTGGGACCAAAAACCGTGGCCACCTCTGCAGCTCCCACTTATTCACTCTCTGGTCGCAACAAAAGCGGAAGCTTCTATGAGGACGTGAAGAAGGTGAACAACAGACAAAAATGTATTGCTGTGTTATCTTGAAAACAACACAATAACACTAATGAAACTCCTCATCCTCTCCAGACTCCGGGCCCCGGTGCCTACAAAGTAGTAGATCCCAACATTTACAGGCAAAAACCTCCGCAGTTCAGCATGGCAGGTCGCAATTTCACCCCTGGAGAGACCACACTAAAACCAGGACCTGGAGCACACAACCCCGAGCATGTAAGTCTGAATTATCAAGAAAACACTGTATTGGATTATCACAAAGGCCCAAGATATTGTTGCTTTATTCATTGATTGACATTTCTCTCCACCCAGGTGACCATCACGAGACCAAAAGCTCCCAGCTTCACTTTTGGTCTACGGCACTCCCACTATAAACTAAACTAAATCATTTCACAAGGTGGTACTGCAAAGATTCACAATAAATTACATCGCAAGCATTTCATGGGGCTTTAATTGTGATATTTCACTGTGCAATACTACATTTGCAATTTTATGGCAAAATCAAGAACATTTTTGAAGAGACAGGGAATATGATGAAAGTGCTCCTTTAAATCAGCACGATAGGACACACCAAAGTCACAGGATTGGCCCGGACCAACAGACCTGGACTGTGTGGCAGGCGAATCAAAGTCACTTGATGTAACTGAGGACCTATTGAGTTGCAAATTATGTTGTCATGGTAACTAAATAGCTTAGACTTATTACTGAATATACCACACATTATAACATTTCTTCTCTGTCGGACCAACACTAAGTGAGAATTTGCACAGAACAAATCATTTATTATTTCTGTGCTTCAAACTGCAGACACATAATGAAAATGTTTTGTTGAATGGAACAAAGTAGGTAAAGTGGATGCAGGAAATAACGGCACATTTATATTTCATTTTAATTTGAATCACTTGAGTCAGTTATTTCATGAACTAATCTAGTCATAGGTTCAAGCCCAGCCTTTTCTGAGAACATTTCATTTCATTTGTGGATTGAAAGACACCTGGAACCTCATTTAAGAAGGTTTAGTGCTGTTCTGCTTTTCTTGGTGTTAACAGCTATTTCCCTCTCTCTGCTATATAGGTATTCTCCACAACATATGCCACAGTACAATGATTTTATTGTAGACCAGTGGAAATCCCAAGTATTAAGGTAAGATGTGTTATTGTCAATCAGAGAAATTGTGGCGTTGTGGATGTGGAAAAATTAGAGAAAAAGAAAATCAAAAGTAATTACTGGCCTTTCATGATGTGAGTGAAATATGTACACCAAATGCATTGTCAAGTGGATCATTGATCCATCATCTTTCTCATCTTCTTCCCAGTCCTTTTCTATATGAATATCAGCATGTACCTCATTCTGCAGCTTTGAGAAACAATCACAAGCTGTGAAAACAAAACAAAACCAAAAAAAACAACAACCAGGACACGTTTATAGGTCCTCACATCACGTGACTTTGATGTGCTCGGTCTCTGGGCTATCAGAAAAATCTACATTCACAATCGTTATCGATAATACAGGGATTGGAAATGAATGACTGAAGAAGCTGAGGAACTTTTTCCAACTGTGTGTGTGTCTATTTTTTTATCATTTTGTTTGGCTTTGTTTCATGTCTACAAGATTGTTTGTATATCACATTAATGCAACTTGTTTTTGGTGTTAGTATCACATCCAGTTTTATTGCCATGTACATTTTCAGACACACGGAATTTGCGGGTCTATTGGTGCAAAGCAAAAGGGTTGAACATAGTAATGAAAAGGGAATTCTAAATTGTAGACAGTAGAGAGATTTGTAAGAAAATGATGTGCAATTCAGAGTCGTGATATGTACTTTGCCATTATATAGGACTGTGCAAATTCCTTGAATTTTGCCCAACTGACAAATAAAAGTGTTTTTGTTTTTTTAATTGAATTGAAAGTATTCAGGATTCAACTGTGTAAACTTCCAAGTATTATGGGAATTTGAAAAGCAATGTATTCTATGTGTTCTGAGACATCACCTCAACACGTGACTGGCATTTGTGTTCCTGACTGACCGTCCACCCGCCAGAGCAGAGTCATTCAAAATGTTGGCGCCCAGGGAGAGAGGGGGGTCGGCCACAATCTCACCTGTCTGCCCAAGGGTTCTGGAGAACCGCATGTACCGGACTGATAGCAGCCGCTTTCTCAGCAGAACAAAAGATGTTCTGCAGTCCGGCCTCGTCCGTGGCACCGGCAGCAGTACAAGACTTGGCTTTTTTCTGAGATGTCCAGCTTCCTCTCGGGGTCCTGGATGATAATGGCGCCCAGGGTCAGAGATGAGCGGATGAGGGCGGCTGCCCCAACAAACTTCACATAATCAACTGAACTTACTACAGTGACTGGAGGTACCTCATGTGGATATGAGGGTTCAATCTGATTCCATGATGGACATCTGTCTTTGGACTGGCTTGTGTGGGAAATGCCCTTTTTCTCTCGTTGGACTGCAATGTCTTGAGAAAAATGAGCAAAAATAATGTCATGTCAAGGGGCAAAGACTTCATTTTCAAGGCAACTCAAGTGATACTTTCAAACAAAAATGAGTCTGAGGCGCAGAATAATTGTTCGTGTGTGAAAACAACTGCATGAATTATCAAACTGTTACATGTGAGAATTAAATACTTAAAACGGTGTGAAACAAATGTTCAACAATAAAGAAAAAATAAAGAAGTCTCTTCTTCATTCCATGAACACTACAACCATCCCTTGAAAAACTGAATAGTCCTGAATTTTTTGAGATGGCATAGTGTGTGATGCTGCTAATCATTGACCCATAGGAGACTAATGATAATCAGATCCACCTTGAGGTTGATTTTATGAAAAATTATTTGCGCTTTTGTGTTTTCGGATTAAAATACTGTGGAGTTATGTAAACAAACTGACATTTGGAGGGCTAAAATCTCCCCCCGAAATAACATTTGATATATATTTTGGGCTGAATTTGACTAAAAAGAAGATTGACTCATTGAAAGTAGTAAGCGACTCTTAAGGGTTAAATCAACCCGGACTCCTGTTCTTCAACTTGGGCACCAACATCCATCACATTGCCAGTCTAAACCAACAACTTCCACGAGATATCGCCCACTGCGTGTTACGGTCAACTGTATCTCTAATATTGGATTCATGAAAGCTGGAAATAAATGAAAGTAACGCTCACTTCATCATGTTAACATTCATTAAGCTGAGTTGAGTCTCCATCTATAACGGTGCATCAGATCCAATTAAGAAGGTTTAATTGAGATCAGAACCCCGACCCAAAACTGCCATAAATCACCTTTAATTTCTTCTTCTCTAAAGTCTCGTCCCATCAGTCGTGCCTCTGAGCAGAGGGTGTCAGTGTTGCTGCACCAATAGGATGAGCGGTGAGACATTGCGGACAGGCAGCTGCGAGGGCAGCCCCGCCCCCTCACCACCGGGTCCTCTCAGCGTCCTCCGTTGCGTAGAAACGAGCACCGTCGGCGGCGGCGGCAACATGCAACACAAGCAAACTCCACACAACTGCGATAGCTTAGAGGGAAAGTAATCCGGATTTTCATCTTTATAGTCACGATTAGTGCGATTAGTAGTCACGACCACCGAGTGTGAGCGGAAGCCGCGGTGCTAAAGCCGTTAGCTCGATGCTAGCCGCGGGGGTCTGTGGGGGCTGTGGGGGGGGAGCTAGCTCAGCTACAAGCTAACCTCGTAGCTGACTGTAGCCGCTGCTGGTTGTTGGTGGTTGTTGTTGTTGAGGAAAAGAGTCGCGAACAGAAGCCTCCGGAAACGGGCAGGAAGGAGGGTAGATTCGGGGTCCGATGGCGAACGACGGCGGCGGCAGCGGCTTCCCGGAGCTGGACCAGAGGAAGTACGACGCGGAGGAGCAGGTGAAGATCATCTGTCTGGGGGACAGTGCTGTCGGTAAATCCAAGTCAGTACCACACCAGCTCTCATCACCTTCCTTCCTTCCTCCCTCCTCCTCCTTCCTTCCTTCCTTCCTCCTCTTCCTTCTTTCTTTCTTTTTCTTCCTTCCTTCCTTCCTTCCATCCTTCCTTCCTTCCTTCCTTCCTTCCTCCTCCTCTTCCTTCTTTCTTTCTTCCTTCCTTCCTTCCTCCTCATCCTCTTTCTTTCTTTCTTTCTTCCTCCTCCTCTTTCTTTCTTTCTTCCTTCCTTCCTTCCTTCCTTCCTTCCTTCCTCCTCCTCCTCCTCCTCCTCCTCCTCTTTCTTTCTTTCTTTCTTTCTTCCTCCTCCTCTTCCTTCCTTCCATCCTTCCATCCTTCCTTCCTTCCTTCCTTCCTTTCTTCTTCCTCCTCCTCCTCTTCCTTCCTTCCTTCCTTCCTTCCTCCTCCTCCTCTTTCTTTCTTTCTTTCTTTCTTCCTCATCCTCTTCCTTTTTTCTTCCTTCCTTCCTTCCTTCCATCCTTCCTTCCTTCCTTCCTTCCTCCTCCTCCTCCTCCTCTTCCTTCTTTCTTCCTTCCTTCCTTCCTTCCTTCCTCCCTCCTCCTCTTCCTTCCTTCCTTCCTTCCTTCCTTCCTCCTCCCCCTTCCTTTCTCCTCCTCCTCTTCCTTTCTTTCTTTCTTTCTTCCTTTCCTAAAGTAATGCCTTCATAACTCACCATTAACGTGTCCCTGTGTTTGTAGGCTGATGGAGAGGTTCCTCATGGATGAATAGTATCCTTTGCTGACTGGAAAACACCTGCAACTGTAGTTGAAATCACACATTATTGACCTTTTCCACATTATTGATCTTTTCCACATTATTGATCTTTTCCACATTATTGACCTTTTCCACAGTGTTCACTTTGTAAGAGGCCAAACAAACATCACCTGCGAACTAAACCATTGCCATCAATACTTTGGGATTTTAGAGCGTGACTGATATGCATGTTATGCTCTAAAATCCCAAAGTATTGATGGCAGTAGTTTAGTTTACAGGTGATTTTGTCAGAATTACATTGTCAGAAGTCAGATGTGAGTGTTCGATCAGGAAGGCTGGGTATCGTTTAAAAAGTGTTGATATCTACCCTTAAGACGATATTGAGACCCATTGAGTACTTCATTTGATACTTTTTGTTACTTCGTTCAATATTAATCATGCAAATAGAAATCAATCAGTTGTGCAAATGTCACTTCTGCTCCCCATTCAAAGGATTTTTACACAAATACATTTTGAAAGTGCTTAAATTACCCTTGCGGTGATTGGCTGCCAGTAAAACCATAGAAACAGTCTTTTTTTCTTCAATCTGGGCACAAAAACAACTGATTGCAGGTATCGTTTGACAGGCGCAGTTTGGATACTACTTGGTACTGAGTTGTTTCGGTCGATACCGACATCACTGAATTTGTAATGCTAATTTCAGTACAGCAGAATATCTTGGGTTGAAGAAATTGACTCACCGATGGCTGCATATCCTGTCAAGCCGCCATGGAAGCGGCCCGTCCCGCCGGCTTCAGGTGAAGGCCGAGCTGGCGTCCGTCCAGCAAAGCCGATTGATTGTTTTTTAAGTCCTTAACTGGCTCTGCAGTCGCCCGCAGCAGCTGTCCACCTACGCCCTGACGCTCTACAAACACACGGCCACCGTCGCAAACAAGAAGGTTACAGTTGGTAAGCACAGTTTTTCCCTCTGCTTCCATCGCCGGAGGGGGGGTCAGACGGGTCGTCGATGCCCTTTAAGACTTTCTCTTTTTGATTTATTCACAGACTTCTGGGACACGGCCGGCCAGGAGCGGTTTCAGAGCATGCATCCGTCCTATTACCACAAAGCACACGGATGTATCATGGTAAAACACACGGCGAGGCCTGTCACGATATAATATATATATATAATATATATACTTTTGTTAGACGACATATTGTGCCACAAAATTTACAAATAAGGCATATATTTAATTACAACTAATGTAATGCTAGTGTGGCGTAATATTGAAAGTACACTCTTTACAAAGCAATAAACTAATTTCTCAGGAGTATTTAACATTTTAATCCGAATATCAAGTAGGGGTGTCCAATATCCAATATTGATATCGGATATCGGTCCGATATCGGCAAAAATATCCGCCTGTATTTAAATTCTCCAATATACGCACTCTGATACAAGCAGTCCATTCCAGACTCCACTGTGTTTTTATTGGATTTATTTATTTTCTATTTATTTTATTCATTTGTAGAATATTCTTGTGTTTAAGGTTAAAATGTATGTAACCCATTGGTTGATAGCAAAATGGTCAGTTTTTCTCATAGCTACTGTTGCTGACTATTGTTCTCTGTTTGAGTAATATCACTTGATCAAGCCTTTTCTAACGTTCCGTACTACAAAATAAGTCATAAAAGTATGTATGATTGGTGATGATATCGTATCGTATGACATCGATGTCAGTATCGATCAGTACTCAAGGCTGCGATATTGGTATCGTATCAGAAGTGAAAAAGTTATATCGGGACGCCTCTAACGTCAAGAACTTTTCACGAGGCTCACTGTGTGTGTATGCGAGCGGCCCCGCCTTCCGTCACAAAGAGTCTGAATGACCGACAGGAGGGTTCACTCCCTTCATTCCGCTATGGAAGCGACGCGCCCAGGTGCTGAGAGCGAAGCACAGAGTGAACCCTCTTGACATCCAGCCTGTTTGGCAGCGTTAGACAAGGAAAACAAACACATGCACATGGCGATATACTGAGGCTGGCAAAATTATGGGGTTCGTTGTAATTTACCGTGCGATTAATTGATGTATTGATTATTGTGGCCGGCCTACACACCGCTTCGACTTTCCTTTTCATCGTTCTACTCGCTCTCATCCATGAATTTCCGTGATGACCCCCTTTCGCTGGGTGTCTCTGGCCTCCAGTGGTTTACTTAAAGAACCAAGTTGTCCTTTTTCTTTTTTTTTTCTGTCAAAGGTTTTTGATGTTCAAAGGAAAATCACATACAAGAATCTGGCCAGCTGGTATAAGGAGCTGAGGGAGTACAGACCTGAGATCCCCTGCTGCGTGGTTGCCAACAAAATAGACGGTGGGTGCGGCGGGGACACATTGAAGCCACCGCTCGCTCCTTGCAGAGCTCTGATGCAACGTTACATCAAAAACAAGTGCCGACTATGTGACATTATTTTTCCATGCCTGCAGCCGATTTGAAGGTGACACAAAGAAGTTTTAACTTTGGGAAGAAGCAAGGACTTCCGTTTTACTTTGTCTCAGCGGCGGACGGGACCAATGTCGTTAAGGTTTGTCCCTTACTTTGCCTTTTTTTTCCCCCGATCGATGCAGACTTTTCCGGTTAGATAATGAAAGCTCTGCACAGAAGCCAGAAGTAACATTTATTCAACGTGTGAATCAATATCGTCTCAAAAAGAGGCGCCTCTGCTGTCCCTGCTTGTTGATGGCTTTGTTTGTAACGGTCACGACAGATGTTTCGAGACATGATCAAGCGAGCGGTGGACTACAAGCAAAACCCCAGTGACTTTATGGATGAAGTGCTGCAAGAATTAGAGGTAAAGTCCTCAAAGCACTAAAACGTGGAGTTTGATGCAGCCTAAACTCATGAATGTTGTACCATATCTTCTAATGCGCACATTTCAACAGGTGTGAAATGATTTGAAGACACAATTTCTTTTTTTTTTTACCCCCAGAACTTTGACCTTGAGAAAAAAGAACCGCATTCGGACACCGATGAGGACGGACTGAAAGCAGAGAGTCCAGAGTTGGTCTGACGAGATGTTTCAGAAATCCTCCCGTTCTTGTCAAGAATGAATCTTCCTCTGCGATTGATGCTGTGAAGAGATGATGCTTCGAGTCGTCATGGTGATACGGACGTGACCTCTGCCGTCGGGAATCTCGCCCTCAGCGTGACTGTTTTCAACCAGCTCATCGTTTGTTCCCGGGTCAATAACATCTCGGACAGCAATTAGAATTTTTTTTTTTTCCTGTTTCATATGATGGAGGTCAATTCAACCAATGAGACGTCACAAAAACCTGCAGCTTGACTCCAAATACTTTCAGGGATGTTTGAGTCTCTGAACTAAATCTGACCATTTATGCTACTTTTTGTATGCCAAACAAATAACTTATTCTTCTCAGAATTGGATTGAAATTAGCAATGTTAGTTTTTAGTGACTTTTACAAATGTACAATTTTTCAAATTTGAAATTTTGCAAACAAGTGTAATACTGATGTAGATGCGTCACAATCCGCCTCATAAACGGACGTCCTTAGATAAACTCACAAATCTACTTTGGAAACATTTTGACCAAGAACATTTTCCTAAAAGTGATGATTTTGAATTATTTTTTATGTGAAAGTGCATACAGTTATTGCATGTAATGTTTTGTGAAATAGCTATTTTTTTGGTACCGTTTTCCAGCCGTCTTCTTTTTAATGTTACTTTAGAAGTAAACATTTGTGGAAGGCTTGCATCAACTTGCTCAAATTAAAGCTGCATACTGGGCGAGACAGTCTTTGTTCTGCTAAATTTGAAATTAAATCTGCACAGCATGTGCATAAAGGCAAGGAACTAGCAGACAGTTATCCAGTATGTAACTTGCAAAATTTCTGAACAAAACAAAAACAGGCTCGAGGTGTATCAGACGGGGATTATAACAGATATTTCACCTGCGATATGAAAAGTGGGTTTAATATCGCAGCAGTAAAAAATCCGACTTTCCTCCATCAATCTAGTCAAACTGGCAGTCAAATCTGTCAGGCAAATGTAGTTAACGTTTCATAGCCGTCCTTGAATAATGTTTGCTGAAGAAAACAGTTACTTTGTATCATGCCATGAGAATGTGAAAACTGACGCACACAGCAAAGAGAATTTGTCATTGTGAAACCTCGTGTTCTCGATGCGTGTGTGTTTAGCGTTGTGTGCAATGCCAGCAGGAAGCTGCTTTTGTTTGCGGCTTTTGTTGCATTAATTTTATGATGTAAAGTCTGCTTTTCAGGGCACTTTAAATGAAAACTTAATGTACCATGTAACCGAACTGTGATGTCTTTTCTTTTCCCCTCCAAGTTGCCGGGATGAGTTTGACATCAGCGCGCCGTGAGAAATTACTAGACATAGAAATGTGTTTCTCAACGCTACAGCACACATTAAGCCGAGCATCGGCGCGGAACAGAGTGAGCCTCCATTTCCCATCATTCACTTATCACGATGAGAAATATGTTGCACGCAGAAACAAACAAAAAAAATATAATAATAAAAAAACTTTATTCTCCTTTCCTTTTGGGTGTTTTAGAGAGAAAAACTCACCAGGTTATCAGTGCCGAGACGCATCGGATTAGGAGCAAAAAAAATTGACGCAGTTCATGTTTTAATTATAAATTTATTACATAATATAACAAACATATATCTCTGTGGTGGAAGTATCCCGGGCAGCAGCTCAGCTCTTGCCTCAACCTTTACTACCACCCTTCTTTCTGCATGAGGAATTAACCAGAGGTAGATTCTGGTTTGCTTTTATTATAGCTTGGGTTGTTTTCTACTAATGATTTTGCATGTGTGTGTGTGTGTGTGTGTGTGTGTGTTGGGGAGGATGGGCGGGTGGGGGGCGCGTTCTAATGCGTCTTTGCAGATGATTTATCAGGTCTTCAGCCGCCAAGAAGGGGGTAGCTCACCTGCGAGACAAGGCTGCGGTGTTGCACTGATACATCCACCATTCTAAACTTCACAGTGCAAACAAGGAGAAAACCAACAATGAAAGAAAAAACCCCTTTTGATGATAAGATCACTGGTTCCAGTGTGTGCCCACTGGCGCCCAATGGGTTTTTAAAAAGGTTTACACAGCCCACCCGCCCCGTCCCTACACTATGTAGATTGTGCTTTGTTGATTAGAAAATAAGACAAAGATAACCCTTCACTAAACTTATTCGACCTAATGATGTGTAGAGTCTGTTACACGTTGCTCTCTCGCATTGTTTTGCTTCACCGTTTGTGGTAAACTTACATGACAAACTAGTCAGGGAGTCTCTACAGTGTTGTTTTGTCTAACCAGGCCAGCCTGCTCGAGCACAGACTGCACACATAGTTCACCTCTAAAGCGTTTGTGTCTCGTCTGCCATTTGGATTGAAATTGGAACAGTAAGTCAAGCTGGATCATAACCTTCATCACAGTAAAATCAAGCAATTGTGATACTTGGTCTAAAAATTTTAATAGAAATGTTAATGCAAAGCTCACAGGTAGACATACACAGACTATGTATATGTATATATATTTTTTTATATATACATGTATAGCCTGCTTGTTTACTAAATAATAACAATGACTGTATTTCCACCTGTCGGAAATACTGAAGGATCTATCAAATGTCTGTAGTTCTCAAGATTTTCAGGAGATGGCACCATATTATTGAGTCTAACAGCTCAAAAATGCTGTAACTAAGATAGTCCTAGAGACAAATATACAGTTCGAAGTTAAGTTATTTTTTTGGCACATTTTTCCTTTGTGTAGTTAGTTCCTCACAGGATCAACTCATACAGCATATTCCAAAACTCAGAAACTGAAGGTCTGAAAAAGGAAAAAGGAGTGCGGCCATACAGAGTGGAGGGTTAAGGAGCGCAAAAATGCCATCTGGGAACGAGGGCTGAGGACAGCGAGGCTGCGAGAGCTCGGAGCCGCGCAGTTACAAGGTGAGTTGGACACGAACTGTGACTTTATTTTTCTATTTCATCTCTCTCTGTCTGCCTCTTCCTCTCGGGCGGCGCGAACCGCCTTCGATGAAGAAGCCACGGTACAAAATAAGTTTGGGACTGAAGATTTATGGGATGCGTGTGCGTGTATGTTTATTTTGATTTCTCAGTGTGTGTGTGTGTGTGTGTATGTGTGTGTTTGTGTGACAGCCACTGCTGGGAATCTCTGATGGTAATACTGTAAGGCTATAGTGGACTAACTCTAAAGGTGTAACAACCAACCATACACACTCTCAATATCAATGTCCATGCTCTCTAACACACACACAAACACACACACACACACAAAGAAAGAAAACAAGCAAGCATTTACACACACACGCACACAAACACACTGTGAAGAGGAACAACCACACAGAGAGATTCAGGGAATCCAGATGCACGCATGCGCTTGGACGATGGGTGGCTTTTATGTTAGCACCTTGTCACCTTGTTTTGTGCAAATCATCCCCTAGTTCATAGTTCAGAGTTCAAAAGTTCAAGAGTTCATAGAAAGAATAAAATCTGCTCACCTTTTCCACAGGTGGTTAACTATGCATATATGCCAAACATTCATATATAGATCTATATACTTTTGTTTTCCAAAAATTTATATGAAATCTATCATATATACATTGCTTGTGATTAGAAAAAAGCAAATATTTGTAGTTTGTTCTTTTTCTTTCTTTTTTTTGTACAAGTGTAAGTATGTTGAGAATGGACAGGATATTACTCTTTTTTTTTCTGTCACTCTAAAATTCAAATGAGTGAAAGAATCAAAGTATCATGTTCCACACGCTACAAAATGTACCCAGTGTCTGCGGGTAACAAATCAGCAGAGAAGAAAAAGTAAATAGAGAGTTTAAAAAAACAAAAACAAACCATAAACACAAAAAAAAGTTCATATGAGTTTGAGCACAAAACACTGAAGTCAGAAGTAAAATAATCAGTGAGGTCACAGTGAGGCAGTGAGTGCTATTCTTACAACCCCGATACGTTAATTTCACCACCTGCTTTTACAAACTGCTCGCAAAAAAAAGAGGAAAGGGAACATAGAATAACGTCTCGCCGAGAGAAATCCCCCTCGGCGCCGTGATTGGATCCTGCTGATGTGCGCAGGTTGTCGGCCGTAACAGAAATGACCGGACCGTCTGTTTGAAAAAAGCTGTGGATAATAATATGCATTTTTTTTGTTCTTGTTGTGTGAATAAAACTCACTGTTTCTCACTGCCAGCAGAAGCTACTCATGAGTACAATTGTAGATTTAGTTTTTTTTTTTTTTTTTTAAAGGAAAATTCTCTTGTTTTGGCTTTTTTTTTTCTTTTCTTTTGTGTTTTACAACCCAGGTTTTGTTCGTGGTTCTGGCTGCCGCTGCTTATGATAATATTTTATTCACTAAGTAAATAGCAGAGATACAGAGAGGCAGCAGCTTTGCAAGAAGATGCCAGGTTGTAAAAATAGTGAATTTTCCAGACCTTTCCAGAGGCATTTCCATCCCCACAGCCTGGTAAACTACATCTCTCTTCAGAGGCACCTTGTTGGGTGTTCTTCACCTTTTTGTGTAAAGGAAACCATGTAGTCACTTTGTCTATACAACATTAAAACTTGAGTGGTTCTGCAGGGATAAACAGACTTCTGTCCAGCACTTTTCTGATTATCAGCATTTACTGCATCATCTGGGACCACAGGGATGGAAATTTTACTAGCCCTCTTTTATGTCCTAACGTCAAACTATAGTCCTTAAAAGTAGGAATTTAAATAGCAGTACAACAACCTCTCCACGCTAGTGCCCGAAACTTCCATCCCTGAGTGATTGACAGGCCTGCGATGAGGAGCCTGGTGTTCCACCACTCCATCAGCTGGGGGTGGGGGAGGTCTGTAGCTCCAGCAGTGGGGATGGAGTTCCACTGGGGGTCTCTGCCTCACATTACGGGATGCCCTTTTTTTTTTTAGTATGAAGGAAGACCGTAAGAAAATAAAAACAAACACCACACTCTCTGTTCAAGACATGATGCAACTCGTCATGCTACGATTCAAGAAAGGGTGACCATAAGGAAAGTTGTATACCTATGACAAAAAAATTTCATTTCCATATCTATATACTTTTTTCTTTCAAATATATATATTTATATATATATGTATATAACTGGTAGAAATGAGTAAACTAGTGGTGGAATAGATTTCTCTCTGCCTTCTATACTAAAAACCAAAAACAGGTGCGGATTAATTTAATACATTTCCTCTTTGCAACATTGTCTTTTCTTCTGAAAGCTATATTTAGATACATATATCATATTATATAATACCTATATATATATTTATATATAATATTCCCTTTGGAAAACCAAAAAATTGATTATGAAAAAAGCCACGAGTGTTGGTTAAACATTCTCCAAATATAATAGATAGCACAGTCTGCGTACCAAGGCGGAGGGGTTTCTCCCGTGGTTCACTCGGCGGAGCTCCACCTCTGGGCTCCTAAGTCTTCGGTTTAAAAACAACAGCAGATATAGAGAAGACACGCCTCTTTCGCAGATGTGTCAGCGCTACGTCCGTCGTCCTGTGTTCATCACTGTTGATCTCTGTAGAAATATTTTTGAAAGGCAACTGAGCTTTCTGTTTGGAAATTCCCGTTGTCCTCCTTTACTCAAACTGCAACAAAAGGCTTTCAGAGGCCTAATGGATGGTGGGATAGAGGTAGAGAGGAGAGGAGGGCAGAGCGAGAGAGGGATTGTGGGCGTTGCAGTGGGAGCCACTGAAGCTTTTTTTTTTTTTTTNNCGTGCGATTCTCCCCACCGCAGAAAGAGCAGAGCCCCCTTTGGAGGTCGGATCTAGTTGGGTCCAGGCGAAGGTGGAGTGGGCGGGGCTTGGCAGAGGCGGTATGGACTCCTCTTCTTCAGTGCAGAGCGCGAACAAATAGTGTTGGTTTGGGCGAGGGGGGGAGGGGGCGGGCATTTGTGGCGTGGAACAAAAAAAGCAGCTGGAGTAAAAGAGGAGCCTTTTCACTCTTCCTTTCAGAATCCCTCTCTCCGTCTCGCCCCGTGTCCATTGTCGTCGCCGTCGTCTTTCTCTCCATCTGATGCTGTGTCTCAGGGCAGGGGTCAGCTCTCGAGCAGCTGCTTCAGCGCCCGCTCGATGTTCATGCGGTGTCCGACGCGCGTCACTCCCAGCTCCGCAAAGTCGTCCTTGGTGAGGGCCGGGAGGTGGGAGCCCTCGATCTCGTGCTCCTGGAAGCCCGCCCGGTGCTCGCCCAGGTTGATGCTCTCCAGCCAGTCCCCGACGTCGTACTTGTTCCACAGGTGCAGGGGCTTCTGATGGAAGGGTCTGAGGGCCAGGAGCGGCGAGCCCAGCCCGGGGGAGTGGGAGGGCGACGGGGACGGCGAGCGGGAGCGGGAGCGGGCGCTGGAGCTCCTCATCACGAAGCGGACCTCTTTGGGCTCCTGGGGGAGGCTGAGGCTGGACGACTTGAGGATGGTCTGCGGCGGGGTGGTGGGCGACGTCGGGAGGCCGAAGCTGGAAAATCGTCCGAGGGGGTCGCCCCGATCGGGCGAGCCTGAACCTGGGCTGGGGGCGCGGCGGGTGACGGGGTAGCGGCTGCCGGGGCGGATGGTGTACGTGGTGCCATAACTTCTCTGAGAAATGGTGTGGAGCTCACCTAGGCTGCTGAAAAGTCTGATGGGAACAGAGAGAGTCGGCTTTTAGGAACGGCGGAGGAAACGGCGGCGAAGAAAGAGAAAGAAAATAAGAAATCAGAGAGAAGGAAAAGGAAGACCCATGCTTATGTAGCTACACTCTTGTCAGTTCTTCAAAAGTTTAAGTTAGTGTAAGACAGACACTAATGACTGTTAAGAGATCACAGCAGCATCAAAGCGGCGAAGAGCTTGAGGAAAAAAATAAGCCGTCTGCATTTTACTAATCAACCGTGAGACGTCAGCGAGATTTACCCAGAGATAAATGCGCAAAATCTGATATAAAAAAACATTTGAAAAAGACTCCACCTTACCATCACTAATTGATTTAATCAAACTCTGATACGGTGCAGCCTCCTGTGATGTGATTTGCCCACAAAAAAGTTTAGAATTTGATTACGACACACCGTCTCAAGAAGTCCATTATGCACACAATGTGTTTAAAATTTGCATTAATTAATAAACTACACAAAGAAAATAATAAAATCCTGATCTTGACGTCTGCAGCATTAAGCAGAATGTGTGCACCAACACACCAGGGCTGTCACGATATCAGATTTTCACTTCACGATTATCGTAGGAAAAAAATGTAACGATAACAATATAATCCCGATGAAATTGATCTTTAACTTTATTCATGATTTTTTGGGGAGATTAATTACAATCAAAATACCCGTTTATGGTAGTATAAAGACTGTATGAAAATAGTAACTGTACAACTGCATACAAAAAGTGCAATTACACTCAACGGCTAGTTACACACACTATTTTCAAGTGGTAGTGACTGGATCATTTACACGCTATTATCATATGTGCGTTTTTAACACAATATTGAAATTTAATTTTTTAATACCACGATAATCGTCAATACCGGTATAACGCAACAGCCCAACAAAACACACAACCTGTATAGGAATCAGTTGTTTGGTATGGCAGTGTAAGCTGGTTGGTCTACCTAACACATCCGAACCAGGTGAAAATAACATTTGTTAATAGTTCTAATAAGTTCTAATGAGTTCTAATAAATAAAGCCATGGTTAGAGAAGTGAAGGGTGATGGATCGGTGAAGCATAAAGGGGTTACTAAAATGACTTAAGAGTTAGTGGAGGGTTGTTTCTCTCATGCATGTTAGTGAGTCTCTAATGTTGCTGATGTGTTTCTTACAACTTCACATGGGATTTGGACTACGCAGTGTGATGGAACAATGCTTAGCTAGGCAGCGCCCAGGCTGGGAGGGGGTGGGGGGTGGGGGGGGGGGGGGGGGGG
>CAESWR010000389.1:36700-48481 GCA_903171835.1 Mullus surmuletus
GAGGGAGAGATCATACTACAGGGAGCTGACGGACATGAGATGAGCTCCATGCGCACTTACACAGTCGTCCTGCCCTCCTGGGCGCACAGTCAGTTCTAGACCAATCAGATCAGAGCAGCAGGGCGGAGCATGCAAGGTGAGCAGAGAGAGAGCAATGGGAGAGAATGTTAGCATCACTCCATGAGACGGGCCGGCCGACCAGACGCACGTCCGCTTCACCCAACTCTGCTTTCGTTGACATGCTGGCGTGTGCAGGTGTGTGTGTGTGAGAGTGGCAGTCTGCACGTGTGTGAGTGCGTGTGTGTGAACATGTGTGTAAAGCACGACAATGACAGCAGAGTCGGTTTCAGCACTGGAAGGTCTGACGGGCGGGCCACATGAGAGAGAAATGAGCACACTATTCACATATCGAAAACTGCACAAAGGAAAATAAACGAACAAATAGACAGAAAAAGGAGGGCACATGTCCCTTGACTTTTGTGGCTGCATTTGCATTCATGCCGAAATCATACGGTCCTATAGGTATTTATTACCAATCTGGTGAGAAAACATACATTATGCAACCTTCTTAATGAATTTACATTTGCAATGGCTGCACTGGATATTTGGAGTGTGTGAGCGTTTACTGGTGAGTTCTATTCTGTTTTCGTGTCGATTACGAAACCTACAATGGCTCATAAGCAAGACAGTCAGGGACCATGGCCATCCTCAACACAATCACTGAAAAACAAAACAAAGTTATGCAAATTACATGAACAGAGAAGAAAAGGAAAAGGGCACAACTGAAATAAAAATGAGAAACCACAGGTTTCTAAACCACCCAAAGCTATGAGATGTAGCATGTTAAGGCAGAAGACAAAGTACAGCAGCGTGTGGTTTCAATGGAGCAGAGAATGGATGAGGTTAAGTGATGGAGATGTATTGCAATTACAGAGTGCTGGGAAACCTACGCTACACGTGAAATGCTCCAGTGGGTGAGACACAAATGTGGAGAGAGAAATAATGGTGTGCATGAACGTCTTTGTCGCAGCCGATGTCAATCACCTGTCAGGATGGAGATGTTGCAGTTTTTCTACTGAATGAGCTCAATCACAACTGTGTGTTATCATGAGATCTGCTATCACCACCATGAAGGGCTGTGAGAGATCCTACAGCTATCGGCACAATAGCTCAAATGCCTTTTATTACATTATTCGTGGTCCAACAGCAACCAGCAAGGCGTTCTTTTATGGGATTACTGGAGTTCTTTATGAATGTTTGAGAAAAAAAGAAAAGAAAAGTAAACCCAAATAAACATACACATAATATTTTGTTGGAAAAAGTATTTCTGATATTCTGAAAGCAGTCGAAGCTGCAGTTACAGAGGTTCTCAAGGTAATTCCTGCCAACAAAATGAAAAGAGGCAACAAAGAGAAGGAACACTTTCATTCGGATGAACTTTGAAAATGCGCCGTAGTAAAATTCACAGATTCTTGGCCAAATCAAAAGCAGCGTTTATTTGAGATATGTGGCAATCGCGGCTTTTTCGACGAGGTAACGACGTTGACAGTCAATGCCTGGGGCTGTGAGGTCATGTTTTTTCATGACTTTGCACATAACACACCATTAATTCAGTTGTGTTCAAATACATATCTGAAATACATCCTTCAATGTTTGCAGTCATCACCGTACTGAGGGGTGAGAGTGAAGTGATAAGGGGGAAACCACCGGTTCCAGTCTTATCAAATCCGTATCAGTGATGACTGCAAGGAGTCGTGGATCTAAGGATGTATCGCTCTACATATTATTTGAACAAGGACTTTCAGGAGAGGCTCAAGGAACAGCTGGGAGGTTTGCAGGGTTGTCGGTTAGAACCCAACAGTGAGACTGTGTGAGATGAGAGGCTCTCGCGTAACCCTCAGGCCTTGTTACCTTGTTTGCATCAGCAGATAACTTACTAAAACACACGCGCAAATACACTGACTGAAACCACTCCGTGAATGCACGATGCAGTACAGGCGGAGTATGCCGTTACTGTAACTATGGAAACAAGGAGCAGAATGTACCTACAAGACATGATCGGTTGCAGTGGCCAATTGTTCTGCTAAATGCTGAATGTGTGATACTCCTGCCAATCACTTACAGAAGAAATCGAGTGATGTAAACAAGGTAACAAATAATATTAGAAAAGAAAGAAAACTCATGAGACAAAATGTAAAGAAGAGGTTTTCTCCTTCAGTGGGATTAGTTGACAGGCTTGTTAGGAAAAGATACTTGGAAAAAAAAAACAAGCTTTGGTTTACCCTAGAGGCTATAACCTTAAGGTTTACTCTCTTCAGTGTCCTCACATCTGCAGAAATATAAAGGACTTCATTGTACTTCCAAGAATGATGTGAACTCCCCCCCCCAACACACACACACACACATCATCAATAGACACAAATAATGTGTTGGCAGTCTTCTTTAAAAAAAGGTGTAGCAAATATTAAGAAATGTGTTAAACATTGTCAAGGAACCTTATGCTTGTATCTAATTCTATTATAGATGGCTTGTTCAGTTAAGTTCAAAGTCATCACTTTACTTCAAAATTATTCAAAAGCGTGAGCTCAACTGAAGCCTTGACAGAAAGGAAAACGCCACTATTAAAGAATGGCTCCGTAAAGAAATAAAAATAGCTGCCTCTACAGAGCTTTTGTATTTTTCAAACTAAAATGGAGTCTAAATTGTTGTAAAATATGTTAACTTTTAAATAAAACAATAGCAAAAATCTATTTGCTTTGTGAGCTTGTTAATGTAAGTTACACAATGCATTTTCCATTGCAGTAATAGAATACAAACAAAATCAAATGATTAAACTAATGCCGTATGACATGAATGTAATTTTAATCTATTTACTGTGAGACGCTTCTCTCTGAGGCTGGGTGCTGGAATCACTTTAGCTTGCTGACTAATGTCTCAGAATAAAATATGTGAAATCATTGTTTTTCTTTTATAATCGGCATTTGCGCAGAAGGCAGTTGCCGTACATTTTACCCGCTGTTTTCTTACCTTGCACCTGTCACAGGCGACTTCCTCCCGGGGTCCAGTGACACTCCCAGTGGCTCCTCTCCCAATGACCTAGTGTCTTTATTTAGCTGCTGTAGTCGTGAACTGAGCTCCCCCATAACTGATGGTTTTGCTCCCTCGTCTGCGCCCAGCCCGAGTCCCAGCCCACCTAGATTGCCCAAACTCCCAATACCGAGCCCCACTCCCGGCCCACGGGGCTCCACTGGGTCCCCCCACAGCTTGGACCTCCGCTGGAAGAGGTAGCGCGGCTTGGTGGGGGCGAGTCCGGTCACTGAGGCCGAGCCACCCGCCGGCAGGCCGGCTCCTCCCGCCGCAGCAGCAGCCAGGGCAGCGGCCTGTTGCTGTGATAGCAGCTCGCTGTCAGAACTCTGCTTCAGCAGAGGGTCCCTGAAGGTGACGGGGCCTTTACTCCCTCCTATCTGGGACTTGAGTCGGGGCTTAGGAGGCACTGGCGGCTTGTCGAGCACAAAAGTCTGCCCGTCGGCATAGGAAGTGTGTGTGGTGTGTGTGTCAGCAGGCTCGCCGCTCTCGGAGGACAACGTGGACATGCTGGAAACCGTGGAGACAGTGCTGGTGGTCTCGAGATGGTGGTCTCGCTCTCTCTCACTGGAGCTGCGCGTGTCAGCCTCCTCCACGCCTGAGTCAGCCGCAGAGCCAGACTCGCCCACTGGCGGGGGCTCCAAGGGGTCAGAGGGCTTCCCTGAGACAGCTGCTGCACTGGATGGAGGTGGAAGCTGGGGAGGCTGAGGCTGGGTGGGGGTCACCGTCGGGGTGGTTGGCGTTGAGGGAGTTTGCGTTGTGGGGGTGGTGGGAGACGTGGCAGGTTTGGTTGGAGATGCTGGCGTACCCTGTGCCTGTGCCAGCAGCCCGTTAGCAAACTCATCTGGTGGCGGGACGACTCCAATCTTCCGTAGCTCCTCTCGTGTTTCTTCATCACTGGAGGACAGCATGGCCGGGGGCAGAGTCACCGTGTAGGGGTCCACGTCCTCCTCTGAGCTTCCCTGAGCCAGACTCTTCTCCTGCGCGGGGCTGGCAGGACGCTGAGACTGGGGCTGGAGCTGGAGCTGGAGCTGGGGCTGGGAGACTGTGGGGCTGGGGGATTTCGCCCGTGGACTTGGGGATTTGCTGGGCTCTTTGGATGTCGGGGTGGGTGCCCGCTCTTGTTCTGAGCCCACCCCAACAGCCTGGTCGTTACTGGTAGCATGGACCATGATCAGCCCCGCTGTCTTCTGCTGGGATGTGTCCATAATGCTGATTAACATGCTTTTCTTGTCCTCTAGTCTCTTCTCCTCCTTCCTCTCCTCCACTCTGGCCTCCATCTCCTGCCGGAATGTTACAGTAGATGGCGACGTGGCCCACTGTGACTTGGTGGGCTGAGGAACTAACACGGACGCTGGAGTGACACCGACTCCATACCCCGTTGCCTTGGCGCTTTTGGATGAAAATGGTGGAGATATGGGTGCCCCTTCCCCGTGTGGAGACTCTTTGGTCTGAGTGTCAATGAATATAACGCCCTGGCCCACCCGCTCCTGTTTAGTCCTAGGCTCTGGGCTGCCAGTTGGGGACTGGCTCTGGGAGGTCAGTGCCCTCTCCCTTGCGGCCAGCGCAAGAGCCAGTGGTGAGTTGGGGTCCAGGGGCTTTCCTGTCAGTGGATGGATAAAGGTGGTCCCACTAGGTGAGGGGCTCAGGGCCAAGGCAGGAGGAGGCAGCTGGCCCAGCTCTCGGGTGAGCATCCGTTCATCAATGGAGTGAGACTGAGTCAGAGAGGGGACCTCGGAGCTGGTGGTAGATGCCCCCTCCATAGTCCCGACAGAAAGGAAGACAGTGGATTTCCTCCGTTCTTCTAGGCGGCGCTCGCGATCTTTGACTGCTCCGGCGATCGCAGCAGCAAAGGGGCCTTTACCCTGAAATATCGTCTCCCCCTGGGCACGCAAACGTTCGCGCTCAGCCATCAGCTGCTGCTGGTAGTAGTCTGCACGGCTGGTGTGTGTGTGCCCGTGGGTGTGTGGGTGTCGTCCTGAGGGTGAGCTCTCTCGCGAGTGGGCAGCTGCTAAGGCTAAACTAGCTTTTTCTTGTGCATCTTCCACCTATAACAAGACAAAGCATTTCAATCCGACACGTAAAACTCACGAGGGTCTGCGTTGCTAGTTGAAATACTCGAAATGCGACTTACCTGTAGCTGTTTCACCAGGGGGCTTTTCTTTCTCTGAGGCTTGGTGGGTGTGTACAGTCCAATACTAAATTGCCCAACATTGGCATACGGGTTGTCGATAACCCGACCCTTCCTTTTGATTCGCTCAGGTGGAGTGGCGGCAGAAGGACGAGGAATTTCTGTGGGCTCCACAGGCAGATGGGAGGAGTCCTGGAGGATGATCATGGAGCGAGCTTTTTTCTGTCTCTCTATGTGTGTGGCCTGTCGCTGAGCGGCCTCGTAAGGCAGGTCCAAGGAGGAGGGCTTGAAACTGGAGCGTCCCCCAGGCTCATGCCCCTGACTCTGGGTCCTGGAGGGGGGAGGTGGGGGGCAGAAGGCAGGGGGAGGACCAGTGTCTAGGTAATATGGAGGAGGAGGAGGTGCCGTTTGTGGAGGTGGAGGGATGGGATGGGGCTGGGAGTGGTCTCGGAGGCTGTCTGTCATCGATGAACTGCGGGGAAATCGGTGCTCAGCTGCCAGAGCAGATAGCCTGTCCTCCTCAGTGGCACCTGACAAGGAGGAGAAGAGCAGAGATCATGTGGCGATGGAGAAAACGAAGACCAACCAACCTCACTAGCCTCCCAGTTCAACAGCTGCTTTACGCCATTATAGTGAATGAATGCTAATCTTTCCGTTTGTAAAACGTTACTGACACAATTAATTATACATCAGGTGTCTTAAAGTAAGCTCTAAAATATATTCTACACTACATGCGATTCAAAGTAGTTTCAACATTAGAATTCATTCAATATTCATTTTTCACGGGAGAACCTGATAACAGGAAAAATGCTAAATAATACAGTGACTGTGAATAATGAATGTGTGTAAAACAATACTTAATCAACTGCTTATCTGTATCTGTGAATATCAGTATAATGGATGAACATCTTCCCAGGTTGCATTGCACAAAACGATTTGCAAACCCTTAGCTTGTTTTTTTTTCTTCCTAGTTGGTACACTCTGTTGGTTGGACTGTTGTTAATTTGATTATGTACAATATTATGTGGGTAATTGTTTTACCAAATGACTTGGTCCTGGACATCCCCTTAGGTAGTGGTATATGACCCCTGTCCATGCCCGGGTGAAGACCTCCATGTAGTGTCATCCCTTGTCTCTCAAACAGTGACTGCAGCAAAACAAGAGGCATAATTGAAATGACTGAGAACAACAGACCTTAAACAGTCACACAATCTCTGCATGTGGTTGCATGTTGGGTTTCTGTGCCCGGGCGTTGGTGTTTTTTCTTTTTTGTAAGTACCTCATGTGTCAGACTGAGCTGGCGTGTGTGCCAGCGTGGTGGAGGATAGCGGCATATGCTGTCTGCCAGTGCTCTTTGTGTAGGTGCACTCACACTGATCTCTGCTGGTGTTATTCTCCTGCTGGTAGGCCGTTGTTTGACAGTGGCTGCTCTGTAATCTGCCTCCGAGGGTTGAGAACGCAACATAGACTCCTGGGATGCCAACATCTCGTCTAGCCTCTCTGTTGAGAGGAGAAATGAGCCAGAACTAAATACCGGGACGGAGGACCGGGGGAAGGTTTGTATCATAATTTCTGATGCTAATCGCAGAATGAAGAATGCAAATGGCGATTAAACGAGCGTGTCCAAAGTATACCAAGACACAAAAATGTGACATCATAATCACAGCACATTCTCAAAAATGTTTCTTGATGAACACTGGTGAGAGACAGACAGGAAGAAAAAGAAAATAAGATGGAGAAAGATGTGCGAATCTTCTTAAAATTGACACAGTATCAATAATTCATTCAGACATTCAGAGAAGTGTCAATGTCTTGCCTCAGACTCACCTCCTCTTCTCCTCCGAGCAGAAGCTTGGTGAGAAAAAGATAGCGTCAAGAGGGGAAGGAAATTGAACAAGGCAACAGAGACTATTCTAAAAGTTACCAGACAAACCCGGTTTTAATGACAAAGGGATAGCAGGAATTTGACAGCAAAGGAGGAGGGCAGAGTGGAGCTTGCATGCCGGCGATCTGGCACTCACCCAGTTCCTCCAGCTCAGCAGTCATGGACTTGGAGCGCAGTGTGAGGGTGGTGCTGGGAGCCCTCTTGGGTGGTGGGGGAGCTGTGGAGAAAAGGCATGGTGTTGAGGATGAAGTTGAGGAGGATGAAAATCCCTTGGCTTTGCGGCTCAGCTTCCTCCTGGCATCCCCCAGACGTCCAGCCCATCCCGTCTTCACCGCTTTGATCTGATCAAATTCAGACGAAGTCGTCGCCTCGCACTTCGTCAGGACCTTGTTCAGGCTGCGGTTGGAGCCCAACTTCTTCATGTCTCTTGTCGGTCCGGTGGCCGGTATATTTGTCAGTCTGTCTGAGACTTTCAGTTTCTTAGTCTTTGTGCCGCAAGAATCCCTCTCTGCCGCGCAGCAAGGAGGCGGTAACCGTACAGCTCAGTCCTCTCTGTAGCATCCCTGGCTTTGTGAATCCTCTGCTTTTTCTCATAACAGAATTTCTCTGCCACAATAGGCAGGGTGAATAAAATGAGCGTGGCAAGGAGAGGAAGAAAGTCGTCCATCTTACTTTTAATACGCCTGTCTGGTATTCAGGAGGTGTGCATCATACATAGATGCACAAACGCACCAGCTTACATACACATGCACATCCTCCCACAAGCGGGACCACATGCAGATACGCTGAGAAAACATAATGACATGTGCTCTCAGACACGAGAGATGACAGCAAATTCAACAGTTAGAGAAAAATGATATGCAGCAGACTTTATACACCAAATCTCATGGGAGCCTCCCAGTCTGACTATACACAGAGGGAAACCGAGCTGCTCTCAGCCCACTCAAAGACGCAAAACATCCAACAGATATTCGCTCTAAATACTCACGACACACTTTTACAGTGACAACAAACATTGTAATTAACCAAAGTACAAAATAATGCTATTCTATATTTAAGCACATCAGGTCTGCAGTTACATCATGCAATGCCATGCAGTCAGATGGTGATCATTAAGCCACAAACAGCCATCTTCACATGCTTAAAGAAGCTCAAGTTCCCTAACAAAAGCCCTCAGCACGTCCTGAGTGTCTCACTCGATGCCATCGACCAGCTAAAGCTCAATGCACCACAGTGAGCAAATGAACTCCAAATCCCACAGACGCCCAGCGCGGGAGCCTCACTATCCTGCTACCATCAGCTGCTGCAGATCTAGTGTACATACGCCATCCTGGATACCGTCCACATCAAACATCTTCTTTTCCCCACCAGTCTGCACATTCTGGTACAGTAGCAGTGAGCAGAGTTGGAGGAGGGATGCAGAAAGAGAGAGGAACTGAGTCAGAGGAGAGAGAGATGCTTTTGCTGTAATGTAATGCTTAATTCAAACATGCAGTGTAGTCACCATGGCAACGGTGGCAGTAGTGAGGCCTCGCATGGTGCAGCGAATGTGTGTTTTGTATGTGTGCTCGCCTGCAAGTCAGCGCGCGCGTGTGCGCGCAAGTGTGCATTTGTGCTAAGGTGCGGCACACTATGCAGTGTACGTCCCACCAGAGGAGCAGTGCAGCGGGAGAGAGGGTGTTTCGACGCAGCTTGGGATGCGAAAAAAAGACATTGAGGAGAAGTCTGAACAGCGAGCAAGGATGCCTGGTTCTCCCTCAGCTCTGAAGGAAGAGATACGCTCCATCTTGTGTACAGCTGTTTGTACTGTCTGTGTCTCGGCAAAATCTGTCTGCCCATCTGTTGTTTGATTCACAATAAAGAAATCTTACGAACCATTGTCTTTCGCCCTACCTTCTTCCCTCCTAACTAATGGTTAAACACCACTGAGGATGAAGAATAGCGCAATGCATTCTAAAAGTCACATAAACACAAACATATTAACACTAGTAACGGATCTGTTAGTGAGAGTTTGCTAAAACCCTCGGAAAATTATGAGATGAC
This sequence comes from Mullus surmuletus, assembly GCA_903171835.1. Taxonomy (NCBI): domain Eukaryota; kingdom Metazoa; phylum Chordata; class Actinopteri; order Syngnathiformes; family Mullidae; genus Mullus; species Mullus surmuletus. The sequence goes on from CAESWR010000389.1 coordinate 45,844, forward strand.
TCAAATTACAATGGAGGACATGTAAAATGTACAATAACAATCATTATTATCATATCATTTTTCATTGTTATAATTATAATGACAAATCAATAATATTCCGCAAGAATAAAGATGATCCCTGTCTAACAATAGGCCAATCAAATAGCAAGGCAACGATGGCAGAGGAAAACGAGAGATAGCAAGACGATAATGCCCAGAATAACAGGATTTAGCTGATTCAGAGTGATATCCGAACAACACCAAGTCAAGCCCATTTATCTCACAGCTCCTCAGCAGTGGCAGAGAAGGTGCATACTACACTCTGCTGCACAACACAACACCTGCACACAATCGCAATGTACACAGTCCTGAGGTCATAGTGCCCGGACTGTGTGGGAGCTGAGTAATGGAGCTGTGGTTGACATGGAAACCACACGGCTTTACAGCAGAGAAACGTGGTTAAAAAAAAAATAAAAAAAAAATAAAAAAATCACCTTGACAACAGAAACACACACATATCCTCTTAAGTCCTGTGTACAACTAACTAATTTGCACGGCGACAGAGACATCCTGTGAGAAATTAGCTGTGGCACGCCAAAGGTTCTTGTGCATGCACACTTTATGTCATCAGTGTAACGAGTGAAATTATTTTAATGGATGTTCACTCTAATTATTCAAATGAGAGTGACTAACCTCACCAAAAGCACATATTAACTGATTATGTCAAACGGCTTTTCACATGTGCCTTCCCATTTGATATATAACCTATAATTATCTCAATTCAACTCAACAGAACACCAAAGCTTCAATACATTTGTTCTCCCATCCTTGGTCCTTACCTTTTTTGCGAACGACCTCCTCGGATTCAGGTTTACGTGTGACTGAAACCACCTTCATCAGTAGCCTGTTGCCTCCTTGCCGGATCAGAGACACCACCTGCTTATGGCCGACCTTCACCACATTCACACCGTTGACCTTATGGAAAACACATGCATACAAAGACAGAAGAATACAAGACGAATTATATTTCATTTTTCTCTGTAACAGTTCACATAATCAGAGGCTTTCTGAAAAGGTGATACCAAGATAATTACTTAAAGGTACATCAATCTGTCATTAGAAAACTCCCAAAAAGTTGAGTAATTCTACCCATTATTGAAAACAGGGACAAGGTGATGCGCTAAAAACTACTGTTTTCTAATACACACATTCTTACAGGCTGAGGAGTGAATGCGTCTTGAGTCTTGGTTGTATGAGTAACAGGTACAACCCACTGCTGTCTATTAGAAATGTGTGGAACATGGTGATATCACCCACGGATTTGTAGATTCTCGATTTAAAGCTCAGAATTCACAGTTTTGGCCGTCACCGCTGTGATGGAGCTGATTCAGCTCGCCAACCACTGTCACACCCTAAAATATACCCTACAATTTACATAATGAACATGAATGCAAGCGCAATGATTTAAATGCTTTCTTCTCATTTTTTCAGGTTCTTTTCTCCATTCATTTTATCCCTCTATAGCTAACCCTTGCACTTTTACAACACAACCCATCTATTAGGCTATATATCTGATGATGTATGTTTGGAGTGGATGTGGTCCAATCCATGCACAGGACAATGATCTTTGCTTTTGCTAAGGGTCATACCTCCTCTGTTCATTAATAAATCAAAGACAGATAAGAGATAAGCATTGAGCTGTCCTGAATTACCTCAATGAGGAAGTCTCCTGTCCGCAGACCCGCCCTCCAGGCCACTCCCTCCACGTCCACAGATTCCAGGTACTGGAGGGCAGGGAATGCTGGGGTTGGTGTGAACTCCTCAATAGGGGTCTCAGCTGGCAAAATGTAAAAGAGAATATTCGCTGACAGATTCTCATTTAATACATTTAATCACAATAACCCTGAGCATAACCTGAAAAACAAGCAATGTGCCTCAGTTTTAATTTCAGTTTTTCTCCTCGGGAATGATTTGGTTCTTCACTGAAGACGCCCGAGTTGTTGTTGACAGGAGTGTCCTTCGCTAACCTGCTGCTCCTTAACAACATCATTAATGCAAAGCTGAAGACAATGTCATGCTCTCTCTTGCACAGCTGCACGGATGTACTCAAACACAGGCACACACATACACAAGCACACTTTGTTAAGTGAGTGTGCCACCACGGACTCCATTTAATCTTGGAGCGAATCCAACGAAATCACTGACACATGAGGGTTCTCCGAGGAGCACTAAGTGAACTGCAGTGTGTGAGCCGATGTGTGTGTGTGCGTGTGTGTGTGTGTGTGTGTGTGTAGGGCTACCGGGGAGTAAAAAGACAGAGTGAGTAAAAGAGAGCAGGGTGAGCCAAGATCCATGGTAGTGAGTGATGGAGCAGGAAAGCAGACTCAGACTGCCGGCAAGGTGCCCGAGAAGGGGTTGCCATGGTAACCAGCCAGAGCAGGGGAGCTGGCACGTGCGCGAGTAGAATGAGTTTGTGGCGATGGAGACGAGTGGAGGGGCGATTTCGGCTAAAGCGCAGGAGGCATGACAGCCAGTGGGTAAAATATTTTGAGAGGATAATGGACGGGGGGAGGATGTGAAGGAGGTGGAAGAGGAGGAGGAGGAGGAAAAACAAGGGCAGATAGAGCAAAGATGAGGGGAGAGGGGGGGGGGGGGGGGG